>JAJOZX010000849.1:632500-747500 GCA_023014485.1 Bathynomus jamesi | reverse complement strand
GTACGTGCTCAGATTGCATTCAATGTATGTATTACATGTTGTATGTTATTTCCTTATGAGAACGGACTTTTGTTACACCCTGTGTATACACACACACACACACACACACACACACACACACACACAGAGAGAGAGAGAGAGAGAGAGAGAGAGAGAGAGAGAGAGAACTGACTTGAAACTAAAACTGAAATATCCTCAATATAAACGATGTAAAAACTAAAAAAAAATAAAATAGCTTTTATTTCAATACTGATACAGAGAAATGTTTAAAATTCTGAATATTAAAAGGACTTATTGGATTTTGGATTCAATATTTCCCGTCTTTCACAGATCTGAAATAGGTTTAAGCGCTCCGAAAGACCTCTCTTTGGATTAGTCAAAATTTGCATTTGAATAGCGATCCAAGTCCAGTGCATGAAAGGCGGAAAGGCGGACCAATGTCTTCCGCAAGCCAGAGAGCAGATGGAAAGGGAGTTTCAAAAGGGGAGACACGTAGCTAGAGATGTTGAAGAAGGTAGACAGATTGGTAAAGAGAGAGAGAGAGAGAGAGAGAGGGAAAGAGAGAGGACAACCACCAGAAAACCTATTATTCCTTCAGCTGAATTGTCAATTACATTGAATATCATGTGACAGCCATTACAATGACAAGTTATATCTTATGAATATATATATATTATATATATATCTATATATATATATATATAATGCAATAACTACCTTATCTACTGCATTTTTGTATGTATTTACTACTAAAACAACGTTATGACGTTATCTGAACTCATCAGCGAAAAATAAAAACCAAAAACAGGCAAGTAAATAAATACTGGAAATGAGATGAAACACTTCCGCTGACTTGATGAACCGCGTATGTTTACCTAATTTTATGCATGTTTCCTCGTTTAAATTGGTTTGAAAACGTACCGTTATTTTGAAAGTTTAAATAATGTCTTTCCTTAATGTCTGGCTGTTAAAGGAAATAACATGGTCTTGAGCTACTTCGATGAGCGTGTGCGCCTTTAGTTTATCAAACATCGCAGTTATACTCGTGCTGGAAGGCTTTCTTTTATTTGAAGTCGGTTAAAAAAATCCTGCGTCGCAAAACTCTATGTTTCTCACTAATAAATATTGGTAAGGAGCATTGAGTTTCATGACAGTTACCTTTTTAATTGACTGTAAGTTCTTGGGAAAGGTGTTTGTAGACATTTTAGATGAGTGATGAGTAATAAATTATGTAATATAAGTACGAGTCTATTACAGAATCTTAGTTTTTACTGTGATTCTTTCATATATGTAAAGCTCCGCGAGTGTTTTCGATTTAATGTGCGGCGTTACGCGTTCTGTATCCAGCCCCCTTGACTGTAAACAAAGCGAAGATCCTGAGGTCGGGCATTACTCCCGATGGTACTAGTAATGATAATTATCCGGGAGTTTGCGCAATGAGCCGCATTAATCTAGCCTGAACGCTATACCATGAAGATTTTGTCCCTCTTGACTGATGAAGCTGAATGCGTTCCGCATTTTACACAGACTCTTATATTCCATTAAATGACTTTCAGCTTTTAGAACTGAATTATGATTCTTCACTTCAAAACTAGATAATTTTGCTATGTTTTATTTTCCTTTAAAATTTGACATTTATTATAGCTTTCCATTCTATCCGAGGATTGTAAACAAAGCCTTTCTATCTTCAGTTATTAGTTTAACCTTCTACTTCAACTTTGTCGTTTAGAGCTAGATCTATAAGCTTTGTGTTAATTAAACCCAGCGAATTCCCTCCGCATTTGCTTCCGGTATGTTATAAGCATGTAACATTAATTAATCTTTTGTGTGTTTGTTTGTCAAACACATTTTGGAAATTGAAGAACGAAAGCAATTTTAGGCCTGATTACATAATATATTGATGAAGAATTATAACGTAATCTGATTTTACTTTTATGTGAATCTTGTTGAATTTTATTTCTGTTACAAGGTCTCAACCTGTTCAACCTGTTCATAATCTACTCACTAAGACTAATATCAGCAAAATTACAAATCTGTATACGCAAACCTTAATTTTTCCTTTGGAAAAGAGGTTTTGTATGTACTATTATATATATATATATATATATTATATATATATATATATATATATATATATATATACTAAACATCATAAATACAAAATAAGAGGAATGTCACAATATATATAATATATATATATATATATATATACACACACGAGTATATATGCTTTGAAGCTGTAAATAACTGTAATTCAACATGTTTCTGGTGGATTTAATTATCCCAGAAGGGTTCCTTGTTCCATGCACATTAGGTCTGTGCATCTTGAGTTGTATCATATATATATATATATATATATATACATATATATATATATGCTGCAAATCCACAAGGAAAAAGAAAAACGATTCGAAGGCCTTTCGTGTATTCAGAGCTACACCTCGTCATTCCCTGACGAGGTGTAGCTCTGAAAACATGAAAGGCCTTGGAATCGTTTTTCTTTTTCCTTGTGGATTTGCAGCATTTATTCATTTCACGTGTTTAATTGTGAAATTCATCCCATATATATATATATATATATATACAGTGTGTGTGTGTGTGTGTGTGTGTGTGTGTGTATATACACACTGTTATTTCTTGTTGGAAGTAAGCAGGGAAATCACCTTCCTCATTCGACAAAGATGGCATAACGATTTCTTGAAGCATATCCAGGTATTTGTCACTGAACAGGATTCGTGAAGCAAATGTGTGGTCTTCTGCAATCTTCTGAGTCGCACATTCACAGAACTTGATTCGACGGTCAGGATCGTCCTGCGATAGGTGCTGGTGCAGTTCAATTTTGTACCGGCGCCACTAGGGCATGGTTAATTAATCATTTTTAGGAAAAAGTGCCCTAGGTGCCACTTATGGTGGTGCAGGATCCGCACAATGCTGCTTTGGCTGATGCCTGTTTCGTGTGACATCCTACGGGTACTTTTCGAAGGGCTCTTGTAAATACAACCAACATATTTGCAGAGGTCTCCGCATCTGTAGCTGTGCGCGGCCGTCCAGAGCGGGATTTGTCGTGAACCTACCAGTCTCTTTGAACTTCTCCACCAACTTTGATATGGCGCTGTGCGTAAGTGGACGATCCGGATGTTTCTCACTGAATCTTGCTGGGGCATCTCGGAGACTTCCGCTCCCAAACATTAATGTCCGTTCAATCCGATCATCCACCGGCAGATTCATGGTTCACTCGCTAATCTGCACGAGAAAAAATATAACATTAGTCCTATGTTTTTGAACTTTTGACTCACCCTGTATATATATAATAACAATCCCGTAGGAAGACAACAAAAATTATTGTGAATTAAAATGAATAGTACATACTTTTTTCCTCAAGAATTTGTTTACGTATTAATATTTCCCCCTTTCAAGTACCATCCCCTATTTATGATTTGTGTGCTATATAAAGACTGAAGTGGACAGACAGCAGCGAGAGAGTGAGACAGACAGATGTACAGACAAGAGAAGGAGAAGGAAGAGACAGCCCACAGTAACAGCGAGCGTTGGACTCAGCGCTGAGGCCGAGGTAATAGGTCTACCTGTAAAACAGACTTAGTAAACTCTTTCAATAAATCCTAATGTACATAGCACATCATATCTAGTTATTTAACTCCTTAACCCCGTAAGAAAGGTGGTCGGCATTTGGGTAATACGTCTGGGAAGAGTAGGAACCCAACGCATTAGAAGGGAGTACCAGAACCGATGACAACAAATAAAAACGTGGTTGAAACAGAAAAAAAACAGAAACAAAAGAAACATTAACTTTTTTACATCATTTTTATTTTGAAATACAGTATACGAATGGTGTCAGGTGTGTCCCAGCTACGTTTTCATTCGAGAACATCGAATTTGACTTTAGCATGGGAATCGACTACACGACTACACGTTTCAGTTCGACTAATTGCATGCGAGAAACATTCCAAAAATAGACAAAGAATTAAATAAATTTATATCAGATTAAATAACGAAATCATACTATCTATTTATCTATCTATCTATCTATCTATCTATCTATCTATATATAAATAAATATATATATATATATATATATATATATATATATATATATATATATTTTATCATAACAAGGAAAGAGAATATTTACATTATTGATTTCAACCGATAGCTGTTATCATTAATTTCTGTGGGACTCGCATTAAACTTGGTGTGAAATTTCCTTTTGTTATTTTAAGCATTAATTAAAGTTGCTAAATTTAATTAAAATTTTGTTTAATTTAATTAAAATGCTGGAAAATATGAGGGAAAAATTTTAGCTCTCGAAATTAAACTAAACTATCATATCTAACGAATTGGTCAAAGAGAGGAAAAACTATTTGGATTTTGTCTCAAACTTTTATGTAAGACGAGTATTCGGAGTGTATATTGAGAACGAATATGATGAATTATGTTAAACTGATTCAGACGTAGAAGTTTGTGATTCACTAGCATATGCGTGCTCTAAAGTCATTGAAAATTAAACGGTTTGTGAATTTTGTTTTGTTAATTCTGATGTGAAAATCTGCTATTCTACAGGGTGTTCGGAAAGTCACTGTGCACTTATATAAACGAGATCGTCCACTCACGCTTGATGACCTGAAAACTGCAATAACTGCGTACATAAGGTCCATTTCAAAAGAAGAACTGACAAAGGTGTTTCAAAATAAAATAAGACGGGTCCAGGCCTGTATTGCTGTTAAAGGACATCACTTTCAACACCTTTTATAAGTTCTGATGGTCCCATCCATAACCTCTATCATATATGCAATGTTATACTATTGTATGCTATTAAATAAATATAAGTGCACAGTGACTTTCCGAACACCCTGTATAATGCATGTAGATTGTAGAGTATACACGAAGGATAAAAATAATGTGGACGACGCTTATTGTACAATAGAACATGAGAACAAAAATGTTCCTAGTCAGATTATGAGGATGCATGATCAGTTTTTTTTTATTAGCAATACAACGAATATAATGTTTATAATAATACAGAGGTAATGCACACTACACTGAAAATGGGTTTAAAAATTATTTTTTATGTAAGAAATTTTTAATTTTTGGTTATGATTACGCCTTGAATATGATGGGACGAAAAATTCATAATGATGTTGCATTGATGAAATGTTGATGAGCATTGTAACGTGAGCGATCGTGGAAACGTTCTGAATTTTATTTTTTGTGATGAAAATATGAAAAAGAAATATTGGTTTTAGTAATGTAATTTCGTGTAGTAGTACGGCTGAAATGCGAGGGCGTGCTAATGATACTGTTGTTGGGCATAAACCCGAGTTTGGGGATTAGAGATCCTTTGTCAGGAAATTACTTGATTTCGGGACGATGTTAGCCCGAGTGCTGTTTCAGAAAATAATGCGATCAGGGAAGTTTTTACTTCCTGTAACGTTGTTTCGGAAAAATATTGCGGTCACGGAAGTTTTTACTCCTTGTAACGTTGTTTCAGAAAACTATTGGGGTCAGGGAAGTTTGTACCCCTTCTCATTTAATATTTGAAAACAGTAATTTACCTGAAAGTAATTGAGAAGCGCCCTATCCTGCAGACGAAAAGGAAAAATTCAGGGTTGATCGGAAAGATCAAGCCGTTGGTAAAGAGGAAATTTCATTTCTAGGTAATTTTCCTATTGAGAATAATGGTAATGTAATACAGAGTGTCCGGGCTTAAATGGCAATAAAATACATTTATAATGTTTTATTTTATTGCCATTTAAGTCCGGACACCCTGTATATTATCCTACTGAATTTACAAATACAAATTTAAAAGACGAGTATGCATACTATGAAAGTATGGTTGATCACGAACTAAATGAAGTGCAAATAGCAAATTGTATGTTTAGTGGTGTTTTGCACGAAGTAGTTGGAAAATGGTTGAGTCATATCTTGCATTGTCTTGAACCTGAAGCATACCAACAAATTGCCCAAATAGTACAGGGTGTTCGGAAAGTCACTGTGCACTTTCCGATTATATAAGTGCACAGTGACTTTCCGAACACCCTGTATTAGGAATGCTTGAAGGGAGTAAATAAACATGAATTTAAGATTAGACAAACTGGAATAAATGGTTACGATACAAGACAAGAAAATAAATTTAAATTCAGATCTAAATATCCTAACAAAATAGGACAGTTAAGATATGTTTTTTGTACCTATCAGTAGCGGCTGGTGCATTCCTTAAGTGGTGAGGCAAAAAAAAAATTATATAGTATGAAGTACTAGCTGAGGCGAAAATTCATTTCGCCTCAACCAGTAATATTTCAGCAGTGTGAGTGACGTCATCGGCGTCATAGCAACTAGTTATATTCGTAGCAACACCGAGCGGTTTGGTTGTCTCGCCTCATGAATACAAGGCGAAGCAAGTTTTTTTTCAAATGCTAGCACTTTACGTATGAAATATAGGACTTTCTGTGTACAAAATGAATGGGAAAAAACTTTATGAGTAATATTTTTATGCATTTATATAAATTTAATTAATATATATATATATATATATATATATATATATATATATATATTGGATTGACTTAAGTAACACTTTATATTGTTAAGTAAAACTAATTTCGGATCACCTGAAGATCAGGGCCCCCATGTATTCTTGTTTTTTGCTTTACAGTACCAAATGTAATAATAAATTAAATTAAATGCCCGGTTAGGTCAACTGTACGCCCTTGACGATTGGTAAGGTTAAGTCGTGATATTTTCGTTAGTTTTAACGAAGATATCATTTGGTAATTGAGGCTGGGGGCCCTGTTCTTCAGGTGATCCCTAATTTCAATTAATTATACGTAACATAAATTAATTAATTTTAGATTAAAGTACGTAAAGTACTGTACTGTAAGTGATGTAACTGTAAATTTGGTCAGATTAAACGTAATAATCATAATTATTATAAAATTAGAATTTCTTCTTATTTGGAATAGGAATTTTAGGAATAAAAGTGGGAATTTAGAAGAAGAAATAACAGCATAGCATAGCATTAGGGTGTGTCGAATTTTTCAACTTTCAAATTCCAAATAAGTTATGAGGGGTGCTAAAAAGTTGCAGCATGACTTAGGAATTCTAAAGATATTTTTGTTAATTTAATATAATTTAGTTTTGCTTGGTAAGAAGCTACATAAAAATAGTGACTTTTTTGACTTTTTTGTGGAATTATATAATAATTATTATATTAATAATTATATATGCTGTGTATATATAATGCACTGCTGTTTTTGCTTATTTCACAGGTTGAAACATATTCATCAGTGTGCTGAAGATTACTTGTCCGTCAGTGCTACCATCCTAACCAGTGGGAATTGACCTACAATGGCTTCTAAAAGGAGGACAAGACTGGGGACATTCACACATATGAGCAACCTAATTGGAACTGGTAGAGAGTTGTTGCCCTCTGAACTCCCAACTCTGCAAGACGTTCTGAAATATGGGCTACTGCTAAGAGAACAAAGTGGTGAGGATGTGAGAAACTACCCAGCAGCCAGTCTTGCAAAGGACATTTACCCTAAAGTGCTTGAAAAGTGGGAACGAGCAAACAGTTCTTTTGTAGCCCCTGTTGTAAATTCACGAGTCACAATCTTAAACAAGATCCAAGAGAGCTGGGAGAGGAAAGCTACATGTCAAAGAGGCTTTCATTGCAAAACTTGACAAGCTTTTTGACATCCTCAGTTGCAAGTGTAAAATTGTTCTCTGCTCTGAATTTGGCTGCCTTGCAGATGCTGGTTGCAAAAACGAAACTCACTTTAACTGTACATGCCCTAGGGAGATGAAGATCCCTGTGAAGGAACTTGCTTTCATTAAAGGTCAGAGAGACAAGTCTGGTTCTATTGGACCACATCAGATTGGCTTGCCAGATCAACCTGAGCACAACAGACAAGTCAAAAAGCAGAAGCGGCAAGAAGACGAAAGAAGAAGGCTTGCTGAATATAAGCAGACAAGTAAGCAGGATGTTTCAATGCCATCAAATGAAATAATTTTCTCTGATGATGAAAATGAAGAACAAATAGCTGATGCTCAAGATGGAAAGGATGGAAGTTATGAAGTGACATTAGAAATACCAAGCACGTCTTCAACTTCCAATAAAAAGCCAGAGTACAACACATTAGAAATACGTAATGTTGCTATGCATAGCATCAGATATGGTGTTGGCCTGCGTGCCGCAGCTGCCATCACCACTGCTGCCTTTATGGATGCTGGCTTGATCACTGAAGAAGACAAGAGACTTGTAGTTGATCACAATAAAGTCAAGAGGGCCCAAGAAAAAGTTATGAGATCCCTGGATCAGGAATTTGATGATCTTTGTAAGAAGGGTGAAATTGACTGCATCTTCTTTGACGGCCGTCAAGATACAACTAAAGTTATGCTGAAAGCAGACAATTCAGATCGTCAGTTCCCCAGCGTCATCAAAGAAGAACATTATTCTGTGTGCAGTGAGCCAGGTGGAAGATATCTCTACCACTTCACTCCTGAGAAAGGCTCAACGAGAAAAAACCTGCTGAAGTTATTGCTGATAATCTTGTAGATTTCATGAAGAAGAAGGGCATTGATAAAAGCCTGCAGGCCATTGGAGGTGATCCTACAAATGTTAACACTGGCTGGGAGGGTGGTTCCATGCATTGGGTAGAGGTCAAGCTTTGCCGTAAGCTGATCTGGTTGGTTTGTGCCCTCCACACTAACGAGTTACCCCTGCGACACTTGATCACAGCACTGGATGGGAAGACCTTGTCTAACAACAAGTGGACAGGTAACATTGGCAAGATGCTAGACACTGCAACCGAACTTGAAATTGATTCTTCATTCACCAAACTCTCAATTGGAGAGCCTTTTACTTCACTGAGTGACAATGTCGTAAAGGATCTCTCTACTGATCAAGCGTACGGGTATAGGATCACACAGGCCATAAGGACAGGAGAACTTCCCACAGATCTGGCCCTTCTTGAAATTGGTCCAGTGAGCCATTCAAGGTGGTTGACAACAGCAAACAGGCTTTGTCGCATATGGGTTTCAAAACATGGCCTTAAAGGTAAAACCCTCAACAACTTAAGACTGATAGTGGAATACATTGTTGGTGTGTACTACCCCTGTTGGTTCAACATCAAAGTAAAACACTCTTGGGTGGAAAGCCCACGCCACATCTTGTTTCAGCTGCGGCTAGTTAGGCTGCAAAAGAAGGCTGTAGTGTATGCTGTTTTGCCAACCATCAAGCGCTCAGCATGGTATGCATTCAGCGAAATGATAATCCAGACACTCTTGTGCTCAGATGACAGTGAGGAGAGGAGAGCTGGTGTCCATAAGATTGTTGACATGAGGGGTGGAGATGATGACACACTTGGAGATCTTTCTGTACGTCCCAGGAAGACACCTTCCATCAATCCCAGTGCTTCTTCCGTGTTGGAGCTGACAGACTGGCCTGACGGGGTATTTGAACCTCCTTTGACATGTAAACTGACTACAGCGGAAGTAAAGAAGTTCTTTGACAAGCCTATGCAAGTTCCACAGTGGCCCTGTCATGCTCAGTCAATAGAGAGGTGTGTGAAACAAGTCACAGAGGCAGCAGGCAGGGTGTATACACATGAGAAACGTGAGGGCTATATCAGAGGCCAAGAAGCAAGTCGGCGGCTGATGTCCAAGAACGAATCAAAGCAAGACTTGATGAAACTTGTTGTTTAAATATTTTTTTTTACTGATGTCATTACTTTCTAATGTGGTTTTATGATTACAAGGATATGTTTTATGATTACTAGGATATGTTTTATGCAGAGAAACTAAAATTTTTATAGCATTACCTGACATTTTGAGAAGCTAAAATTAATAAATTATGTTGTTTTCCGAGAGCAATTTATGTGCTTTTTAATCAAACGTAGATTTACCAAACTAAGTGTTGAGCAATCACAAAAATAATAGCAGATTTGAATTCTTCACATCCAAAAACATATTTTTAAAACCCCTCAGTGAAGGAATTGGCAAAAATTAATTTTCACCTCCCAAATTGACACACTCTAGCATAGCATAGTAGCATAAATAGCATAACAATTTTAAGTAATATCCAAAATTTTCTTACGTCCTGTTGACAGAAATGTGAAAGTCCGAACCTATGTCTTTAGCGAAGTAGTGGAAAAGAGCTTAGCTATTTTTAAAATTAAGACAAATCCTGTTAAGACCAAGGCTATACGAGCGACTTTGTCGCTGCATCAGAGTTGCAAGGTGCCGCAGCGACACAATCGCAGTGGCTGTTGCAAACTACATGACTGCGACAAGTTGCTGCGATTTCTTCGTTTTTCGTGCCATGTGGCAGTGACGCTGTGACAAAGTCGCTGGTGTAGCCCACCCCACTTGGAACAATACAACGCAGCCGAATGTAACAGAGAATAATTGTCACAGGGACTGTCTTCCGTGTAGCTTGCCCCATAGGAAACAACAGTACCTATTCTTTGCGACTTGTCGTTATAACTTCGTCGCAGTAACAAAGTTGCTCGTGTAGCCTTGGTCTTATGGTTCTAAGCCATGTAGAACGTTGATCATTGCTTGATAATTAACATATAATAATTTATATTATTTTACTTAATCAAAATTCTTTAATATACTCTTATCCTGTTTACAGAAGGACTTATATATAATGCGTTCTAAATTTCTCAATAACGTCTTGTTGAAGGAGAGAATGGAAATTCGAAATTATTAATTCTCAGTATTACCAAATATTAGTCATCATTCGGATTAATTCACTATAGACTGATTTCAAATTAATTAATTAATTAATTAATTCCCATATAATTAATTTTCTGATATCGCATTAAAATAACTTAATTATTGTTGCAAGTTTAGACTCGGATTTTAAACCTTTAAAACCTTTGAAGTTTAACTTTTCAAAGTTAATGATGAGTTGTGTGGAATAGCATAATTATGGGTTGGGTTTGGAGTTAATAATGAGATACCTTCGTCATACATATATATAATTAGTCATTTTAATTAACTGTAAAAAATATAAAAATAGTATTTGACGGAAGGTCTTCGTTTTTCGTAGGTCTAGGTAGGACTCATACATGACCTTTCAAGCATTGGATGTCTGCATTGGATGTCATGCGACGGATGTCATGCGATGGATATCATACATTTAAGTAATAATGACCCACTATTCCTGAATACCTAAGATCGACTTCAGATGTCCTGAGATGGATGAATAATAACACAGACTTCTACAAACTTCGCGAAATCATTAATAAGTTATACATAATTTTGCGAAATAGACGGACTTAACTTTTTAATTGAATCACTTATATTATACAGGTTGAGCGAAAAGTCCCTGTGCACCTGCAAGAAGTGTAGTGAACCTGTACCTGCACTGTATTGGAAGTGGACAGGTGCACAGGGACTTTTCGCTCACCCTGTATAATATAATATGTAAGACACATAAAAATGTTGCAAAACAACATTTTCATTTAATGTTATAAACCTTTATAATGCTTTAATGCTATAATGCTATGACGTGATAGGAAATAGCTCCCGTCCAGAGCTGTAAATCTATAATATACAGGGTGTACATAAAGTCAGGATCTATTTTTGTGAAATAATTATTTTTTTCTATTTTTCTTTTCAGAAGCTCTTAGAATGAATACAGAAGAGCGTGTGGCAATAGTAATTTGGCGAATCGAGGGAAAGAAATACAATGACATCAGAGAGAAGTTTAGAAGGAGATTTCATAAGCCGGGGCCAATAGACAAGACAATACAAAAATTGGTGAACAAATTTAAACGAACGGGATCTGTAAATGATGAACAAGATCAGGACGACCGTGTATGTCAGATCTTACCGTGAATGCAGTAGCGGAATTATCACTGAGGAGCCACGTACGTCCGTTCGTGCTGCATCACACAGACTCGGTCTCTCGACGTCATCTGTGCACAAAATTCTGAAAGTTAATTTGCAGAAGAAAAGCTATCATTTGCAGGTTTTACATGATTTACATGAGGAAGATTTCCCTCCACGAAGTGCTGTGTGGGCTGATCTCGTAGAACAAATCTGGAGTGATAATTTAATGGACAACATTCTCTTTAGTGATGAAGCCACTTTCCATACGTGTGGAAAAGTAAATCGCCATAACTGTCGAATTTGGGCAGATGAAAGACCGAATGATTTCGTCCAAAATTGGGAAAGAGACTCACCTAAAGTTAATGTCTGGATGGGTTTAACAAAATCTAAGGTTTATGGTCCTTTTTTCTTTGCTGAAGCTACAGTTACGGGGCTTATTTATCTGGACATGTCGCAGCAATTCCTTGAACCTCAGCTGATTGGGGATAGGATTGTTAGTACCGTCGTCTATCAACATGATGGTGCTCCTTGTCACTATGCCAAAATTGTTCAGGATTATCTAAATGGACGTTTTCCAAATCGCTGGATCGGACGCGGAAGCAAAAGACCTTGGCCAGCGAGATCACCAGATTTAACCCCTTTAGATTTCTTTGCATGGGGCTTTATCGAATCGCACGTCTATCAGACGAAGATTACGAGTCTTGAAAACTTACGTACACGTATACGAACTGCTGCAGATAACATAACCCCGCAAATGCTCCAGAATGTGTTTAGAAATGCTGCGGAACGATTTGAGCTGTGCAGGGATACTGATGGGCGTCACGTCGAATCCTACTCTTAATTATTTAATAAATGTTACCACTTTATCATTTTATGATTGAATTCCATATAATTTCCAAGTGCTTCACAAAAATAGATCCTGACTTTATGTACACCCTGTATATTAATTACTACAGTCTGGGTAAAAAAAAAGCTTAAACATACAGGGTGGCCCAAAAGTCTTGCCCCGACGCATTCTAAACTCTTTTTTTCGGGGCAACAGACTTTTGGGCCACCTTGTATACATTATTCTGCACACAAATGAACATACATCTATTACAATTTTACAGTGAAGCTACGTTACTTATTTCATTAGATAGGAAATAAAATGAGCTTTGTGTTTATTTTCTAGTATACCTGTATTTTCTTCGACTTTGTATTACGATTTCTTCTAACATTTTTCTTTATTAAATGGTTTTTTTTTTAGATTTATGTATGAAGGAATAATAAAAGAATTCGTAATAATTTTTCGTACAGTAAAAGTCTGGAAGGTAATCGACGGTGTAATAGATTAACGTCTTCATTCAAAGCTTGTTTATTTATAACGGATTTTTTTTTTTTTTTTTATGAATGAACTCTTCAAATACAGTAAACAATTTTTTTTTTCGGCGAACTATTTTCCATTTTGAATCGGAATTAATGGTATAGAATTTCAGGTAAATTTTTTTAATAGAAATTAATGCTGAAGTCATTGTTATTAATTTAAACCTCTTTTCAAGTGTGTTTATTTTCCTGTTTTAATATTTAACTTTTTTAATTTTGAGGTTTTATGGAATAAATTTTAATGATACTTTTTTGGAATTAATTTAATTGTTTGATTTAATAATTAAATAGATACTCTTAAAATAATTTGACTAGATTTTAACATTTTTTTTTTTGGTTTTTTATTACTTTGTTTCTTTGGAGCTATTGAAGAATAGGGACTCCAGCCTTCTTTAGTTAGCTTTGTAAGGCTAACTAACGAAAATATCATGATCTAACCTAACCAATCGTCAAGGGCGTACAGTTAACCTAACGATTGGTTAGGTTAGGTCGTCATATTTTCGTTAGTCAGCCTTATAAGCCTAACTAAAGAAGGGTGGGGTCTCTATTCTTCAATAGCTCCGGTTTTTTTTCCTTCCCGGAAAGGATTTTTATATAATAACAATCCGTAGGAAAAAAAACAAAAAAAATTGTTGTGAATTTTCTTTCATTCTCAAGAATTTGGTTACGTATTAATATTCCCCCTTTCAAATACCATCCCCTTTTATGATTTGTAGCTATATAAGGGTTGAGAGCTAATGCTCAGGACAGGTAAATAGAACTACCTGTAAAACAGACTTACTACACTCGTTTAACAAATCTTAATGTACATAGCGAATCATCTCTAGTTACTTAATCCTTTAACCCCGTAAGAAAGGTGGTTTACCAGTTGTGTAATACATCTGGGAAGAGTACGAACCCAACACATCACAAGAGAGTACCAGAACCGATGATAACAATTAAAACAGATATAAGAGACGCATTAAATTTTGATATGATTTTTATTTTGATATATATACAGTTGCATCTAAAATTAATTGGACCACCTACATACACATTTGACGTGGAATGAGATTTAGAAAAGGTTTTCAAAGGATTAAGATAAGCAGTTTATGGGTATTTGCCTTTTTGCGATATGTCTAGACACACGTAGTTTCAGAGGAATGATTGTTATCAAGAATTGCTACCTTCTCTGGGATTTATCAAAAAATTAGAAAAATCTGGGGATGGTCCAAGTAATTTTAGAAGCCACTATATATATATATATATATATATATATATATATATATATATATATATATATATATATATATATATATGTATTATTTATTTATTTATTTTTTCGACGAAGTAGTTATAACAGATTAGGTTACGATGGGTTCCATAGTTAGTATTGGTTTGGTTATAAAATTTCCTAGAAAAGCGTTTCCTGGACCAACCGAATTCAGGGTGATCGTCGATCAACTGTAATTTCGATAAAATTCCCAATTTTGAGCTGTCGCTCATATTCCACCTCGTCGATCCGATGGAAATAGTTCCATTTATTTTACTAACATCAAAGCTAAAAGTAACTATACACGTATCAGTGACACCTCTTTAAAATTTAAATGAAACTACGAATCATGTAAAAACTGAATAATTAATCTCGTATCACAAAGTCAGAGAAAAACCTACAAAAAACATGGAGGACATATCACTTCAAATGAATACCAATCTGTTTATATTAATATAGAGGGTGTCTCAGAAGTCCGCAGCATGGGTTAATATATTTAATTTAATTATTAAGCTATGGGGCGCGATTTCTGATACACCCTGTATATTAACGTACGCAAATACATGGTGATGCATATATGTGTTTCATAAATGGCAGGGTGTATTCTTGAGACAAAAGTAAAAAAGAAAGACCATATAAACATAGATCGAGAAACTCCGTAGGTTTCGAGCTATAGCTCGATTTTTTAAAGCCCATTTATGCATCACCCTGTATACAGAGATTATATGGATAAAACACAGATTCCTAGTTAAATTTCGTACAAAACTTAACAGAGGAACCAAATACTGAGATAATGTGTTTATAAAGGACAAGCACATCTGCATAAATGCGATATTGAATCTGAAAATTGCATTGAAGATTCTGAAGCAAAACTAATATATATATATATATATGGTGGTGTCGTGGTTAGCATCGCTGACGGTAGTCGGCGCGCAGTAAACCCAATTGTTCATCCTTACATAAAATAAAATTGGTTGTCAGATAAATGGATACCTTGGGTATCCTAGTGGTTAAGACGCTGGGCTGCTGATCGGGAGGTTATGACATCGAGTCCGGGTGTGCACTTTGTAATTTCTGACCAACCGTGGTGAGTCATGGTTCGGATTCCACGTTAAGCTGTAGCTGGGGAAACACGCTTGACCTTCGTCAAAATGAACAATTCAGGGAGAAGCAAAATAAAACCAAGGTTAATCATGGTTATATATATATATATATATATATTGCATACGTAAAAATACGAGTTTATACTTTTATATTTACATTCAGGTCGTTTATAAAAAGACCTTTTATCTGTATTTTTTTAATAACTATCTTTGTTTGAGTTACAATAACCATTTTTCATGGCGATAAAGTATACACAATTTCGAAAAATTTTTCAATTAAATTTTTCAACGGTTCTGGCTGAAATATCTTCTGCAATTTAATTTGTTAAAGTTGTAATTTCTCTTTGTACTACCGATCGACTGTGGTTGAATTGTGTGCCTGTAGATTTTGTCCTTTAACCCTTTAAGGACTGAAGGTACAAATTGCTAACGTTTCAAATACAAGCATTCATAACTTAACCCTACAAAAATTTCAGGGCTGAAAGGGTTAATTAACCGAACAAAAATTAATCGTAAGGAATTTAGGTCGGAGGAGTATCGAGGCCAAGGCCAGTCTTAACTAGATCTTCCTGAGTAACGGTCAGAAGTTACTGAGGTCAGTAGTGACGATAATGTTTTTTGGATCAAGTAAAGATAAGCACCCCCAACCTTTTTAAGTTAGCTTTATAAGGCTAACTAACGAAAATATCACGACTTAACCTAACCAATCGTTAGGTCAACTGTACGCCCTTGACGATTGGTTCGTGATATTTTTGTTAGTTAGCCTTATAAAGCTAACTAAAAACGGTTGGGGGTGCTTATCTTTACTTGATCCTGTTTTTTATTTAACCCTTTAGCGAACAGTGTTAACTTTACTGATTTTGTTCTGTCTAACGTCAGACGATTTTATTCAGTATCGGAAAAAACCTCTGTGCAGTAAAAGGTTAAAACTTTCCAAAGTGTATATTTTATTGGCATAAAAAATGTTGTTGTTTTTTAACTCACACGTACGAATAGTTATTAAAAAATAGTCATTCCTTTCTTGAATCCCATAAAGAGAGAGAGTTACAAGGAGTTACAAGGAAAAGAAGTACCTCAAAAGGCCTTGCGGTCCATACCGAGGAGGTACCAATGAGAGAGAGAGAGAGAGAGAGAGAGAGAGAGAGAGAGAGAGAGAGGGGGAGTAAAATTATCTAAAAAAAGGATGTTGAGTAAATCTTAATAAATATCTCTACGAGCGAAGTACTGGAAAGGCATTTAAATATTACAGGAGAGATTTTATTATAAATTAAAAGCAAACGAAAATGAATGTCTTTAAATTTACTGAGAATTAAATTACCCATACAGTAAAATCACTGATAAACTCAGTTCCTATTTTATGAAAACAAAAAAGAAATGGAAATTATATGAATGACCCAACAAAGGGGTTGAAATGCTCACAACCAATTTAATTAGATGATGGACTAAACACAAACTTGAAATGGAGCTCAAAAAACACAAACTCCTCTTTTTTTTAATGGATATTCAAAAACTTCAGGGTTGATTGAAACGGAAACTCACTCCGCAACACTGACTTTTCCGAAAGAGACACGATTAATGCATTACTTTAATCGCAGGGCATTTATTTCAACCCCACGTAACTGCCTGACACAGAAAATGCAAAGTTTGTAAATAAATACAGGAAAAAAACATACCGAAGCCATTATACTCGCATTTTGTGCAAGGAAAGTCTCACATGACACTGCATGATGCCTCACTCTCTTAATAGTTCAAACATTACTCCTACATTTACAGAAGGGGAAAAGAGAGCCAAAAAATTGTCGACCACTAGGAAAATATTCTGACAGAAGAGTTTCAGTTAAAACTATATGCTACAATTTGGTAGAAAAGATGAAACGCAATCAGTATGCAGATTTTGAGCGGAAATATCTTTCCATCAGCATATATATATATATATATATATATATAGTGCAGTGGTGGCCAACCATTTTCTGTGGCGTGCCACTATTTGACTTGAAATTGTGGAATGTGCCAACTTGAATATTTTAGCGTCCGTAAATTATAATAAAAATTTATATTTTTATTATTATTATTTTCAATAACTTTTTATGAATTTAACAAATACAAATTTACGCAAAGAAAACTTCTTTTCTGCAATTCAAGTTATTCAAAATAGGTACATGTAACATCAAAGGTTTTTGTATTTTTTCACAATTTAGCTGTTCATTATCATCACTCGCAGCTAATTCTTGTATCCGAGCAACAACCAACAATTTTTTTTTTCTCTTCGTCGTCCGCGTCCCACTAGAAATAGCCACCACTGATATATATATATATATATAATATATATATATATATATAATACCCTCGATTAATGTCATTATAGAATTTTTGCTTATATAGAAAAGCTGGTAAAATCCTACTTTAATATGGTAAATTAAATTCCAAAAACGATGTTGTTTAATGATATTATGTACACTATCAAAATAGCATATCCGGTTTAATTGATGAAAATAAACGTTTTTGGAATAATTTTTGAATTTACTCTATTAATCTAGGTTTGGGATTTAATTTATTGACTGCCCGGTTAGGTCAACTGTATGCCCTTGACGATCGGTTAGATTAAGTCGTGATATTTTCGTTTAAACTAACGAAAATATCACGACTTAACCTAACCAATCATCAAGGGCGTACAGGTGACCTAACCAGGCATTCAATTAACCTAACCAGGCATTCAGTTGATCTGATCGGATATTCAATTAACCTAACCGGGCATTGAATTAACCTAACCGAGCATTCAATTAACCTAACATAGTGCAGTAATATCCGATGTGGATCGACAGTTGTTGAACGTGCAGGTGGTCTTCCAGCCATCTTTAATTTGTCGTATAAAAATAGGATTTTATCGAAAAGCTGTGCCTGTAGAATTATAATTTTTTAAATCACACTCGCAAGAGGAGTTAAATAAAGCTTTTTACCGGTTATTAGATTTGTACCCCAATTAAGTAATATATTAAACTCATTATGGTTTGTAATAATGATTAATAAAACAGTCAAAGACAGTAACTGTACTGTTGTTTGCAGATATCACCAAAGTTTGTAAGGTGGTCACGACTCGAAAAGACGTACAAAAATCTCACTGACATCAAAACCATTTTTAAATCCGATGAAGAAAACAATATTTGAAATTCAATGCCAAAATCTAACGTCTTATGCATTGGTAGGAACATATTCTGATCAAAACAGTCTCAAAACAAAATAACAAATAGCTTAAAGCGGATAACCAAGTAGCAGCATTTGAAGTATATACAGAGGGTTGATAATAAAAGACAGTAAATAATAACAGATTTATTGGATCAATATATTTAGAATCGTGTTGATTTCCCCTTTTCCATTTTGGTTCTTGAGGACAATCATCATGGTATCTATTTAGTTTTGTCGACCCTTTTGTCGTACTGCCAACAGACGCATTGTTGACAGTATAAAACAATAATTAGGAAGAGGAGTTTCGCGCGACCGTTTCACGACACCATACATATATAATATATATATGTGTATATATATATATAATATATATATATATATATATATATATATATATATATATTGTACATGGAAACACTTTCATAAATAATCCTTTCTAATCCTAAGCATGTACAGTATGAAATAATAGCATAAAAAAAATGAATCAAATATAGAAAGATTTCTCCACCATTCCTCATAGGCATCACGAGAAAGAGCCTTGTAAACAAAGATAGAACCTCATTCAGTAAAGGAGATCCAAAACTGTTTAATATTTTAGCTAGAAAATCTATAAAGAAACACTCATTTAACAAGATTCAAAATCGACTTGATAAAATCCTCAACCAACTGCCTATAACCATCTGTGCGTGGTAAGTTACGAGAGAGGATGTGAATAGATAGTAACTTTCTCTTTCATGAAATCCAACGAATGAGGAGGGATTCTGCTCAAATGCATCAGTCGTAGTCTATTCCTGGAAATATGTATTTGAGAACAAAAGAGAGAGAGAGAGACAGAGAGAGACAGACAGACAGACAGAACAGACACAGACAGACAGACAGAGATACAGAGACAGAGACAGATACGCAGACAGACAGAGACAGACAGACAGAGATACAGAGATACAGAGACAGAGACGGACAGACAGACAGACAGACAGACAAACAAAATATATAATTTTTTCTTTTGGTACAGATCAGCAATCAGTGTGCGTGTTCAAGTAAGAGTACTTGCTGGTTCTGTTTCCTTGTTTAAAACACATTTTAGGATTACATGAACAGAAACTAAAATTAAATTTTGTGGTCTTGTTTTTTTTTAAAAAGAAAACAATCTACAAATTATATAATTTGTTTCAATTTTCTTTTTTTAATCTGGTTTTTACATACTAAAAATTATATAATTAATAATAACGATGTTCCTTTACCAAATAATGATAATGGAAATTATTATTATTTTATTATTATTATTATTATTATTATTATTATTAATTATTTTTTATTATCTATTTATTGTTATTTTATTTTATTAGTGTTATTTTACGGTCTGACATTTTGAACATACAACTTGTTCAATGTACATGTAACTTTGTATGAATGTGTGTATATATATACATATACATTATTATTATTGGCTTCTACGGAAAACACACAACTAACGACGCAATACCTGCTTATTGGAAGAACATTATAGCAACCTGAACGACGAATAATCATCAATAATCATCCAAATTGATTTAACGGAGCCTTTGACACAGTACCTCATGACATACTTCTTAAAAAATTCCAACATTAAGACTTCTGGGGACTTGACTAACATACTTGACTAACAGGACACAATTTATAGCGCAGGACTCTCTTATATCCCGGTCAAGATGCATCTCCCACGGGGTGCCCTAATACTGGCATCGATCTTGTTGCCCCTTTATATAAATAACTTCCAACTGTCGCTAAATAATTCTTCCTGTTGCCAAGTACGCCTCATAGCCTCTCGAAAAGACCTATTGCCACTCCAAACAAGCACCAACAATGAACTCCAAACAATATATGATGGCTTAACGCCACCAAACTGTCCTTAAATATTAAAAAAAAAACTTATATAGTCATCACATATATCACCCTTTAATCACCCTTTAATCACCCTTTAATCACATCATCACCCTTTAAACCTAGATATAAATTCAATCCTTATTCGACGAGATCAATCGGTCAAATTTTTTAGAAATTACCATCGATTCAAACTCATGAAATTGCACACTGAAGATCTATGCAGCAAAATGGCCAAAGTCTTATTCATAATTACAAAAGTAGGTGCAGCACTCCCAAAACAGGTTCTCAGATCTATGTACTTCACTACGGTGTACCCACACTTACAATACTGTATTAGTACTTACGGAAGAGTACGTCAGTATTTTTTGCAGCCATTGGTGGTAATGCGAAAAAAGAATAATTAGGAAAATCTGTAAATCAAACAAATATAATGAAATTACGGGCAAAATGTTACACGAGTTCAAAATTCTTAAAGTAGTAAAACTCTACAAACTAAACATTGCTCCATATTATATATATATATATATATATATATATATATATATACACGGTGAACCAAAAGTAGGTGGACAGTAGGTTGAATACGGTTTGTGTTATATTATATATAACTATGGTGTTCATTATAACTATGGTGTTTGTGTTATATTATATTAAATATTATAACTAAATTTATTTAAATTTTATTTTGTATTATAGTATACAAAAAAATTAAATATGTATTCTCAAAATAAACGTTATCATTTACTGTCCACCTACATTTGGTTCACCCTATATATATAAAGGGTGATCCAGAGAAATGGGACCCAAAAGAAACCCTGTAACTCTTAAAGTATAAGTCCTTTTATAAAATCATACGCATCATTCGAAAGAGGATAGTTACAAGTTTGTACAGGATTGTATAGGTTTTGAAAATACAAGACAAGATAAGATACAAAACAAAATAAAAGTGTTAGTTAAAACTAACCCTTCAAGATGACTGCATGGACTATGGAACAGCTGCGTTTCATAACTGAGCAATATTATGAGCATGGAAGAAGTGTAGTTTCAGCTCAAAGATCTTTCAAGACAAATTTTCAGATGTCAAAATCACCTTCTAAGAGCTGAAACTACACTTCTTCCATGCTCATAATATTGCTCAGTTATGAAACGCAGCTGTTCCAGAGTCCATGCAGTCATCTTGAAGGGTTAGTTTTAACTAACACTTTTATTTTGTTTTGTATCTTATCTTGTCTTGTATTTTCAAAACCTATACAATCCTGTACAAACTTGTAACTATCCTCTTTCGAATGATGCGTATGATTTTATAAAAGGACTTATACTTTAAGAGTTACAGGGGTTTCTTTTGGGTCCCATTTCTCTGGATCACCCTTTATATATATATATATATATGATGAATAAAACCACGAAGGAAAGGAAACACAAAATGGTGCTCAAGCGCTTTCGTCTAATGACATCCTCAGGAACACTGAAGTACATAAAAAGGTTAAGCCTATATATAGGTTACAGAAAGAAAAAAAGAAAAAATAAATAACATACATACACACACACACACATACATATATATATATATATATATACATATCTATATACAAATACATACACACATACATACATACATATATATACAATAAACAGAGAAGTAAAAATAATAAAAAAAAAAAATTATAAAAAAAATTAAAAATTAAAACCTTAAAAGATTACCAGTGAGGCGTACAGATTTTGTAAAGAAAAATATCGATTTTTAGCACAAGATCAAATGGATTATAAAAATACAAATTTATACTGGAACTCTGCCGGGTTTTAACACAATGCTGCCTATGGTCAGGTTTCGATATAAAAAAAAAAAAAAAAAAAAAAAAATGAAAATTAAAAGTTAATCGATTTTTAGCACAAGATCAAATGGATTATAAAAATACAAATTTATACTGTCCGGGTTTTAACACAATGCTGCCTATGGTCAGGTTTCGATATATAAAAAAATAATAAAAAAATAAAATGCAAATTAAAAGTTAATAAAGTAGAAAACAAGTTTACCAAAGATTTAATGTTTTACACTTCTTATCTATATCTGTTTTAAAGGAATTCAACATAACAGGATCGAGTTGAAAAAGACCTTTGCTTATGTTGAAGTTATTTGAAAGTTGGATAATGGCAGACTCAAGAATATTTCTATTAACAATGTTGCTTGAATGGAATAAAACTGAAGCATTATTCCAATCAATACAGTGGGCTAACTCTGACAAATGGACAAAAAGGGCACTGGACAACTGTCCTTGGTTGCGGTACGTCGACGATATTTTGTGTATCTGGCCCATGAATCGTGACCTGGATAGCTTCCTCCTTCAGTTAAATGATCAAGTCCCCTCCATTAAATTTACTTTAGAAGTTGAGCAAGACAATTCAATCCCATTTTTGGATGTGCGTGTACATAGGGAAAGCCCAGGTTTTAAGTTTAGTATCTATCGGAAAACGACAAACAATTTGTCCTACGTACACTTTTACTCGGGACATGATACCCCCACTAAGAAGGCCATATTTTCATCAATGTTTCTCCGCGCCCTTAGGATCGCCAGTCCGGAATACATCGATGCCGAATTGGAAAAAATCAACGGTATTGGAAGTGATTTGTGTTATCCATCTGCTTTTATGGAATCTTGTCTCAACAAGGCAAAACGAACTTTCTATCGTGTCAATATTAACACTCGTACTTTGTCAAAAAATATTTTAGTACTTCCATTTTTCCCGGGCTTTTTAGGCATTGCTAATGTACTTAAACTTTTGGATATTAATGTAGTATTTTCATATAACAATATTGTGAAAAATATCATAGTAAAAAATAGCCCTACCAATAATTCAGGCATTATCTACAAAATTGGTTGTAAACAATGTGATTCCTTTTACATAGGTCAGACGGGAAAGGATTTGCACATACGTATAAAACAGCATCAATATTCCGTTAGAACAGGACAGTTGTCCAGTGCCCTTTTTGTCCATTTGTCAGAGTTAGCCCACTGTATTGATTGGAATAATGCTTCAGTTTTATTCCATTCAAGCAACATTGTTAATAGAAATATTCTTGAGTCTGCCATTATCCAACTTTCAAATAACTTCAACATAAGCAAAGGTCTTTTTCAACTCGATCCTGTTATGTTGAATTCCTTTAAAACAGATATAGATAAGAAGTGTAAAACATTAAATCTTTGGTAAACTTGTTTTCTACTTTATTAACTTTTAATTTGCATTTTATTTTTTTATTATTGTGTTATATATATCGAAACCTGACCATAGGCAGCATTGTGTTAAAACCCGGACAGTATAAATTTGTATTTTTATAATCCATTTGATCTTGTGCTAAAAATCGATTAACTTTTAATTTGCATTTTTTTTTTTTTTTTTTTTTTTTTATATCGAAACCTGACCATAGGCAGCATTGTGTTAAAACCCGGCAGAGTTCCAGTATAAATTTGTATTTTTATAATCCATTTGATCTTGTGCTAAAAATCGATATTTTTCCTTACAAAATCTGTACGCCTCACTGGTAATCTTTTAAGGTTTTAATTTTTAATTTTTTTTATAATTTTTTTTTTTATTATTTTACTTCTCTGTTTATTGTATATATATGTATGTATGTATGTGTGTGTGTATTTGTATATATAGATATGTATGTGTGTGTGTGTATGTATGTTATTTATTTTTTTTTTTCTTTCTGTAACCTATATATAGGCTTAACCTTTTTATGTACTTCAGTGTTCCTGAGGATGTCATTAGACGAAAGCGCTTGAGCACCATTTTGTGTTTCCTTTCCTTCGTGGTTTTATTCATCATAAATATTTTTCACGTGTTACCTTCGTGAAATAATTTTATATATATATATATATATATATATATCAAATCATCCACAATACTACACTAGAAATCATCCAAAACGAAATATCAACTTCCCAAACAAAACACCGCTTTAATACAAGAAAATTAACCATGTACATCAGAAAACCGAATTACACTCCAGATAGTATGACTAGATCCTTATCCTACACAGGACCAAACCTTCGGAACACCCTCAATCAAGAGATAAAACAATTTAGAACATTAAAAGCCTCTCAGAGTGAACAAAGACAAATTCATCAAATCATACAAGCCATAACACTATATCTTATTTTTATTGCCATAGTGATAAATTAAGCTTTATTTCTATAGAGGGTGTCCCATAAGTCCGGCATCATAGGAGAAATTAATATTTTTCTATTTTTACAAACCATAATTCATATTTTTCTCTTTCTACAGGCCATAATGTCTGTGAGCAAGGAAGAACGAATCCAGATAATTCTACTCATAGGAAATCGGAGTCAAAGAGAGGCTGCTGCTGAATTTAACAGACTGCATCCAAACCGCGAGCCAATAACACAGAGTTGTGTGTCTGGATGCAGTCTGTTAAATTCAGCAGCGGCCTCTCTTTGACTCCGATTTCCTATGAGTAGAATTATCTGGATTCGTTTTTCCTTGCTCACAGACATTATGGCCTGTAGAAAGAGAAAAATATGAATTATGGTTTGTAGAAATAGAAAAATATTAATTTCTCCTATGATGCCGGACTTATGGGACACCCTGTACAATAAAACAAAACTAATAAATAGCAAGATAAAAGTAAATATGTTCAAGGCCAGAGTATCTAACGCTATCAAATTACTCATTCAGAAAGATATTTAATAATAAATTACTTACAGTACTATTTAATATTTACACTTATATCCCAGCAAATAAGAATGTGTACGCTCAGCTGAATTTTTGTTTGTACTATATAATATATATATATATATACAGTATATATATATATATATATATATATATATATATATATATATATATATATATGTGTGATATAAAACCTCTCTTTCGTGCTTTCTGCAGTAATATATACGGAGAGTAACTCTGGATAAATTATAAAAAAAAGTTCTGGCAGAACCCTAAATTTGCTGTACAACAGGTCTTTTAGACAGTTACATAAATTACCCCCGAGATGCTCAGCTTCGCAAATGTTTGTTATCCGCAATGTCCCGAGCTTCCCGGAGGTAACAAGACATGCTCAATACAGTCTAATGCAAAGAATTAAAAAATCAACCAACCCGATTATCCAAGCTATCCACGAGTTGCCGTTTATCCTCTAAGCTATGGAATTCTTGGTACGAAAACGTCTCTCTTTAGCTCTACTTAACTTCGACATTACTGTATTATTTCTAATCAACTGCATATATTTCTATCCTTAGTATGTGAACTATCATTGTATTAATAATATTTGTCATATGGACTATAGTCTGCCAATAAACCTTTTCATTTTCATTTTCAATTTCATTTTCATTTTCATATATAAAAATCTATTATCTGAAACTTATTACAGATAGTCTCCTCATACTGTAAATAATGTAAATAACTTCTTTACTCTGCATTATCTAACAAGATTTATCAGATAACTACAATCTGCCAATAAAGCATAAATTTGGCTCGTAAATGGTAGATTTATGCTATGTATATAGGAAGGCATTACTGTCCATTAATATTTGTGTGTGTGTGTGTGTGTGTGTGTTAAAAAATTATTATTAAAATTATTATTATTATTATCATTATTATTATTATTATTATTATTATTATGCACCTTGGTGGTGTAGTGTTTAACGTCGCTGACTACGAATCCATCGAGACCCGGTGACGGCAGGCGGCGCGCAGCAAAACACAGCTGTTCATTCTTCCACACAATAAAGAAGGTGGTTGGTAGATAAATGGGTAGCCTGAGTGGCCTAGTGGTTAAGTCACTGGGCTGCTGGTGGGGCGTGGGTCAGATTCCACGTTAAACTGTAGGTCTAAGGTGGAGCGAAAAGCTTGACCTTCGTCAGAATAAACAATTCGGGCGGAAGCAAACCAAAGGTCAGTTTAATTGAACATCTGCAGCTTAGCTTTGATAACCCAAATGGAAAGAAAGAAGAGGTTTGTTTCCAGACGTTTCGGAACAGCTAGTTCATCATCTTTAGGAAACGTTTTAATATAAACAAAGAAACAGTTATTTATGAAAGAGTGGAGCCTGGAAATTGTTTTTCTTTGAAAAAATTTTGGATGGTAAATAGTTTTTCATTTTTACTCGAAGTTTCCTACTATATACAAATACATACATACATACACACACACACACACACACACACACACACACACACACACACACATATATATATATATATATATATATATATATTTAGGATAAAAACGAAGACGTAGAACAAAAAAGTCATTATATTTGGCTGCAGCCGACGTTTCGGGCAACTCTACCCATTTTCAAGGCCTAATAAATAAAAAGCTAAAATTAATGCATGACAAAAATATACGAATGTCAAAAACTAAAACTAATTTATAGTACAGAATAAAACCACTTCAAGAATAAAAATTAAAAAGCATAAAACAAGCATAAGCCAAAAAACAAAAAGTAAAAATTATATACATGACAAATATACGCATGATAAAATTAAAACTTAAAAACTAAAAACATTCAAACATAAATTAGTTAAAAACTTCACTAATAAAAAGTTAAATGAAAAAAACGCAAAAGTGCACCAAACATACCATGCTCACTTGACAGCCACAAACAACTGAGGCGAAAAGGAGACAGGGTTCAAGGGGAAGAAAAAAAAAATAAAATAAAATAAAAAAATTTAGTTTGTAGGTATTCTAATTAATATAAAGGGGGTAACAGCTAGAAAAGGAAGTTCAAGGTTCTATTCCTTTTGATGTTTTGGTTTCCAAATCAGGCTCGACTGTTTTAACTTCTACATACCGGAAGCCTACTTTTACGGGTTTAGGTTTTAATTTTTATAGTTTTTGCGATTTTAATTATAAACTAAGTTCCATTCGCACTTTAGTGCATAGAGCTTATAATATTGTTCAAACTTTGCTCTGCTTCATAATGAGTTTGAATTCCTTACTGATTTTTTCTTTAAAAATGGTTTTCCACGGGATCTTGTACGAGGTATTATTGGTAAATTTCTTAATAATGTACGTATATTCCCCCAACCTTATCCCAACGTATGATGTTCCTAAGAATTGTAAGTATCTTGTTTTACCTGATCTCTACCATTTTAACACTTTTGTGGTGAGGAAATTTATTTTCACGCTGATGTTAAGGTTGCTTTTGTAAATAATAATACCCTTGAATGTTTTTTCCGATGTAAGGACAAAATCCCCCCTGCGATGAGCTGTTCTGTCGTTTATTTGTTTACCTGCCCTGGGTGTTCCCAGGGGAACTACGTTGGCAGCACAGTTCGTTCTTTGCAGTCAAGATTTTGCCCATATGGGTATTAGCCACAGGACAGGGAAAGTTTTATCGAAAAAGGAACAGTCTGCCATTAGAAATCATTCTGTTAAGTGTAAGGTTGATATTTCCGTTAATAACTTTAAAATTCTTAAATCATTAAAATGCCCGTCCTCTCTCCGTATTTACGAATCTTTGTGCATTAAATTTCTGAACTCCAGTTTAAATATTGATTCTAGCTGTTACCCCCTTTATATTAATTAGAATACCTACAAACTAAATTTTTTTTTTTTTTTCCCTTGACCCTGTCTCCTTTTCGCCTCAGTTGTTTGTGGCTGTCAAGTGAGCATGGTATGTTTCGTGCACTTTTGCGTTTTTTCATTTAACTTTTTATTAGTGAAGTTTTTAACTAATTTATGTTTGAATGTTTTTATTTTTTAATTTTTATTTTTATCATGCGTATATTTGTCATGTATATAATTTTTACTTTTTGTTTTTGGCTTATGCTTGTTTTATGCTTTTTAATTTTTATTCTTGAAGTGGTTTTATTCTGTACTATAAATTAGTTTTAGTTTTTGACATTCGTATATTTTTGTCATGCATTAATTTTAGCTTTTTATTTATTAGGCCTTGAAAATGGGTAGAGTTGCCCGAAACGTCGGCTGCAGCCAAATATAATGACTTTTTGTTCTACGTCTTCGTTTTTATCCTAAATGTAAAACTACGTCTCCTTAGGAGGGATCCTATTTCATATGTATGTATAATATATATATATATATATATATATATAGAGAGAGAGAGAGAGAGAGAGAGAGAGGAGAGAGAGAGAGAGAGAGAGAGAGAGAGAGCATATCCTTCTTTTGGGTGGGTTTGAACAAGTGCTCAGGGTCGACCTACAGTATGTTCAACCCTTTTGCGGCATCCTACCTCATTTGAAAAAATTTGATGAAAGAGATAGTTGCTTTCAAGACGATTTGGCTATCCCTGGGCGGGTTCAGGATTGAACATTAAACTGTAGATCCGCATAAGATAGTGAAACAAACTTGACTTTCGTCTGAGATGACGATTAAAAGGGGGAACTATTGACAGAAAAATATATAATTTATCCTTTATCGTCATTAATGTTATCGTCCTCCAATTACGCGAGACAACTTCGGAAACAAAAAATAAACTGTTTAAGTAAATTTTATATACATTTTTTTTTATTAACGTTTTACGGCGACATTTATTTTGTTATTAACTATTTTACTATCCCGTAAAAATTACTTTACTATCAAGGCGTTCTTCTTTTGTTTCAAAGCGTGTTATTTTTACGTGAATTAGAAAGTGCGCTATTTTTTATGACTGTATTTTATATAAAACAGTGCAAAATAACATATATATATATATATATATATATATAGAGAGAGAGAGAGAGAGAGAGAGAGAGAGAGAGAGAGAGAGAGAGGGTGTGTATAAAGTAACACAAGTGAAGAGAGAAATCCGATTTGAACTGGTTTAAGCTAGGTTCAACTTGTTTTCTAACTTGTAAAAACATTTGCAACACCTCTTAATAAACCTTTCTATCGAATATACATTTGTTAGGAAGTACTCGTCCATGTTCACTCGTGTTAATATAATTGAAATCGGATGTGTCTCTTCACTCGCGTTACTTTATAAACACCCTGTGTGTATATATATATATATATATATATGTATATATGTATATATATATATATATATATATATATATATATATATATATATATATATAGCGAGGAACGTTTCAGTCAAACTACTACCGTTTTCTGTTGATTTCTTTGCCTGCAAAGGTCTGCTCTACAATATAATTATACAGTTAAGAAAGATGTTTGGCCTTCGTTCGATGTCGTCTCTTCAGGAACTGAAAACGAAGCCAAAAGAAATTGCTCATAAGCGAGATATCCAGAATCGGTCTTAGACGACCCTTCGGCGTTGAAATACTTCATCAAATCGGCATTACTGTCCCCTCTTATTCTGTCCTCGTAAGCCGCTGCACGCGGTTGATTAGGGACGCGGATCCTGCAGGAGCTTATCGACACTTGTATAGAATACCCGTGGTTCTAAATTTTTTTAGGCTTCACAGTTCCTTCGACAGAATATTAATTCCAATCCTCAAATTTTGGGAACGTATTTTTTTTTTTTATCTTTGTCTCCGGTCCCCGCCGTTGCGTTGTTTTGAGGATAACACAAAACCTTCCCTGAATAGGTTAGTCCGTTTAGTAACGCTTTATTTCGATTTTACGTTAGGTGAAAATTTTTTAAAAGTATTTATATATATATATAGTATATACTCTGAACCCTGTAACTCCCCAAACAGCGGTGGAAAGTAGAAAAGGAAGACTGTGTCGTGTTCCCAAATTAAAGGCGAGACAGGGAACATCCCTAACCCTGAAAGAAAATAGTTTTGTTGTGAGAGGACCAAAACTGTTTAATCAGCTGCCCAAAGACCTAAGAAATACGAAGGGAGTTGCAGTGGACATCTTCAAAGGAAGATTAGACGCCTGGCTCAGAACAATCCCAGATGAGCCGGGCGTACCTGGCTATGTGAGATGGAGAGCGCAAGAAACCAACTCACTACTTCACAAGGCCAACTCGAGAGGAGGGGCGACAAGCTTGACCTTCGTGAAATGAGGAATCATCGCACCACGGAACCTTTGTAAGGTTGTAAAGTAAGTTAAGGTGTGTGTGTATATATATATATATATAATATATGTGTGTGTGTGTGTGTGTGTGTGTGTGTATGTGTGTTCTCACGCAACTTTTATGTATCGTCGTTCGTGAGAGTATATTTAGAGAAAGAATTTCAGTTTCTAGTAATGGCTTGTAATTTTCTTTTTATTTTCTTTTTAGTATATTTAAAGACACCTCGTTTCCTGTTAGCACTGAATAGTTTCTGGCAAATCCAAATGATGTTCGCTTTGCCGCTCGAAAGACCTTCCATATTATTGCTCTGTTTCTTCAATGACCTGGAATCTAGCGACAGTATTATTATTTCTAAATTCTGTTTTAGAAAGAGAGTACATGTGATCTTTCCAGGAAAGATCACGAGAAAAGGAAACGCCAAGAATGTTAAGAGAAGAGGAAGGATTGAGTTGTGTGTTGTTGAATGTAAGGGGATAGTCGTGTGGAAGATTGTGACGAGTAGACAGATGGAGGAACTGAGCTTTTGAGGCATTGAAAGCCACAAGGTTTTCTCTGCCCCAATCAGATATATCATGAAGCGACCTGTGAGGGATGCTTTGGGAAGCGGGTGGAGAAGTGTAGCGTGGAATCATCGGCATAGGAGTGAATAGGACAGGAAGTACGAATTAAGGAAAAGTGTGGGTGACAGGACATATATAGGCTACAGTATATATATATATATATATATGTGTGTGTGTGTGTGTGTACTGACTACATCATAATTAATGTAGTACAAAAATAACCTTCAATAGTACAATAAGATGAAGTCCATCTGATAGAGTAACCTTAATATTTGCTTTTAAAAATCAATCATAAAGGAGCAAATTTCGAATCGTGTTCGACAAGAACATCTCACTCTTGTGGCACAGCTCGTAGCTTCACTCCCGATAATGGAAACGCAACTGTTCAGCAAGGACATCTGGAAACGCAATAAACTTTGGTCCAGACAGAAGGTTAAAGTTAGCCGCTCGCCTTTGGCTGAAAAGCCTCTCGATACAAATCTCGTCTATCGACTGGTCAAGGAGGGGAGAGAGAGAGAGAGAGAGAGAGAGAGAGAGAGAGAGAGAGAGAGAGAGAGAGAGAGAGAGATATGGAGGAAAAAGGGATTCTAATATAGCTTTCCTCATCTTTATTTATGTATTGTTACTATATCACGACCTGAAATAAATTTTTGCTCGAAATGGAGGCTCTGACTTAAGGAGTGTTGACATTATATATATAATTATATATATATATATATATATATATGAAGCCATATTTTGGGGACCTCTTTGCGAGTGACCCATTGCCCACGTCGGGCTAACATCATGAAAAAGAAAAAACTATAGTGTTTGTCATTTACCATTACTTATTCGGACTATAGTGGATTTAATTTTCCTAGAAGAATTCCTTGTTCCACGTACGGTCTGTGTGTATCATAAAAAACCTCATGGAGCCATTCTGAGTTCATTCCCATACATATATATATACAGTATATATATATATATATATACAGTATATATATATATATATATATATATATATATATATATATATATATATATATATATATATATATACTGTAATATATATATAATATATGGGATGAATTTCACAATTAACGGGTGAAATAAATAAATCAAGCACACTCACACGAAAAAATTAAAAAATTGCAAGGTCTTCGTGTATTCAACAGTACATCTTCTTAGGGAATGAAGGGAAAAGACAAGACGCCAGAAGCATAAACAAAAGAGTTAGGAGAGATTAGCAAAAAAATTGCCAGGTACTATTTAAAGGCAAAAGGTCCCTTTTAACAAGATATGGTCCATTTTACACATTCCTCAAGATGAATGCGCATTCCACAATGTACCTTTCACTTATGTCTTTATTTTTAACAAGAATTTTAGAACTCTTCAAATTAATACTACGATTATATTTATATATATATAAGGTTAAACAATACATTAAAGTTATTTGCCGTCCTGCACGCATATTTCTGCTCTTTTATTTTGACGTCTAAAGTTTTCTCATTTTGACTTGGTGTTTTTCTTTTTGGCCGACAAAAAATCGATTCGGTTGAAAGTTTACCAAAAACTTTGCAATAAAGAATAAGATAAATTTAAGCTCTTTCTTTGGTATTGATATTAATTAAGGAAATATTATTTAAGTTTAGGTTACGTTACATGGCTGAACAAGAGACTGTGTTCGCTCTCAGCTGCTGAGACCTGGGGGGGGGGGGTTGATTCAGTCCTTTACCTTGTCAGTTCTCGGGCTAAGGTGTCCTTTGAAGCACACTCACAGTATGCAGGATACTTCAAAAGCCCGGAGCCATGTTTATATCTTTTTAGAAGGTGTCTAAGAATCCAAAGTATAGTTTGTCAAAAGTGGGTTCTTTATACAAAAATTTTATCACATTAATTATATCAAAATTAATGTCAGTATTTTTGTCAGAGTTTTTTTTAATGAACGTTTGCTTTATTTTGGAGTTAGTCGAGTCATCTGGAAAGACCATTTCAATACTTTATCTTCTGGAAATTTGTTTGGTTCATGTATTTCGTAAACTCAAAATAAAGCCTTCTAAATTTATAACTTATAACTTCTTTTTGATGGTGCATTCCATTGGGAAATTTTCCTTCCTTTGGATATCAGAGCTTCTTATCAGATGATATAATAAATTCTTTTAAAGATACATAACATCTTTAGATAAAAGAAATGATCTTCAGAACTTCTTTTTTGAGTGATTTGAGACAATAGAATGTAATATTTCTCTGTAAAGAAGGTTACGAAAAATTTTTTTTTTCTGTGCATACGAGCGAAGTTTTACATCCATTTCAAATATACGTAATACTTCTAATTGATTTAAAACACTTTAAAGACAGTTAAAAACGTTCTACGCTATTAGATTAGATTAGATTAGATTAACTTTCAAAATGACAAATATAAGTACAGTTATATGAGAGGTATACTCATCAATTGTTACGTAAAGGAGCATTCTATTATAGAAACAAGATTTTTTTTATTTTTTAACTAAAATACTGTGCCTGGTACCGGATGTTCAGAAATTACCACAACTCATGGCATGTATATTATATTACTATATATAATCAATATGTAAATACATATAACTCATAGTAATATATATACACACACGCGCCATGGGTTGCAGTAATTTTTAAGCACCCGGTATCACTTTATATAGGAAATTACGTGGAAAATTTACAAAAAATAAAATTAGTTTCAACGAATGACGACAAATCTTTCGACTTTTTAATTATTCCAGAGGTTCCCAAAGTATGTCCCGCGGGGGACAAATGGCTCTTTCGAACCGACTCTATGTCTCTCGCGAAACAAATGTGTTCCTCGAGCCGACTCTCTGCGTCCCGCAGGGCAATAGAACTTACACAAAATCAGAATGAAATTCTATACCGTATTTACAATTAAAGACTGTTAAAGATATCGTAATTTGTAAAAAATGTGAAATCCTTTGTAATTTATAATTTAAAAAATGTGAAATCCTTTGTAATTTATAATAAAAAATGTGAAATCCTTTTTAATTTATAATAAAAAATGTGAAATCCTTTGTAATTTATAATACAAAATGTGAAATCCTTTGTAATTTATAATAAAAAATGTAAAATCCTTTGTAATTTATAATAAAAAATGTGAAATCCTTTGTAATTTATAATTAAAAAAATGTGAACATTTCAAAATTTAAAAAGAAAAATAATAATTTTAGTTTGTTGTCATTTATTACTAAAAAAATTCAACTATAACATTTTCAGAAATTGTGAGATATTTGCGGCCCCGGTACCCACGGCTGCCGTTTCAAGATGGTCCTTCACGAGTAAATCGTTGAGAACCTCTTCTTTAATAGCAAATAAATATTAAAACAATGACTGATTTATAAGCAAAATTTTAGAAGAAACAAATATGCTAAAGATATTCCCACTGTATACCAATATGAATTGAAGCCTGTTACAAGGAATGATAAACAAAATCGATTTCATATGAAGCTTTATGATTATATATATATATATATATATATATATATATATATATATATATATATATATATGGTAAAAGAATTATTAAATGCGAAGCTGTTCATATATTTGATGGCTAAATCCAATATCCGATCATCGTATCCCAGCTATAAAAATTTATCTTCTACTTTAACCATTTAATATTAGATAAGTAAATCCAATGATCGGCCCAAACCCGTTGGAGCCAAATCGCATCACTCAAAGAAATATATATATATATACATATACAGGGTGTACACAAATTATCTTTACAACTTCTCTCTCAAATAAAAATATTAGAAAACGAGGTACACATACTATTTTTGCACCATCTGTTAGAGAAAGTAATATAGTTTCACGTGGTAGTTGTCAGATGTCAGCTTATCGTACAGGGTGTACACAAATTACGAAATTGGTACGAAATTCCCTTAACATGCATTTCCTAAATCTGTGGATTGGCCGTTGGGGGCCCCATTTCATGGCCGGCCAGATTACCAGACATAACACCCTGTGACTTTTTTCTATGGGGTTGTGTAAAAGACTGCGTGCACACAACTTCAGTGGCCAACATCGACGAGTTAAAGACCAGAATTGCTGCTGCCGTTGCAAGAGTTGACGTTGAAATGTTGCAGCGTACATGGATGGAGATAGAATATCATTTGGACGTCTTACGTATGACAAATGGTGCCCATGTTGAATATGTTTGAGATTATGTGAAACTTATTACTTTCTCTCACAGATGGCACAAAAACAATATGTGTATCTCGTTTCGAATTATTTTTAGTTGAGAGAAAAGTTGTAAAGATAATTTGTGTACACCCTGTATATACATATACCTCGGTGGTGTAGTGGTTAGCGTCGCTGACTAGAATCCATCAGCACCGTGATCGAGATCCGGTGACTGCAGGCGGCGCGCAGCAAAACCCAGCTGTTCATCCTTCCATACAATAAAAAAATTGGTTTATAGATAACTGGGTACCCTGGGTAGCCTAGTGGTTAAGACGCTGGGCTGCTGCTGGGGTGTGGTTCGGATTCCACGTTAAACTGTAGGTCTAAGGTGGAGTGATAAGCTTGACGTTCGTCAGAATGAATAATCCGAGCGGAAGCAAAACCAAGTTAACGAACCAAGGTTTGTATATACTGTATATATGTTTAACTTGCTACTATATAATCCGCTTATGGTATTGACCATTAGTTAAGTTAGCCAGCGCTGGTATGGGTTACACCGTTTCCCAGTAAACGGAATGAAAGCACTGAGGTTGAGGGTTCGGTTTCCGATGCTTAGGAAGAAAGAGTGTGGGCATTCCAGTTTTCCATAACAAAGAAAAAAAATATTACCAACATCAAACAGAGGTTGCCAACTTTTTGGGAAACTCAGCTACTCGTTAACTTTGGCCAGAGTGATCTCTACCCAGTCCTGTTCGTATTCAAATACCTTCCATCTTTTCCATTCCCACCTCTTTCTACTTTCATACCTTAGAACTGCAATGATGTAGAACGTGATTAATTTTACATTACTAAATTGCAAGAAAGGTTAAAATTGCAATATTTCTTTGACATTTTATTCATTTTATGAATATTTTCTTTCCTTATTGAAATTTTGAGAAAACTGCTTCGTAATCGACCAGTCTATCGCGATCGACTGGTTGGGAATTCCTGCTTTTAAAAAATCGTGCACGAGTTATTAGACACTTCTTCAACGAGACTGTCAGTCAACACTCTAATAAGAACCTAACTTAGCCTAATCTAACCTAACCAAACCTAACCAAACCTAACTTGATCCAAACATTAAAAAAATGTCGCTAAAATGTCCCACAGAGAAACTGTCTTTCATCCTCAAGTTTTATTTTGACCTTTCTGCTGGGGATGCAGTCTGGGATCAACCTCAGGCTTAATTGCTTGGTAAAAGATATTATCAACACCTTTTCGGGTGTCAACAAATAAGGGATCACCTGAAGATCAGGGCCCCCAACCTTCTTTAGTTAGCTTTATAAGGCTAACTAACGAAAATATCACGACTTAACCTAACCAATCGTCAAGGGCGTACAGTTCACCAAACGATTGGTTAGTTGAAGTCGTGATAGTTTCGTTAGTTAGCCTTATAAGGCTAACTAACGAAGGCTGGGGGCCCTGATCTTCAGGTGATCCCAAATAAGTGGTCTATACTATTTTACCAGATGTATAATTTTGAGTTAAAAAGTTAATTTATAAACGTTACCTGGCTAATAAGGGTACGAAATATCGAATCTGGACTTATTTTGTTTACTGGAAGTTTTTATCGACGAATCTTCAAACCTACAACTTAACTTAATCTACACCTAACTTTACCAACTTAACTTAACTTAATCTACACCTAACTTTACGAACTTAACTTAATCTACACCTAACTTTACCAACTTAACTTAATTTACACCTAACTTTACCAACTTAACTTAACTTAATCTACACCTAACTTTACCAACTTAACTTAATCTACACCTAGCTTTACCAACTTAACTTAATCTACACCTAGCTTTACCAACTTAACTTAATCTATACCTAACTTTACCAACTTAACTTAACTTAATCTACACCTAACTTTACCAACTTAACTTAATCCACACCTAACTTTACCAACTTAACTTAAATTAATTTACTATAACCAACAGCAAATTTGTCGATAGAATTTCAGGTCTATAAAATGTGGAACGCTCGTAAAAAAACAAACTTAAGGGTCTTCGAAACAAATTTAAAAAAAAGAAAAAGTTCAGCCCATTTCAACACTCATTTCTTCGATTTTTTTCAGAGTATGAGAAAGCCAAATAGAAGTTAAAATTTTATCCTCTCTCTCTCTCTCTCTCTCTCTCTCTCTCTCTCTCTCTCTGTATATATATTTTTTTATGCAGGAAGGATGGGCCAAGGGTGAGTGCCCGCAAAATCGCCCCCCCCCCCCATAGAAGAGGAAAGGGCCAAAACCAAGGTCCAGAATTTTCGAGATGCCTGAACGCATTGCGTTTGAAAGATTGGAAGTCATAGACAGGGAGAAAGATGGATTAAGAAAGAGTGCTCCGGAGTTGACCGGTTGAGTAGATGAAAGATTGAAAATACCGATTAACCCTTACGTTACAGAGTTGGACAGAAAAGTAATGAGAATGTGTAGAAAGTCTGGTACTGCGTGCGCTCCTTAAAGGAAGAGGCATGCAGTTAGAGAGTTCAGAAGAGCAGTATCCGTTATAATAGCGACAGTAAAGAGAGAGTGAAGCAACATTGAGGCGAAGAGAGAGGGGTTGAAGACAGTCTGTAAGAGGCGGGAAAATGATGAGACGAAAAACCTTTGATTCCACCAGGTCAAATAGAGCTGTGTAGGTTGAGCCACTCCACACATGAGAAGTGTACTCCATACAGGGGCGGACAAGGCCCCTGTACAGAGACAGCAACTGAGTGGGAACAAAGAAACTGCGGAGTCGGTACAGCATACCTAACCTCTTAGAAGCTGTTTTGGAAAGAGAGTATATGTGATCTTTCCAGGAAGGATCACGAGAAAAGGAAACGCCAAGAATGTTAAGAGAAGAAAGGATTGAATTGTGTGTCCTTGAAGATAAGGTGATAGTCGTGCGAAGATTGTGAGGAGTAGATAGATGAAGGAACTGAATTTTTGAGGCACTGAAAACCACAAGGTTTTCCCTGCTTCAATCAAAGATAATAAAAAGATCAGAGGTCAGGTGCACTACAGTGCCCGCGAAAAGTATCCGATCACCCTTGAAATTTGTATTTTTTACATAAAAAACAATGTTTAAATGTATACTAACCTTATATTAGTATTTTGTCATCTGTCCTTTGGTTTGGATGACTTGTTCTAGACGTTTTGGCATGGATTTAATCAAGTTTTGACAAACTTCCACTGATATTTCCTTGCACCATACCTTTTTGATGGCCTCTTGTAATTTTTCGACTGAGCCAGTGTCGTGGCATTCAACCTTATTTTTTATTATTAGCCACAGATTTTCTATCGGATTGAGATCTGGACTATTACCAGGCCAATCCAAAATATCAAATTTATTGTCAGTAATCCATTTTGTCACTATTTTGGCCCTGTGACATGGTGCACCATCATGCATGTATGTTTTTGTCCTTTGGATTGCCATTGCCATTGGAAGTTTATCCTGTAGCATTGCTAAATACCGTGCACCATTCATAGTTGTGTTCTTCGGAAGAAAATATAAGTTTCCACGCCCATAGTAACCGAAACAACCCCAAACCATCACACTTGGAGGGTGTTTCATTGTCTTTAGGGTGTATTTAGGGTCCATCCTATTTGAGCCAATAGGCCGGCGAACCTTTTTGGACAACTTCTGAATGTCAAAAATGTCGACTCATCGCTAAATAAAACCTTCTTCCAGTCATCAACAGTCCAATGAATGTATTTTTTACAAAATGCGACACGTTTTTACGCATTTTTTCATTAATGAACGGTTTCTTAGCAGCATGGCGAGATGGTAATCCGAGTTCTTTTTGGAGTCGCTCCTGGATAGTTCGTTCAGAAACACCAGATAACAAATTATTCATATTAAATTTTATTTCTTTCGCAGTTATTGTTGGGTTTTTCAATACTAAACGTTTCATAAGTTTGTCTGTTCGCGAATTTGTTTTTCTCGGTCTGCCAGATCGTTTTTTAGGGACTGGCGTGGTTAGGCCACCATTGTTCTTAGCCCGTGAAACCCATAAATTAACGGTACTTTGGGATATGTTTAATTCCTTAGCTATCTGTCTCTGTGATTTCCCACATGCATGCAAAGCAACAATAGCACCTCGACAATCACTCTTAAGTTGTTTTTTAGCACACATTATATATAAATTTTATTTACACCACTTTCTGTAAAAAAAAAAAAAATATCAAGAAATTTACACAAACAGTGAAATCTGACAAATTTGAGACATAGCCACCCGCAACGAAGGCTACCAGAACACTAATTTGAGAATGCGTTGGATAGCTCTCATATCAGCGAGCAACCTCAAAGTTACCAGATGTCGCTAGAACAAATAGAAAGTGAATTACGTGTCTCTGAATATCAAGGGAAAATATTGTATTTTCTTGAGTGATCGGATACTTTTCGCGGGCACTGTATATCCGTCCTACACGAATCATGAAGTGACTGCTGAGTGGGACGCTTTGTGAAGCGGATGGAGAAGTGAAGAGTGGAATCATCGGAATAGAAGTGGATAGGACAGGAAGTGCGACTTAACGGATCATTGATAAATAAAAAGAAAAGAGTGGGTGACAGGACAGAGCCCTGAAGAACACCACTATTAATAGCTTTAGGAGAAGAATAGTTGTAAGCAAGTTCACGAGGGATGTTAGTGAAATGGAAGGAAAGCTAAAGGTGGTGGTAAACATTAAAATCACTTAAAATAGAGATTTCAGCAAAAGGAGAGTGAGATAGAATGTATTCCACTTTGGAAGTGAGGTAGTCAAAGAATTTTGGATAGTCAATAGAATTAGGAGAAAGGTAGACAGCGAAGATGTATTTAGTTTGAGATTGGCATGTAAGTCGTAGCCAGAGGGTATTGAATTTGGAGAATTCAAGTTCGGGAATACGAGAGCAAGTTAGGTCATTGCTTACATATACGCAACATCCACCTTGGGAATGAAATTTAGCATAAAGTAAGAGGATACAGAAAAGGGGTTGCTGTCAGTTGTCCCAGAGGCCCAGAACATCTTGAATGTGCAGTAGCAGAACCAGCCTCACTGCCTGGGTATCGGCAGCGGAGGAGCCACAAGTGAGGACATTTATGGTGCCCTCCCCAGGGGGCTCCGAGGCTTTGGAAATCGTTGCCATTTTTTTTTAAATTTGGAAAAGATTATATCGTGTGTAAAATCCATGTATGTGTAGTTAAGAAAAGGGAAAGAAGTGTATGTTTGAGAGCATGCTTGACTCTTCACAGGGTAGGACACGGAAAAAGATAAGCTAAGGAGGACAGTGACAGGAGAAACGGGAGTTCCAGCACTCCCTCTCTTCTGCCTAACGTACTCACCCTTCCGGAGTACTTCCCTGGTCGATTGGTGGGTATAATCTCCTTCTTATATATATATATATATGAAAATTATTTCACGAAAGTAACACGTGAAAAATATTTATGATGAATAAAACCACGAAGGAAAGGAAACACAAAATGGTGCTCAAGCGCTTTCGTCTAATGACATCCTCAGGAACACTGAAGTACATAAAAAGGTTAAGCCTATATATAGGTTACAGAAAGAAAAAAAGAAAAAATAAATAACATACATACACACACACATACATATAATATATATATATATACATACATATCTATATATACAAATACATACATACATACATACATACATATATATACAATAAACAGAGAAGTAAAAATTAAAAATTAAAAATTAAAACCTTAAAGGATTACCAGTGAGGCGTACAGATTTGTAAGGAAAAATATCGATTTTTAGCACAAGATCAAATGGATTATAAAAATACAAATTTATACTGGAACTCTGCCCGGGTTTTAACACACTGCTGCCTATGGTCAGGTTTCGATATATAAAAAAAAAAATAAAATGCAAATTAAAAGTTAATCGATTTTTAGCACAAGATCAAATGGATTATAAAAATACAAATTTATACTGGAACTCTGCCCGGGTTTTAACACACTGCTGCCTATGGTCAGGTTTCGATATATATAAAAAATAAAATGCAAATTAAAAGTTAATAAAGTAGAAGACAAGTTTACCAAAGATTTAATGTTTTACCCTTCTTATCTAAATCTGTTTTAAAGGAATTCAGAATAACAGGATCGAGTTGAAAAAGACCTTTGCTTATGTTGAAGTTATTTGAAAGTTGGATAATGGCAGACTCAAGAATATTTCTATTAACAATGTTGCTTGAATGGAATAAAACTGAAGCATTATTCCAATCAATACAGTGGGCTAACTCTGACAAATGGACAAAAAGGGCACTGGACAACTGTCCTGTTCTAACGGAATATTGATGCTGTTTTATACGTGTGTGCAAATCCTTTCCCGTCTGACCTATGTAAAAGGAATCACATTGTTTACAACCAATTTTATAGATAATGCCTGAATTATTGGTAGGGCTATTTTTTACGAAGATATTTTCACAATATTGTTATATGAAAATACTACATTAATATCCAAAAGTTTAAGTACATTAGCAATGCTTAAAAAGCCCGGGAAAAATGGAAGTACTAAAATATTTTTTGACAAAGTACGAGTGTTAATATTGACACGATAGAAAGTTCGTTTTGCCTTGTTGAGACAAGATTCCATAAACGCAGATGGATAACACAAATCACTTCCAATACCGTTGATTTTTTCCAATTCTGCATCGATGTATTCCGGACTGGCGATCCTAGGGCGCGGAGAAACATTGATGAAAATATGGCCTTCTTAGTGGGGGTATCATGTTATTCTGAATTCCTTTAAAACAGATTTAGATAAGAAGGGTAAAACATTAAATCTTTGGTAAACTTGTCTTCTACTTTATTAACTTTTAATTTGCATTTTATTTTTTTATATATATCGAAACCTGACCATAGGCAGCAGTGTGTTAAAACCCGGGCAGAGTTCCAGTATAAATTTGTATTTTTATAATCCATTTGATCTTGTGCTAAAATCGATTAACTTTTAATTTGCATTTTATTTTTTTTTTTTATATATCGAAACCTGACCATAGGCAGCAGTGTGTTAAAACCCGGGCAGAGTTCCAGTATAAATTTGTATTTTTATAATCCATTTGATCTTGTGCTAAAAATCGATATTTTTCCTTACAAATCTGTACGCCTCACTGGTAATCCTTTAAGGTTTTAATTTTTAATTTTTATTTTTACTTCTCTGTTTATTGTATATATATGTATGTATGTATGTATGTATGTATTTGTATATATAGATATGTATGTATATATATATATATATATGTATGTGTGTGTGTATGTATGTTATTTATTTTTTCTTTTTTTCTTTCTGTAACCTATATAATTTATATGTAGGCTTAACCTTTTTATGTACTTCAGTGTTCCTGAGGATGTCATTAGACGAAAGCGCTTGAGCACCATTTTGTGTTTCCTTTCCTTCGTGGTTTTATTCATCATATATATTATATATATATATATATATAATTTTTTTTTTTTTTTTTTTTTTTAGTAAAAAAAAAATTTTTAAAGAAAGTGCATCCCTTTATAGCGGGTGATTAGAAGTAATGTCGCCGTGGATATATAAAACTCTTTTACCGAAGTCTTACACAGTAGTAAAATGAATCGGGGTTATGCATTCTTCACCGAGGGAACCCCTTTAACCTTAAGTTTCATAAATCATTTTAAATAATCTTTTGAGATGTCAGACTTTACATACGTCTGTTCCATTATGTTCTTAAAGCTTTGTAAATAATTTATTTTGAGAAAAATAGACCCCATTTATAAGGACTAAATTAGACCTGCATGAATCCTAATTATCCGTGTCTAATTACCTTCCGTATAAGCGAAGGAAAGACATTATTTTCAGAGGTTTGACTCTCGATAATAATTATTAGTGAAGAGGGCGAGAAAGTGGCACAGTGCTCAGGCCAACTAATCCGACCTATTTTTCTATCTCTTACATTATTATTATTACCAGTACTTCGGTTCGATCTCAGTGTCTTCACTTCGCTTATGGGAAACAGTCTTATCCACTGAACTACTGACGCTGTCCAACAAGGACTGACTTTGCTGATCTAACGGGAAGCGACGTTCACGATGTACTCCTTTAGCTACGAGAAACTACGACATGTAAGTCAAGAGATAATTTCCGCGTGTCAGGGTTAAAAATGTCTATGTCGACTTGGCGCTTTTTAACACTGACACGCAAATTTTACTGAATTTGACGACATCTTAAAGAAGTAGAGAGAGAAACAAATAGATAACACCAGTATACAAATGAAAATAAAAATTCTATTGTTTCTTTGAAAATAGGTTGAATAATGCTATTTTGGGGTGATGATTCCAAATCTGGTATCAGTGTTTCGCTATCACATCATCAGATTTTCTCACAAAATCAATACTAAAACTTCCTGATTTTATTCTCATATATAAACATAATAGATGAAATATTTAGAAACAAATTAAAAACTTTCAACTTCGCACCAAAGCAACCTTATTTAGATCTAAGCAAAAGAACAGTAATACAATAACATTCAAAGAAAGAATCATTTTAGATTACTTTTCTTTGGCTATATACATCATCAAATTTGGGTGAATTTCCTCTTTTTAGATGTCGTTTTGAAATTGGTTCGGAAACATCTCTCTTCAAACATCGACAGCAGCAGCCATCATATTGATATTCCATCTTCCTTGATATCGTTTTTCCATGTTTTTTATGTCTTGATGGAACTTTTCACCTTGCTCTTCACTAACTGCTCCAAGGTTCTCAGGGAAGTACCCCAAGTGGCTGTGAAAGAAATGCACTTTTACACTCATGTTGAAACCAAGTTTTTCCTAGCATTTTAACGTGTGGCTAACAATTGTTTTATGGTCTTTGGCTTTATGGTTTCCTAGAAAATGTTTAACAACATTTTTGAATGATATACAAGCCGCTTTGTCCACAGTTGACATTGAATCAAGAAAGTTGTCATCTTTCATTACTTTCCGTATTTGAGGGCCAGCGAACACCCCAGCTTTTATTTTCTCTTCACTTAGAGAAAAGAAATGGTCAGAAATGTATTTGAAACAGTTGCCATCTCTAGCCAAAGCCTTTACAAACTGCTTCATTAGCTCCAGTTTAATGTGTAATGGTGGTAGCAACACTTTTGCAGGTGTGACAAAAGGTTCGTTGATAACATTTTTGCTGCCTGGTGTTAAGTTAGTTGTTTGGGCCAATCCTTCTTTTCCAGTGATCAGCCTTTGCTCTGCTGTCCCACTTACATATGAAGCAAGGCATCTTTGTAAATTCAGATTGTTGGCCAAGAAGCATGGATATCACCTTCAAATCTCCCCAAACGATCCAGTTATGATCACTATATTTTATTTTATCTAGAAGGAATTTCATGTTGTTATAGTTTTCTTTCATGTGGACAGAGTGGCCAATGGGGATGGATACCAGTTGATTGCCATTATGCAGCAAAACAGCTTTCAGGCTTGACTTTGAACTGTCAGTAAACAATCTCCACTCTTTTGGATCACAGTCTGTGCCCATAGTATTCATAACTTCATAAGACCAGGTATGTCAGTACAGATTACTAGAGAATCATCCATAGAGAAGAATTGAACAAATTCCTGTTCTCTGCTCCTGTACCAGGAATATGAAGTTCCAGAAACCAGTAAATTTCTTTCACTCAGCTGGATCCCAAGAGTTGGGCAGCATCTTTCGGATCTCGTACAACATCATTCAGTTCTGCCTGAGTGAATAACTGTGGGTCTTTAGAACTCTTATTATCAATTTCAAAGTCACTGTGATCGCTAAGTTCTGTATCAGATTCAGAAACTTAATCAAGTTCTTTGGAGCATGGAAGAATGGGAACATCATCACTGTGTGGAACAGGACGGATGGCGGATGGCAGATAGCAGTGATGGGTACACAGTGGATGATTTATTCTTGGAGTTGAATCTCTTGATATTACGCAAACAAAAATAACAGTCTTGGGTATGATTTTTGGGCTCACGCCAAACCATAGGTATACCAAAAGGTAAGGACTTCCTTTTGCCTTGAACCCATTGCCTCAAATTCTCCACACATGATCGGCATACACTATGCGGAGTCCATAACTTATCCTGATCACCAAGCTTTATACCGAAATAAGCGAGATACGAAATGATTTTCTTACAAATTCTGTGATATTTGTCCTTTGCTTTACTGATTCGAAATTACCACATATATAACAAAACAAATCTGGGTGGTTCTTGCAAGAACGGGACTTAGACATTGTTACGTGAATCCGTGAATCTATGAAGTGAATTCTTGAGTGTGTGAAGTAAATCCGTGAATCCTTGACTTTGCAGAATTGTAGAATCTGAAACAGGATATCAGAAAATCAATAAAAAACAAAGGGTGTCCCAGAAGTTTTGGACGGCTTTTAGTTGGCTATAACTTCTTTGTTTGGGGATCAAATAAAAAAAGGTTTGTAACACTTGAAAATATATTTATTGCGATTTTAATTACAAATTTAATATCTGGTGAAAATCTTATTTTCATTGCGTAAATCTAAAATCGCATTAGCGTACGTTATCCGACTCTGATGATCTCGTGATTTGATTTCTTGAGCAATTTGAATTGATAACCTCTCTTAAAATTCGATGAAAGGAACTTCTTGAAATGCTTAATTCCCGGCTACGTCGTCGGACTGATGTGGATTTTCCTCAACGCTTTCACGAACCATCTCAACCCGAGTTGGAGTTCGGCTTGTCCGAGGACGCCCAGTCCGTGGTTCGTCTCCCTGACCCTTTCCCATACGAAATTTAGCGACGTACCATTGAATAGCTCGATCAGAAGGAGCAGAACGTGTGTTGAATTTTAATCTAAACGATGGAAGAGTTGTTTGTCAAATAAAATTCCACAATAGCCACTCTTTGTTGCACTCTCCAGGATTCCATTTTCATTAATCGCAGCAAGGGTACTTTAACTGAAAATTAAAAATAAATAAATTAATAAAAAAAGAAAAAAGTTATAGCCAAATAAAAAAAACCTCCAAGACTTCTGGGACACCCTGTAGAATGAAGTATATTTGAGCTTATAGGCCTATATGCATATTAGTCTAAATAATGATTGCCTAATTATGGAGAACAGTGATATAATGGACAAAAACAAAAGTAGTTTTCTGTAATCTTATGGGATAGGGACCAAAAAAATACAGAGAGTTTTCAACTAGCAATTTACTTGTATACTGATGTAATCTTTATGCTTTCTTGATGGTGTTAGTCGCAAAGCGTGAAGAGAATATCCAAATAAACAAAAACAAAGATGAAACAGTTGAAACGAAATAAGCGAAGTGACCTCATGACCTCGAGCAAAATTCTCGTTGTAAATCTCAGCTCCCAACAGCGTTTAATTTAAAGAGAGAAAGCCTGAGATTAAAAAATGGATTAATAAACCTTTCCTTTCACCATTGAAGCGTATGCACGTTGTAGTAGTAGTGTGTTATGGTGTCGTAAAACTGTATTCTACAAGAGGAAAATGTTAAAGAACAATATTAAAAAGGACTAACTAAATAAAAAATTATCTCAGAATTTAAAAAAAAAATCCTAAAAATGAAATAAAATCTTAAAACTTGTTAACAAAATTAAAATTTACAAGAAAAATATGATTATATTATTTTGAAAAATTGAATAAATTATGAAAATTAAAAAAGTAAAGGCATATTATATACACGAGGGAAAAACGTGAGGGAGGTAGCATTGCAATACTGCAAAACGGTGTGTGTGTGTGTGTGGGGGGGGGGGGGGGGGGGGGAATAGAGTTCATCCATGGATATAAATTTGCAGTGGCAATATTGTAACATTCTTCTCACCAAATTATTTAGTGATTCTGCAATGCATGCAGTGAGCGTTTTAATTGCAACAAGGATATAATTATTTCAACATTTCTAAAATTCCATTCAACATACCTGGAATAAATGAAGAGAGAAGAGTTTTCCACGATAATTTAAATACGACGAAGATTCGTACAATAATGAAGAAACATTTGAATAAGTAAAAACAATTAAAATATCATAAATGCAAATTGAAATGAAGAATATCTTTCTTGAAATTTTAAGTGAGAATAATTTATAGTGATGTAAAATGACTTGAAAAAGAGAACAGTAAACAGAGGGAAGCTAGAATACATGTGAAAGCAAGGGTTCAAAACGGAGGGGTGAGAAAAGGAGACTCTAAAGAACACACACACACCTCGTTAACCTCGTCGCAGTACCGTGCGTTGGTCTCTCTTCACACGAAGGTCAAACTGGTGGTGGTTCCGCCTCTAGGCCTGGCTTGGTGGAGGAGCGAGTTGCTCTCTTGCGCTCTCCACCGCACATAGCCAGGTACACCCGGCTCATCTGGTACCGTCCTGAGCCACGTGTACATATATATATATATATATATATATATATATATACACACATATATATATATATATATATATATATATATATATATATTAGGTGCTAGAAGCACAAATTGACAAAATTAATATATGTATGACTTAAGGTAGTAGTAAGGTACCAAATTTAGAGTCTACACTGAGAGAGACATTTAAAAACTATCACCTATGAACATATACAGAGGATTGACAAAAGTAAATATACACCCCGATGGTTGTCCTCAAGCATAAATGGCAAAGCTCATCAATGGAATGCCAGAACGTGTGTCACCTTTACAAAATACAAGGGAGAAAGAAACAGGATTCTCAGTATATTGATTCAATAAATCTCTTATTATTTATTGACTTTTATTACCAAAATAAAAAATTATGGGAAAACAGGTGTCTATTTATTTTTGTCAACCCTCTGTAGAAGAATTAAATAAAATTTAACCTGCAAGAAAATTTCTAAGAAATGTATTATTAATGTTAAAAAAAATGTTTAAAATAGTTTCCCCGAGTTGAAACGAACAAAAATGTCTTTATTAAAAGTTGGAGGAGTGTGTGGAGTGTTTTGGATTCCTATATTAATTCATATATTAATTCGTATATTAATTCCTATATTAAATTCCTATATTAATTCTATATTAATTCCTAGACAAGTTGGACTGAACAACATATGAATAAATCTTTCATATTATATAGATGAGAGATTTCAACCAAAACAATGGAGAAACACTTGTAATTTTATATTAATTTTATATAGACGTTTGTTTATATGTGAAACGTCTACTCGACATCTCATAATCAGCTTAGGTTCCTGAAATAAATAAGAGCTAATTTTGAGATGTTTACTACATATTTCAGATATATGAAAACGGTGCTTAAATGTTTGAAATATAAAGAGGTAAAAATGAAACATTTCATTTGTATAATAAGTTAGTTTCTATTCTTTGCGCCTTGACGCATGCGCAGTGGGATTAGAAATATTTTGAAATTTTGACGCAGTTTATTTAGTATTCATATTTATATCTATCTCGAAATGAGGAGAAAACAATTATTATATTTATGCATTCATTAATTTAGTCCATGTAGGCTTACGTGTTCTAAGTGTCTTTCATGCATTTATTAATTTAATTTATTTGGCTAGGCCTTGGCTTATGGTTACCATATTTGAACTTTCAAAAAGAGGACACTCCGGAGAGGGGAGGTGTATCCGTATCAGTATCTACCAACTCACGTTGTATTAATGTGTTATATATACTGTGTACTACATGTCGTCTATATTGAGTATTTATAAATAAGAACAAGTGTTATGGCCTCAAAAATCAATGTTATAAATATTCAAATTCCCGGACATGTCCGGGAAAAACTGGACGTATGGTAACCCTACAGGCTTGGCTAGTAAAGTCTTTCATGATTAAGAATCAGTCCGTGACCCTGAGACTAACCTTGGAACTAGGCCTCTTGATATACAGTAGGCCTACCCTAGGTTCAATTTCTACATCAAACAGCCTATACTTCAGAAAAAACTACCTAAAAATGTTAGAAAGGATTCAGATAGAACAACAAACGAAAATGAATCCAGAACTGAAAAATAAAATATTTGAGGAAAAATTAGCTGAACTAGATTTGTAGGTACTTGTGGTTATCTCCCCCACCCCCAACGCTTGATTTGTCATCGTGGCAAATAGCACGCAAGCAGAACAATCAAACGAGCATTTCGTTCTAGAATGTTTGATCTACATTGGTTGTTGATTTGTTATACAACTTACATTAACTTTGGATCACCTGAAGATCAGGGTCCCCAGCCTTCTTTAGTTAGCCTTATAACGCTAACTAACAAAAATATCGCGACCTAACCTAACCAATCATTAGGTCAACTGTACGCCCTTGATGATTGGTTAGGTTAGGTCGTGATATTTTCGTTAGTTAGCCTTATAAAGCTAACTAAAAAAAGACTGGGAGCCCTGATCTTCTGGTGATCCTTAACTTTATAATGGCGATCCTTCAGAATCCGGCCACAAATTAGTTTAAAAACTAAATCGTATCAATAATTATTACATGAGCCAAATTATATATTTAATAGTTCTATTTCAGTAGATATTACCAATCCTTTGCAGAATTTAATTATTACTTTTTCAGCGACTTCATGCTATTTGCCACGATGACAAATCAAGCGTGGGAGGGAGATGACCTACAAGTACCGATTTGTATTCACTTGAAAAGCGTCGACTTACAGGAGAATTAATTCGAATATGTAAAAGTGCTAAATGGCTTTGATAATGTAAATTACAGTTATTTGATAGGAATAGGGAGTCAATTACAAGAAGCAATGGATATAAACTGAAAATTAAAAGTTTTCAATATTAATACTGACAGCAATTCTTTTCATATAAACTTAAACTTATATTTAAACTTAAAGTCTTAAAACTTTCAGGCATTAAACATTTCATTAAACACGTCAGATTAGTCTTGAAAATTGTTTAAAAAGTTGGAATCATTTAGACATTTCGGATCACCTGAAGCTCAGGGCCCCCAGCCTTCTTTAGTTAGCCTTATAAGGCTAACTAACGAAAATATCACGACCTAACCTAACCAATCGTTAGGTCAACTGTACGCCCTTGACGACTGGTTAGGTTAGGTCGTTATATTTTCGTTAGTTAGCCTTATAAAGCTAACTAAATAAGGCTGGGGGTCCTGATCTTCAGGTGATACGACATTTCTTTTGACCAACTGAAATGTCGGATCACCTGAAGATCAGGGCCCCCCAGCCTTCTTTAGTTAGCTTTATAAGGCTAACTAACGAAAATATCACGACCTAACCTAACCAATCGCCGAGGGAGTACAGTTGACCTAACGATTAGTTAGGTTGGGTCGTGATATTTTCGTTACTTAGCCTTATAAGGCTAACTAGAGAAGGCTGGGGGCCCTGATCTTCAGGTGATCCGAAATGTCTAACGAAATGTTTAACTAATGTGAAATATCTAATGCATTAGGCATTTCAAAATTCAAAAAAATTGGTACAACGAAACATTTAGCGAAACGTCTACTTCTGTTTATAGCAGTGTTTCCGAGGCGGATTTTCTCCACGACCGCCGTTTCAGGGTCTTAGGCCAGCGCGACCCCTATTCATCTTATAGGAGTACACAAATTCACGAAGCGGGTTTTTTTTTCTTGTTTTGCGCACAAATCACTACTACAGGGGTAAACAAACTGCGACCCACCGTTTGAGAAACACTGGTTTATAGTATATATATTATATGAAATAATAACTTGTATTATTCTAACTAACTAAACATATTCTAAAACACAATTTGGTTTTAGAAGTGGACATACATCGGAAGATGCCATTAACATGCTATTAGAAAATGTGTATCAGAACCTAAATAGCAAAAAGCACACTGTCTTGACCTTACTTGATTTGTCAAAAGTATTTGATGTACTTTCCCATGAAATGAAATATTGAATAAACTTCATATATACCGAATAAGCGGAAATATCCTCCATTAGTTCAAATTATCATAGATTAAAAGATAATTTTCTGAGAAACCGATGCTAAATAACGGAGTCCCGTAAGGATCTCTTCTTGGGTCATTATTATTTCTAATTCACGTCAAAGATATTCATCTCTCAACAACATCAAATTGCGTACAATATGCAGATGACACGACACTTACTTTTTCTCCCCCATCACAATTTAGACCTTCTGACAAATGAAACAAACAGGCAATTAGAGTTAAAACTTTTACTGAATCTGACAAAGTCATCTTATACGATTATTACCATAAAACATATAGATACAAGCTATCAAATAAAAGTTGGGAATACCACTTTTGTAAGGGTGAACGAAATTTTGGCATTAATTTGGTCGAAAAACTAAATTTTATGAGTCATGTACAACATATATCCCAAATATCAAAATTTCTCTTCCTATTTTTAAAATAAAAAAAAAACTTCCTTAAAACACCCTCCTTACTCTTCATCCATCCACATATATTATATTGCATTAAAACATGGGGTAGCTCGAAGAAATACTGTATATAAAACATCATTTAGAAGTCATGCATGAAAAAAATGTCTGCGAAACCTCTCCAATAATAATAACAGACAAAGTCACACTTCCCAATATTTAAGGAGTTAAATATGTTAAAACTAAATGACTTAAACAGATTCAACGTTGCTGACAGTATGTTCAAAGTTATCATTAAAAATCAACATACATCACCCATTCAAAGAGTAATCACCCCTCCCCCCTCCTCAAATACATCATTATAACACTAAACTCCCAAGAGATTATATGCGCAAACCAAACTACTGTAGACAGTGGAAACTGCAGGATAATTATGCACTCTGTTTCAAAGGAGTAGATATATGGAATGCAATGACTATAAATACCAGACAGGCTTCATTACTAAATGTTTTTCGCAAAACACTAAAGAAATACTTCATTGGCTCCTACGGATATATAAGTTCACTACTAACCATTATTACCATAGTATTTAAGTTCCCATTTTATTATTAACTCTCTGAAATATGCTAATTTCATTAAGTACTTTTAATTTCATAATTTACCCTAAATTTGTTTTTTATTATTAAGTATCATTTATTTTCTACTAAATATACAACTGATAATTTTATTTAAAGTTATGTAAAATAACCAAATACTTGTAAATTTTTACCTTTTTACTTGTTGTTTATTATCATTATTATTATTATTATTATTATTATTATATTATTATTATTTGCCATTTTCACTTCTATTATGTAATAAATAAACTGAATCCTATTAATTTTTGCCTAAAAAGTTTCCACGCTTTCAACGGCATATTCACAAGAATACTGTAATATATTAATGCCATATCAATTTTATCAAATATCTAATTAATTTGTACAGGAAAATATTGAAAAATAGCGTAAAACTTTATGTAACTTGTATTCTTTGCCTGAATAAAGGTTTTTGTTTGTTTGTTTGTATTATACATTTGTTTACATTATACATTCTCAAAAATCTATGTATCCCCCTGTTATATAGACGCAACACAGTTTGTCGAACACAGGCTTCTCGTTTTTCTGGATTGTTATTTTTATTTGAGGAGCAAAATTATAGTACCACTTAGATATTTTTAAAGAAAATATTAGATTGGATCTAGCGCTTATATATATATATATATATATATATATATATATATATATATATATATATATATATATATATATATATATATTATAATATATATATATATATATATATATATATACACGGTGAACCAAAAGTAGGTGGACAGAAGGTTGAATACGGTTTGTGTTATATTATATTATAACTATGGTGTTCATTATAACTATGGTGTTTGTGTTTTATTATATTAAATATTATAACTAAATTTTTTTTTTATTTTGTATTATAGTATACAAAAAAATTAAATATGTATTCTCAAAATAAACGTTATAATTTACTGTCCACCTACATTTGGTTCACCCTATATATATATATATATATATATATTGAAGGTGAAGACTACTGGTCTCGACTACAATCCCTGAAACTTTATTCTCTCGAAAGAAGGCGCGAGCAGTACACAATAATATACATATGGAAAATACTTGAGGGCTTTGTCCCTAACCTTAGAAATGAAATAGAAACAAACTGGAATGAGAGAAGAGGCAGATTTTGTACAATCCCAGCTGCTGTGGGACAGGGGGCCATGAAAGCGAGGATGGAAAATACCCTCAGAATACGAGGCCCAAAGCTTTTCAATGCCCTACCAAGAGAAGTAAGGAATCTCCAGCACACCGACCTGAATAACTTCAAGAACCAGCAGGACATATTCCTGTGCAAAGTCCCTGACCAGCCATGCGTGGCTGGCTACGAGGGCAGGATGAGATCAGACAGCAATTCACTCCACCAAATCCCGCAAATAAGGCGGGATGCTGCAGAGGGCTCGACCGCAGGTCGATCCTGAACCGTCGTTCGTCTCACACAAAGTAACGCACAAAGTAAATAAGTAAGTATATATATATATATATATATATATATATATATATATATATACACACACAGTAGGATCTCGTATAACGATGCGATTGTATTGCGATATTTTGTATTACGATGGCCCTCTCATAGGACCCATGTGTCCATATAACGATAAAAATTTTGTATTACGATGGCGGTACGATACCACGCTGGCGTCATTTTCGGCCAATCAAATCCAGAGATTCTGATGGAAGGAGACTCTCCTTCCAAAAATTAAGTTTCTCTCATCCCACCTCAACTTCTCCATCAACCCCTTAAGCCAGCCATCTTTTTAACCAAAGGCAAAAATTTAATTTGCCAATTTATTAATTATTTAACAATGTTTGCACTGATATTAAGCCTTTAAAATATTCTTAATATGTTTATTTATTAATACGGAATATTTAAATATTATAAAGTATGTTTCTTGGGTGAAAAATGTCAACTTCCGATGGTCTTGGAATGGATTAAGCCTTTAACATGTATTTCCTATATTCGTTTAGCGATAATTTCGTATTACGATGGTTTTGGTGGAATCAATTACCATCGTTATACGAGATCCTACTGTATATATACAGTATATGTGGGTGAAATTATCACCAGCCCCTCAAATAACAACTTAGACATGAGAAAACAGTACCGAAGTTTCTGTGCTAAACCAAACATAATTATAAGGAACTTCAGATTCTGTAGAAGCGACACTAAAGACCCTCGTTTTTGCACTTTCTACACTAATATTTATGGGCAGCAACTGTGGGTTAATTATAAAAAAAAAAAGGTTCTGACAAAACCCTAAATTTGTTTTGTAACAGATCTTTTAGACTGCTGCATAAATTACCTCCAAGATGCTCAGCTTCACAAATATTCGCTAACCATAACGTCTCGAGCCTCCCTGAGGTAACAAGACTCTCTCTCAATACAGTCTAATCCGAAGAATTCAAAACTCAGACAATCCAATTGTCAAAGCTATTCATCAGTCCTGCTTTATGTCTTCAAGACTATGGTATGAAAGTGTTAGTCTATAAGCTCCGCTTAACATTAATATTGCTAATATTTCATAACGTGCATTTTAAAAATTTTATTTAATAACCTTAACTTTGGATAAGCTTTATTATTAATTTTATTATTTGAAAATTTTTTAATCCTATTTTTTTGTTTTCAAATCTGTTACGCTTTGATTAAACGTATGATTTATTTAATTGAAAATGGCGATATTCATGAAGATAATACTTTATTACCTTCAGGAATATTACACTTTTCAGGAGATTTATCTTCTCCCAATAAAGCTTAAAATATATACAGGGCGTCCCAAAAAAATGTATACACACTTTAAATAATTATAAAGGCAGTGTTTATTAAAATACATTTCATTTTCAAAATGTAATAGAATCTACAGACATTATTTAATTGTTTTGTCAACGCCTGTTTTCAAACTGACGTCCGTTCTGGTCCAGGCACTGCTGATAACGCGAAGCAATGGAATCGCAAACATCACGAAACATTTCGTTTGGTATTTGTGTGCATTCTCGTTCAATGGCTGCTCTCAATTCAGCGACTGTTGCAGGTTTTATAGCGTAGACTTTGTCTTTTAAGTATCCCCATAAAAAAAAGTCTAGTGGTGTGAGGTCTGGTGAACGCGGAGGGTATTCTACGAAACCCCTTCGTCCAATCCACATCCACATCGTGCCAAGTACCACTCGCAATACTCCACTCTTCGGTCCGGATCATCTTCATTAATAGCATGGACTAATCTTGGAATGTAACTTTTCCATTGACAGCGCCTCAAAATGCGTTGGACAGACGATTCTGAAATTCCTACCTCACGACTCGCTTGCCGCACAGATTTTCTTGGACTTTGGTGATACGTTTCCAGTACTCTTTCTTGCTTTGTGGGGCTTGTCGATGTCCGTGGTCTTCCGGAACGCTTCTTGTGGACATTCTGAACAGTTCCATCGGCTTCAAACTTATCTCTAATTCGAGTGATGGTAAGTCGCGTTGGTGGATCTGTTTGAAACTCCCTCCTAAACTGTCTTTGCACTTCAACTGCGTTTTCACACTTCCAGTAGCATTTTAGAATGAATTTCCTTTGTTCAAAGCTTAGTCTGACTGCCATTATTAATTCTAATGGGTTTAACTTGGAAAGAAAGAAACATCAATTGAGCTATCAGCTGTTAAAGTGTGTATACATTTTTTTGGGACGCCCTGTGTATATATATATATATATATATATATATATATATATATATAAACAGATAGATAGATGGATAGATAGATAAATAAATAGATAAATAAATAGATAGATAGATAGATAAATAAATAGATAAATAAATAGATATATAAATAAATAGATAGACAGATAGATAGCTAGATAGACAGATAGCTAGATAAATAGATAGACAGATAGATAGAGAGATAGTTAGATAGATAGTTAGATAGATAGATAGATTCTACATCTGATCCGAATTCAATATTTCGCCTCGGTCAGGCCTGTTCAAACATATTTGAAGTTTGAAACCCGATATCCATTATCTGTACAGGTCAATAAAATAACATCTTTACGTTCCTTTTTACGTCTTATGACGTGAAATAGATTTCATCGAGCGAAAAATCCTGATTGGAATCCGGTGCGTAATTTAAAATTGAAATTTCTTCAACGAATGATTTTCTTTAACATAAAAACTGTTTCCTTCCGAAATAATCATTTATTTTAGTTTATTTGAAGTGTAATAATAGATGAGGCAAGCAAGAAGAATGTCGTTTTAGAACGTAGGTAAAGAGGGCTTAAATCTTTAAAATGGTGTAATTTATTCAATGCCAGTTAATGGTGATTTTAATGCTGTTTTAAAAAAAATTATATTGATATGAATTATACAGGGTGTTTCTAACTCGATATATATATATATATATATAGTGGGTTGGGCTACTTTAAGAACACCCTGTTTATTGGGGTAATGTTAATAATGAGATCTTTGAATAGTAGTTATAACAGTAATCTTCAATAATACAGAGTGATCAAAAAGTCACCGTACATTCTGACCATACAAACGTGTCTGTGGTCCGCAGTGACTTTCAGATCACCCTGTAACATCCTAAACAGTGTGCCAATAATCCAGAATAAATTAGGTGAGGTTAAATATTGATAAAAAACTGTAGAAAAGTGGTATTTGGTAGATAATAATATTTAAGTTAAATTAGTTAGTTTTAACAATTATCCTCATTAAACATTTGCATTTATATAGTCATACTTCACAATTATTTTGAAATGTGATAAAAACCCACTGATATTACTTGCGAACATTAATTGGTCTGTAATAGTGTCAATTCATAATATAATAATTGTGTAGTCTATAGTTAATCTTATTTCCCCAATAAGAATAATAATAATGATGATAATAATAATGATAATAATAATAATAATAAGAATAATAATAATAATCCAGGCAAACTAATGGGTCCCATTGTTCTAACCTCTCTATTTATTATTATTGCAAGTATCATCGAGATTCGAACCCCCGACATCAATGGCTTCCCTTTGCTTACTGAACTGCTTTCGCTGGTCCCCCTACGCGTGAGTATATAAAGAATTATTAAAAATTCACCAAACAATTAAGGCAGTTTTGACAGCCTTTTAAAATGGTGACGGATATCTATCACCACAATCCTAGCAATTATTTCAACCCAAATTGGTGTCAGTAAAATGGCCATCCTGAGAGTAATCAAAGTTATTTTCTAAAGCTTTTCTGTCTCCTGTGGCAAGCCAATAAAAAGTTTGGAGTCAGAAATAGGTGTTTGGTTCGTCTTTATTCTCAAGAGATCCTCTAATTCGGACTTTTGAGGTAGGACTGGTCAGAAATAATCTGTATTTACTAATAGTTCCCATTACAGTATGTCAGCATTAGCCAGACAGACTGAATGAAATTTTAGCTATAAATTTTAATAGGAAGTTTAATTTATTATTACCACACACACACACACACACACACACACACACACACACACACACACACATATATATATATATATATATATATATATATATATATACATACTGTATATATATATATTATTAACTGTAAAATTGAACGACAATTTTTTCGAGACATTTCCACCGCAAACAAATAAATGAACAAATAATTTTAATATGCAAATGAACGACTGTATGGAAAAACTGTACACGCCTGTCATACAGTTTACATTACAGTTCACATTACAGTTTAGAACAAGGCCTAATTCAAACCCCCATGCCTAAACACGCTTACAATACGGTAGCGCATACTGTACCTTGTGTCATAATTTTAATACAAAATATTAATATATTGTATTGTATAACTACAGGGTGTCCCGTAAGTCTGGACCCATAGGGAAAAATAATAAAATTACAAAATAGTCCAAAAATTTATTACATAATCTGTTCAAAGTGTCCGCCGTTGTGTCGCACACATAGTTGAAGACGTAATCTCCACTGCGACAGCACTTTCTGAATCACAGTCGCAGAAATTTCTTGACACGCCTCCACAATGCGTGCTTTAAGGTGGAAAATGTTCTGAAGTTTGACCTCGTACACTTTGGCTTTCAAGTGGCCCCACAAATAAAACTCCAGCGGAGTAAGATCATAATAAAAAAATAATAAAAATAATAATAAAAATAATAAAAAATATATTATAAATAAATTTTTGGACTATTTTGTAATTTTATTATTTTTCCCTATGGGTCCAGACTTACGGGACACCCTGTACATATTGTCTCGGGTTTTGGGAAAAAGCCCGGATCTTTTCCGTTTGGGGGCTAGCAGCGAATTTTAATGAAAATCGGTATACTAATGTAGTTTTGGTCACTGATTTCAAAGATAACTTTCTTTTTTGGAGAAATGAAAAACAAACATGTTAGAGCACTTTAAATAATTAATGTGCTTTTAACGAAAATATCACGACTTAACCTAACTAATCGTCAAGGGCGTACAGTTGACCTAACCAGGCATTCAATTGACCTAACCTGGCATTCAATTGACCTAACCGGGCATTCAATTGACCTAACTGGGCATTAATTCTTGATTTTTTCTGCTACTTTTACAAATCTGCCGGGATCCTTCAAAAAACGTATTCTTCGTAAAGTTGCACTTTTACCGATTGACCGACGCTTTTGGCAACGAAAGAACTGGGTATATTTATCAAAGGAACGCACTTTCCCACACTTATAGCACTTTTTCATAAACAGTATCAGTTTGTAACTCTCGCTAAATTTAACACAATCCTTTGTAACTAGTTTAAGCTAGTTAAAACACATATTAATTATTTAAAGTGCTCTAACATGTTTGTTCTTCATTTTTCAAAAAAAAGAAAGTTATTTTTGTAATCAGTGACCAAAACTACATTAGTATACCGATTTTCATTAAAATTCGCTGCTAGCCCCCAAACGGAAAAGACCCAAAAGCCCAATGGGAATAAGGAAAATTATCACAGGTAGAACTAAAGAACAAAGGAATATGTAGGCATTGGAACTACATTAACAAGAAGGAAGTCGTACGAGAACGTATTTTTTCGTGCCAAAAATTTTCCATCATAGTGACTCATCAAAACCATTTTGATAAGAGAAGTAAAGAAAATTTGTGATTATACATGATACGTTTGGTGATTTTCCGTCTGCTAACGTAACCAAAAAGAAGAAACAAAGAAAGAATTTTAATTCAGAGCTGGCCTAGTGAGAAGCGTTGTTTTTGGTGAGGAAGATTTGTTAATCTTTCTATTATAAGTTTTCAGTGACGATAGGATAGGCCTATCCCATTGAAACCTTTAGGCGTAGTGATTTGCCTGTGTGATCAAATTGCAGCAACATATGCCTTGCGTAACCTAACTGCCTACATCAACAACGAAAAGGTAGGCAACCGCAAGACCTAACTTAAGGGACGAAGACTCCAACAAGAAAATGGTATAGTAATTTCCTTTAATCATCGGATTGCGACAAATACCGAAAACAAACAAATTCAATAATTTAACTAAAACCAACTAAACAAGGTCCTTTGAAGACTTACACATATACACAACTATTTAACGCAAAAACATATGCTTTTTGCGGTCGACCCAAGGCATTAAATCTGCTGAAAATTTTCATCAGATCGTCAGGGCGAAAGCAATCACCGATAGACCTATATAGTTTTTTTTTTTAATGAAATCAATATATAAACACTTTCTATTTTATAAATTTAAACTTGCGTAGCTAACACTCGTCTCTGTAATGTAAAAAATTTAAGTGGATCCAAATTCCAAATCCGGGGATTTGAGCTTTGAAGTTTTTTGAGCTAAATCAGAAATCGGATTCGATTGTATTACCTTTTTATTATGTGTGTGTGTGTGTGTGTGTGTGTGTGGTGTGTGTGTGTGTGTGTGTGTGGTGTACGTGAAAAACAGAGAGAGAGAGAAGAGAGAGAGATTGTCACTGCATTATATATTATATATATTATACATAAGCGATAAAGGTTACTCAAAGTACTTCTATAATTTTGCAAAAAGGAAGTCAAAAAAATCACACGACTATCGGACCTTTGAAAAATGAAGACAATGATAATCTGATAATCTAACAGAAGTATCTGAAATATTAAGAGCTCAGTACGAATCACCTTTCAGTATCCCAAAAACTAACAAACTGATATGCAATAGAAACGCGTTCTTTGAAGAACTACAAAGCTAAAGTATAACGGATTTCGACTTTACAACAGATGATATTACACAAGCTATCGGGAAACTAAAAGCACACTCGGCGGCAGGACCTGATAAATGGAATGCCACACTGATCAAATACCGCAAGAATGCAATCGCTGAGCCCCTATATTGGATATGATGGCGATCATTAGACACGGAAGAAACACAGGGCATCTTATAGAGAACGAGCCTAGTCCCAATATATAAAGGAGATCGATCCGAGGCCAAAAACTATAGGCCAGTATCGCTTACATCTCATCTCAGTAAAATATTTGAAAGAATAGTTAGAGAAAAAATTCATGGCTTTTTAAAAACTCAGAAAAAATTAAATGATGACCAACATGGATTCCGGTCAGGCAGATCATGCCTATCACAACTAACGGAACACTACAACACATTATTGACGTACTTGAAAGTAATTAAAACTATGATGTAATATACACAGACTTTGCCAAGGCGTTCCGACAAGTGTGACCATGGAATCATAATACATAAACTGAAATATATGGAATCACATGAAAAGTAGGAAAATGGATATATAATTTCCTTAGTGAGCGGCGGCAAATCGTTACAGTTCAAGAAAAATCTTCATCAGAATCAGAGGTCCTCAGCTCAGTACCACAAGGAACAGTATTAGCTCCACTACTCTTAATAATCATGCTAACTGACATAGATGAGGACGTTACCACAGACAGCACAGTAACATCCTTTGCCAATGACACAAAGATCAGTAGAAAAATAAGAAACCCAGAGGATATAGGATCTCTACAAACAGATATGAACAGAATCTACTGGGCAGTTACTGAAAACCTATAAACGAAGGGATAGGAATATAATGATTCCTCTATTGAAAAAAACTGATCATACCCAAATTGGAATACTGCTCAGCCCTAACATCCCCATATAAAATGAAGACATTAGTCAGCTAGAAGGGATTTAGAGAAGCTTCATAGCCAAGATCAATGGGTGCAAAGAACTAAATTACTGGGAAAGGTTACGTAAATTAAACCTATATTCACTAAAAAGAAGAAGAGAGAGATACACCATTATTTACACTTGGAAAATAATGGAGAAACTAGCCCCTAATCTTACTCCCAAATTAAAGGCTAGACAGGGAACATGCCAACCCTGAAGGAAAATAGTTTTATTGTGAGAGTACCAAGACTGTTTAACCAGCTGCCAAGGAACTAAGGACACACGAGTGGTGTTGCGGTGGACATCTTTAAAAGAAGATTAGACGCCTGGCTCAGAACAATCCAGATGAGCCGGGTGTGCCTGGCTCTGTGAGGTGAATAGTACAAGAAACCAACTCTCTACTTCACCTTCATCGCACGGAACATTTGGAAGGTTGAAAGGAAAGGTATATCGAGTGTTTTTGCCAGTGCCAGTGCTGCATGCCGTTTTTCGTGCGCCTCCTCCCATATTAAAATTGATAGTGATTAAAGTTGTTGAAAAAGTGCTCTATAATACCATCGAAAGTGTGAATATACAAAGATTACACTCTTGTACTGTAATCTTGTTCACTTTACCCGAAATATTTAGCCAAAAATTATTGGCCATAATTTTATTTCAATTTCTCTTGTGACACCTGGCACTCCCTTTAACAGGCCGGAGGTATAATCGTACAGAGCGGCAAATGACCTTGAAAGGAGCTACGCAGTAACAAACAAACGAACGTACGGTGCCTCCTCTGACAGCCAACATGAGAAATTAAAAACTACAAATTCATGTAACATAACACTTAATGCAAGAACGAGATTAAATAAGTGACATCATAATTTTTCTCATTCATCATTCATCGTGTTAGAAGAGGTATTACATGAAAGAGCAGAAATGGCAAATGGAAATAGATCAACAAAAGCAAGTACCCCCCCCCACCTCCCCTCCTTCCACCGGTGGGAGGGCATCCCTAAAAGAGAAAGCAACACAATTTTGCTCACAGTGACGCCAAATAACTGAAGGGGGTAAAATGACAAACAAACAACTTCTATCTTACAGGGATACAGACTACTTCTTCTTTCTGAAATATTTGAAGGAGATGGATTCATGAGACGTTCAGATTAATGAATTAGGAGACAAAACAAAGGCATTACAACTGAACTAAACCAACATGTAACCACCCTCATTGAGAAACTATCCACACTGGACAAATATGTTGAAAATAAGAAAAATGAAAATGAGAAAATCTGCAGTGAACAAAGATAAGAATCCCATAAAAATACTTTCTTCCTTGCGGGACCCGGTATCCCAGAGAGAGGCCAAAACGAAATTTTAATACGGTAGTCACAGAAGCAATAAGGGATAAACTTCGCTTGAACATCCTTCAAAATATCATCAACCAGGCGCATCGAGCGGGAAGGCTCAGCAATGATGATGATAAAAGACTAATTAAATTTAAGCTGTGTGATCCTCATTGACCGCTTGATAATTAGAAGTGCTCTCATACAAATCGAGTCCAATATATTCATTAATTAATCGCTTTGTGATTACAGAAAAGAAATATATGACAAAGTGCTAAAATTTAAGAAAGAAAAACTCATAAAGACCAGTTACGTGATAGAAGGAAAGATCTATGTTCTGGAAAAGTGCCGTTTGATAAAAAGTCATTATCTGTACTATATCCGATTACGATAATTTCCGACAACACATACAAATAACTGAGTCTTTCGTGTAAGTCAAGGTATATTCCGTTAAATACTGTTATAGCACTATAACCCCACCGAATTATTTACATAATATTAGTTCTTGTTTTAGTAATATCCCATTGTTTATTAGTTCTCCATTCTTTATCTTCATTTTCAATAGTATTTCGTTCTTATTCATTTCTCCTCTTAATTTTTAACTTCCTTTCGTTTTTCTCTTATAGATTAGTGTAAGTATTATTATTATTATTATTATTATTATTATTATTATTATTATTTTTGTATTTGTTTTTATAATTTCCTCTATGAGTAACACTTTGCATACTCTTAGGTCTGTGTGAATGAAATCATTGAGTCTCAAAGTACAATAAATAGCAACTATGTGCCAGTAAATGCTTTCTTAAACGAACGACATAGTAACGGAAACATATCTATCTAACATATCTATTTTGAACTTAAATGTAAGAAGCCTTCAAAATCACTTTGATGAGTTGACGGCCAATCTAAAATTGTTACAATATAAATTTACATGTATTATATTGACCGAGATCTGGTTAAATGAATCTAATAAGTCAGTTCTTAATATACCGAGCTACACGAGCCATCATATATGTAGAAATGTTTGTTGTTTGTTTTTCTGTTTAAGGTGCTTCAACCCTGCTGGATTATTGACACCATTTTTTTTATAACGGGGGGAGGAGTAAGCATTTTTATAGACACTAATCATAAAAGTAAACGTATTGAACAATTAACAGGCATAAATGATCATTCTGAAACTCTAGCAGTTCAGGTGAACCAATGGATCACTCCAGCCCTCATTGTGAGCATAAACTGTAAACATTTCTTCTATAAACTATCAATTAACAAACATGTAAAAGTCATTGTAACGGACTAAATTCATTCATAAAAACCGCAAAAGCTGACCATTATTGTTTTAAAACTACCAAACAAAAATCTAATCCTAAAGGATTGTGGATACGTTAAAGGTTTTAGTTAACGCATAAACAAAAAGATAAATCCTGTATCTTCGTTATCACAGGACGGAATTTCCTACAGTGATCCCGAAGATATAGCTAATTTATTAAATAATTTCTTTTCAAAAATAGGAAGCAACACGGTAGCAGCCATTCCAGAATCAGACAGTCACTATCAACAATATATGCCACAACCCACACCAAATACATTTTCTTTTGAACCACTTCTGCCAAACGAAACCTCAGTGACGTTGAAAAATTTAAAAATAAAAGCACAGCATCAGTTCAATTCCATTAAAAATATATAAAATAATAATACCAATTGATATATCAACCCCACTCACAAGATTTATGAATGAGTCAATAGTGCAAGGTATATTCCTTGATTACCTGAAGATAGCCAGGGTTTGTCTAGTATTCAAATCAGGCAGCTCTGATTTTCCATCTAGTTACCGGTCAATCTCCATATTACCAATTCAAGTAAAGTATTTGAAAGAATCGTATACAATAAACTAGTTAAATTCATAGCTAAATACGACATCCTAGCAAAATCGCAATTTAGATTAGGAGAAGGTCACACCACAGAAGACACTATCAACATGCCATTAGAAAATATCTATGAAAACCTAAACTTGCCAAACACACAATCTTACTTTTCCTCGACCTATCGAAATCTTTTGATACGGTCTTACATGATATTTTACCAGATAAATTAAACACGTATGGCATAGGGGAAATATACTAAATTGGTTTAAGTTATATCTCTCTAATCGTTACCAGTATGTTAAAGTAAAAGAAATTTCATCAGAATAATTGTGCTGTATTGGAAAGTGAGGTTCCACAAGGATCTATCCTTGGATCCTTACTTTTCTTTACGCATGTAAATGATTTTTATCGGTCAACAACATTAAACTGTATTCAGTGTGCAGACGATACAACACTCACTTCCACTGTACACACCACGATCAACTCCCTAATGAATGAAGTGAACAGGCAATTAGATCATGTCTATAAATGGATGTAAATAAAAAACTATAATCGCGCACACTCCATTAATAAATAATTGGAAACACTCCTCTTGCAAAAGTAAATGCGTTAAAGTGCTTTGCAAGTTAGATGACAAATTAAATTTCCAAAGCCACATGCAACATATCAAATCGAAAATATTTACATTTCTCTACATAATATTCAAACTCAAAAAAAAAATCCACAAAATGCTCTTCTCCTACTGTATTATTCATTTATTTATCCACACTTACAAAATAGAATCATAGTATGGGGTAGTACAAAGAATTATATACGATATCCGCTAAAAGTAATCCATAAAAATTATTTACAAACTCTTTCAAACAACGATAACAGACAATCTTATACCTCTCCACTGTTCAGAGCTTTAAATATTCTAAAACTAAGTGACATGTATAAACTATACTTCGCCCATTCACAGGGCGATTACAGACCAACCATACTCATAATACAAGGATTCTCAATGATTTCATACACAAATCAATTTATTCACTGCAAATTGCAGGAAATGCTCTCTCCTACAAAGGGGCAGATATTTGGAACACTACACTTATAGATGTCAGACAAGCACCATCATTAATTTCGTTTCGCAAATCACTAAAGAAACACTTTATTAACTCCTTCTAATTTATGTGAGTATATATGTATATATATATTGCAACTTGTAAATATTACCAAACAAAGAAAATCACCAATTATATATGCAAAATTCACGATCTTAAATTGGGTGTAGTAGCAAGTTACATAAATTATATGTTGAAACTTTCCATTATATTACGCCATATTTATAATGTGCATCATTTATCTGTATTCTTTTTAAAATCATTTCTAATCTGTAATAATAGAAATTAATTATTATTGGTATTTCAACATGGTCTGTTTATCATATTTTTTACTATTTCTTCTTTTCTATTACTTCTATTATTATTTATTTTATTATACCATATTCTTTATACTTCTTTTTCTATTATTTCGAAGATTATCTCAATTTTCAATTGTAATAAGAGAATTAACTAAATGCAAATTTATTTTATTTTTCCCATTTCTACTTATTTTCCTTTGTAAAAATTGAACTGGATCTCAAAGATTTTTGTGGGAAAAGCTGACATGCTTCCCAACGGCAAACTTGACCTTTGTGGGAAGAGAGAGACCAAGGCACGGAACTGCTACGAGGTTACGGTGTATATATACAGTACTTCCCCTTTTAAACTACTTTTATATTCATTTATATGCATAAGTTACCTTATACATTTCACGTTCGACTCCCAGTAGATAGGTATCTTACTTATTAATATGCATGAATAATATATAGAATGCCATTTTTGTTTGAAAATGAAGAAATATATTTCTATTCAGTTTTGTGGCGTTTTCATTAACATTTATTAACAATAAGTATTTTCTATGCGTAGGATGCCTCAAAATCGCTCCATACTCGCCTGTGTGAGGACAATAACTTTATCCGACCTCTCTTAGAAATTGAATGCTTTCATCTTTCGCTTCTGACAATTTTGCAGTAAGTGTTTTATGTGAAACAACTACTGTATTTTTGTGATATTTTCCCCTCTTGTGTCAACAAAGAAAGCTTAAACATTATCCAATTGGGAAGAAGCTTCAAACTCTCTCAATATTTTCCCCTGATGTCACTTTGTCTGATCTAAAAGAAGCTTTCTATATAGAATTCCCATTACCTCTCTTGCTCTCTTGCTATATATATATATATATATATATATATATATATATATATATATATATATATACCTCGTTAAACCTCGTTTGGTTTCCGTGCGTCGGTCTCTCTTTACACGAAGGTCAAGCTGGTGGACCCGCCTGTAGTCCTGGCTTGGTGGAGGAGTGAGTTTCTCTCTTGCGCTCTCCACCGCACATAGCCATGTACACCTAGCTCATGCTACCGTCCTGAGCCAGGCATCTAGTCTTCTCTTGAAGACTTCAACTTTGACCCCTGTAACGTTTCTGAGGGCCTTAGGAAGCTGGTTAAAAAGTCTTGGCCCCCTGACAACCAAGCTATTTTCCTTCAGTGTTGAGGAGGTCCCTTGTCGGGCCTTTAATTTTGGAACACTACACATTCTGCCTTTCCTATTTTCGAGCGTTGTTTGGATGGTACACACACACACACATATATATATATATATATATATATATGTGCGTGCGTGCGTGTGTGTGTGTGTGTGTGTGTGTGTGTAGGTGTGGGTGAATCTGTTAAAAAAAGACAGGCATATTCAGCCACTGTAGGAGAGGTGGGACTACAGCTATAGGGTTCAGGGGCCAACTCTCATTCGATGTCTGCATTTCTGTACCCAGTAACCTCGGGATACTATTAATGAGATTAATCATACATATATAATATATATATATATATATACACACACACACACACACATCGAAACATAGTTATTAAAATTAAATTTTAACACTAAATTACAAGTCTCTAGGCCTCAACATAACTGCCGTCTTTCTTGATACATCGTTCAATTCGACTTTCCAGACCTGAAAACATTCTCTAGTTGCGGGTTGAGTAATTTCATAAAATGCATTTGTGATCCTGGCCGTAAGTTCATCCAAAGAATGTGGTTTTGATAAGTAAACAACATTTCAACAGGGCTTCATAAAAAGTAGTTCAGTGTGGACAGGTCAGGTGAACAAAATGGCCAAGTAAATGGTCCACTTCTGCCTATCCATTTGGCTAAGAAGATTTCATTCAAGAACTATCGCACACTCAAATCACAGTGACAGGGGCATCGTCTTGTTGAAAGAAGATGTTATCGAAAGTTTTAATTGTCTTAGTTCAGGGATAAAGAGATTCAGCAACACTGCAAGGCAATTTATCAATAGTGACTGTTGGTTCTTCAAAAGAAAAAGGGCCAATGATGCATGACTTTCTGAGAGCGAACCAGACATTGATTTTTGGCGAGTCTCTTTCATGTTGCCAGATATTGTGAGGCTTCTCTGTCCCCCAAATGCGATAGTTGTGGGCGATTGACTTTGCCACTAATGTGAAATATTGCCTCATCAGAAAATGTTAGCTCATCCAGAAACCCAGGGGAATTCTTGATTTTTGACTAGAACTGTTCACAAACATCTAACCTTGCATGGTAGTTATCTTCCAGCAACATATGAACCACCTGAATCTTATAGGTATGTTCATGCAATTTCACTTTGAGAATTCTGTGCACTGTTGATTGCAAGATGTTTAGTTCATCGGATGCGAGTCGCGACGACTTCCGTGGACTCCTCTCAAATGCTTCTTAGACGATGGTCACAGTCTCCTCACTGATTTGAGGCCTCCCGCAACGAGGTCTGCCATTCACAGACCAACTTTCTTTAAAAATTTTCATCCAATTCTTAACCGAGTTCCTATGTATGTGGTACATCTTTCAGGTAATAAACAGTAAACTTTCTTCCCACAGCTGTTATTGACTTCAGTTCTGCTAGCCATAAAACACAGTTAACCCTCTCAACTACTATCGCCATTTTCAATCAGTTTCAGCGTCTCTCCCTGATAATAATGTGACATGAATTAAAATAAAGAAAACCTTTAATAATTACCCTTCCATATATCGTTTACTCTTCGTTTCTATCATATGTACTCGTATATGAAAGATTATGAAAGTTTAAAATTGCGCAAGGACTTTGTAATCACCCTTTACACCTTACTCTACATAAACTTTTCATATTTTTTAATCCGTATAAAATATGACTCTCTGTATATACAAACACTGTACACATTCAATTTCCTATAATACAAAATCTCAGTAGATTAGAAAAAATCGTCACAAATCTTTTCTATTTACTTTTTTATTTATTTTTTTACTAAAATAAATTAAAAAGGAAAGATCTTTTAAGACAGCTGAAATTCCTGCAAGGACAGACACAATCGATGAGAGATAGAAAAGCAGAGACTAGAAAAACGACGCAGAGATAGTGATAAATTAATATTAGAGAGAGAGAGAGAGAGAGAGAGAGAGAGAGAGAGAGAGATACTGCATAGTTTATAAATAAACTGTATATCTCTATATACATTTACAGTTGTGCGCTCATTATTCAGAGGACACTCTTGAGAACAGATAGCGACACCTGACATACTCGTATATTTGTTGTGTACTACAAACGGTTGTAACATTTTATGAATAAATCTCGGGTTTAGCGCTGATTGGTTGCTTCATTGCCAAATGTCTTCAGAACATAATTATTTCCATTCATCACTCTGGTTTACATATTACTAAGGAAACATAGACAACAGGAAGTAATAGACAACAACGGTGGCTGGACAAGATATTAAATTTGTTGTGTTCATGTATAAAATATCTCTCAAATACAATGGTAATTATGAATGTGTAATACCTTTGCAAAATTGTCAAATATCATCGTTTAAATGGCTCTGTGTTTATTGATATGAATCACTGTAATAGTTTTATTTTCTGTAATTCTCTCCTTTGAGGTAAGAGACCGCCAAGAGTCACAGCTGCAGTGGTTCAACACTTAAGTTGTAATATGGAACTTATTAATACAAAATAATTATATGCATTTGTGATGCTCTGCCTCAATACAAAACATTCTTCGTTTCTAAATAATATTTCTCTCACTGACTGTTTATTACTATATCAGTATTGCTGATCTAGAAATAGCATTTGCTCCGGATATAACAATGCCACACCAGTAGTATCCATTCAGCTGTCGCCATTTGCCAATTGGAAGATATTCTAAGCAGTGACGTATAAAAACTACAGCTACCCATTAATCTGATAATGTTATAATGTTATTAAAATTGAATATGCAGCCAAACATTGTTTTTTTCATTCATAAACCGTCTATATATGTATTTATATATATCAGGTTTATGCTCTGTCTTTGTCATAACACAAAATAATATCTGAATATTAAATGTAAATAAATAAATAAATTAATCAATTTGGAATTTTCTCAGGGCGCAATAATGCCTACCAACGGCTCTGTTCGTTCAGGATGACAGGCTTGCCAATACTCTGAACACTGTCATCACGTACGAAGGTTTTTTTAGTTTTTACAAGACCATTTTTTATTCACTTCATTGTTAATATATATCCCCTTCTTGAATTTATATTTAATTATTCATTTATGTTTTCTAAGTAATATGTAAGCCAGAGTAATGAATGGAAATAATTATGTTCTAAAGACATTTGGCGATGAATCAACCAATCAGCGCTAAACCCTAGATTTATTCATAAAATGTCACAACCGTTTGTAGTACACAACAAATATATGTCAGGTATCGCTATCTGTTCTCAAGGGTGTCTTACGAATAATGAGCGCAACTGTACATAAATTAATGAACGTATTTTAAATGCCAAGAGTACAATTAGACAAAAATAAACTATCTTTTACATTGAGTAGTCCTGAAGGACTAGGATTAAATGTACATTACTTGTACATTACTTGTACTTGTACATTATTGATCTCGTGTCTAATATTGATTTATTTGTATAGTATTGGTATCATACCTTCAGTAATGACTTTGCATTTGTTTTATATCTATCTATAATGATAACGTGAGATTAAATATATACACTCTAATAATTAATAATTCTTATTCATGATTTATATATTATTAATAATAACTATCTGTTTTACTTTTAATTAAGAGCCCAGTAAAGCCTAAAGCTTAAAAGGGCCAAAATAAACCAAATAAATAGTTCAATTTCACAATTATATATATTAAAACAAAAACAAAAGTTATAAAACTATTTATTTTTATGATAAAAGTTATTCAATTCAAAAATGTATTTGCCCTTGAGAAATTAATAAATATTGATGAAATAGAAATGACGGAGAAGGCGTGTACGTGATTTGATAAATGATATTTCATGAAAAGAAATAGTAAGGAAGAAAACACAAACTGCGAATGAATATGTTAAAAATCGGAAACCTGTTGAGTTCATTTCAGATTTACGTGACACTTTAAAATTGTTAATGTTAATTATTACAATTATTAACATTGTTCTAAAATTTGGATCTTTGAAGTATGTGTTGAAAGGTGATAAACAGGACCTCTCATTATAAATATCTGTCCCCTTTCCACCGAGTCGTCACATGGTCAAGAGGATAACACAGTGGAATGCAAAAGTTGTATAATTAGAAAAACAGGTTCGAATCCCAGGTAAGACCAAAATTTGTTATGCTTTGTTTGTAATGTACTCAATGTTAAAACATAAATTATTTTTAATATGTTGTTCTAGATTAACATATAGGAATTAAACTGTTAATGAAGGTTAGCCCAGTAAAGCTTAAAGCTTAAAAGGGCCAAATTAAATAAAATAAATGAACCAATTTCCTAATTATTTATTTTATATTAAAATTATTATAACAAAATTTTTTAATTGCATTTATTTTTAACTCAAAAATTTTATAAATAATAAAAATTAAATGAGAGAGGAGTTAATTGATATTCCCATCAATAGATGGCGTCTTACATCACCATCAGTTGTCTATATATAGATTTAAAGCTGAAAACCTTTGTTGAATTATTGGCTTCAAACGTAAGCGTTTTTCATCAATATTTTTCACGAAATGATAAAATAGCTATACGATGAAATTTATACACTCATTATAATGAAAAATATCACTGTTAAAGAAAGAGGTTCGAATCCCGAGTAAGACCAAATTTTGTTTTTAATGTACTCAGTGTCAAAACGTAAGTTTAAAGACTTAGTGTATTTTTATATTACTGGAAAATATACTTACAGAGACTTCCATACGTTTCTTAAAGGATTCTTCATGTTTTAGGATTGGAAGGCAAATAATTCACATACCGCGTGAAAGGTGCACCTTTAAAACGTATTAAAATACGTCGCGTTAAAGAATTAAAAAAATAAAAAGGTCTGAAAATGAATTGGGAATTAAGACATTTAAAAAAAAAGAAAAAAAAAAGGTACTTTTGCATTATCCTCCCAACACTAATTTATTTTGAAGCCGGCTAACTACGGCTAACGCCTGCGGCGGGCTGTTTTTAACCTAACCTAACCTAACCTAACCTAACCAAACCTAACCTAACCTAATCCCAACACTAATTTTTTTATAATGGAAGGAAAATAAAGTACCATAACCAAAACCAAACCAACATTATATAAAAAAATTAGTGTTGGGAGGATAATGCAAAAGAACCAAAAAAAAAACAGATGCAAAACGGGTGTTTACTTTGTTTAGACTATAGACACTCTGTTTACAATCCATTCATACAGGCTTCTTCAAAAGTAACATATATATAATGTGATGCACACCCACAAGGAAAAATGAAAAGCGATTCCAAGGTCATTCGTGTATTCAACAGCATAACTCGTCGTGGAATGTTGAATACACGAAAAGCCTTGGAATCGCTTTTCATTTTTCCTTGTGGGTTTGCATCATTTATTTATTTCATTTCACGTGTTTAATTGTGAAATTGTCCCATATATATATATACAGGGGGTCCCATAAGTCCGGTCTCATAGGAAAATTTATTTTAAATTAAATTTACAAAAGTAATACATTAGAACGAAAACAACTGTTCAAATTATTTATGTCTTGGTTTGGGGCCTTTTTTTTTGTTGCAGGTGGAATAACACGTAATGGCTAATATGAAAGCGAGTTACACTCTGGGGAAAAGGTCTCCGGAGCCAAGTGATTTTTGTAGTGGAAACCTTAGTTGAATAAGGAACAACAAAACTTGTCCGTATGCAAACATTTAATATTCAAAGCTTTCGACATATTCTAATGACATCTTCAGTGCTAAAATGAGAAATACATATAATTAAAAACCGAATATGACGTTAAAACAATTTTAAATATTGACAAATCACAAACACAAGCTAAAAATTAAAAATTAAAACAGTCCTAAAATTATATACGATTAAAATATTGTAAAAAAAACCATAAAAAGGACTTACCTTTATGAGGTAAGTAAATTTAATTAAGTCAATAACACTATAAAATACTGTAGTTTAGGGAACATTATAGAAAAATTAAAATATAAGACATTAAAATCTATATAACCTTGAAGGAAACAAATCGGGTACAAGCTACTTAATCACAGACACAGCGGAGAATGAGGGATGGGAAAGATGGATACAATTTGTTGAAGGACGTGTGAATCTGGTTGGTTGGTAAAACTTTTTATTGAAGCATGTTGAGATTATGGAATAGGGTATGATGATTTATATCTGGTTTATGTTTGAAAATTAGTATTGTTTCTAAGAGGGGTAGATCATATTTATTAGTTTTTGCAATTATTGAAAAGTTATTAGACCAAATTGGGTGGTCTAACTGATGGGAGCGGGAATGTATATGTGATTACGAGGTGTTTGCAATACCCTTATGCTCATCGATATGAACTTGGAGTTGGCTTGTGGTTAAGCCAACGTACGACGATGTGCAATCGCCACATGTATATCAGTACATAACCGATGAACACAAGAGCTTTGGAATTCTGTCTTTCAATTCAAAGAAAGAGTATAATTTTTAGTTCTCATATGAAAATACATTTAGCAGAAAGCTGTGGATAAAATCTATTAATTAATTTATTAATTTTCCTTTTTAATACAAGACTTTCAGGTCCACAATAGGGAAGTTTAAAATATACAACCTTCTTCTGTGCTGGAATTACGACGGTTTTAGTTTTATTAGAAAATTTTAAGTTGGTGAATCTCTTTATTGCACTGTTAATAAGTTTGGAAGGAAAATCATCACCGAGCAAACACCTTTCAAGAAAGTCAATTCGGTATGAAGGAGGTGGTAGTTGGAGTAAATCTTGTACGAATGGTTTAAGACAGTAAGGATAAGGTTACTTTTGTACTTAAGTGGTGCGAATCTATCAAATTTCATTCCCGATACTGTGAAAGTGGGTTAAAGAAAAACTGATGTTACGAAGTGGTTATTTACCAAGCGTAATATTTGTCTAGGAATGGTTAAGAATTATCATTTTCAGTTTCAGAAGCGAATTTAATGTTATTATGTTTTGAATTTAAGAATTTACGAAAAGTTCAGTATGGTCGGAAGATTTGAATGGAACAAAACAGTCGTGTACGTATTTGATTTTTAATTTTATATACAGTATATGTACTGTATATTTCTCATTTTAACACTGAAGATGTCATTAGAATATGTCGAAAGCTTTGAATATTAAATGTTTGCATACGGAGTAGTCTTGTTGTTCCTTATATATACATACATACATATATATATATATACACACACATACGTACATACATACATACATAATAGAAATGGGAATGAAGCTTATTTTTATAAAATATACTTGCATAAGGTCGAGTCTTCATATAATATGGATACACTGACCCCTGTTTCAACCAATATATTCAACCAATATATTTATTCATCTCGGGATAACTACTCTCCGAACTTTCATTTTCTCGACCTTATTAAAGCAGATGCTGTCATCATCCTTAGAAATCTTAACATTTTATGAAAGGATCAAAAAATTCATGTTAATATTTGTGAAGAATTTTTTTTTTGCCCGCTTTGAATGGTGGCTTCTTGTTTGAATCTATTCAGTCTTCTCTCTCTCTCTCTCTCTCTCTCTCTCTCTCTCTCTCTCTCTCTCTCTCTCTCTCTCTCTCTCTCTCTCTCTCGTTAAGGAAGATAACGTTCCTTCTGTTGGTTTTTACACTTAAATGCTAAACACTAAAAAAATTAACTTCGTTAAAACTATCGAAATCAAACTATAATATTCATTTATGGCAAACTACTACCTCACACCTAACGAGTGAAGACACTATTTTGAATATCTATTTAATAGATCTTCAGATAACCAATAATTTCTTCCATTTAACAAAATTTATTAAAAATGAAAACGTTTTATCTGAATAACAACGAAAATCAACCAACTTCTCGAGCCATTTCTTTCTCTGTACAAATTCTTTTTTTTTTTTTTTTAACTTTCTCGCGAATAAATTATTAAAAAAACCCAGAAGGAGGTGAATTTTATATTCTCTTCGAGTCACGCTGACAAATTATAGTGCATTAAACCGGATTCTTCTTTGATGGGGACTTCTCTCTCCCCCCACCCTAAAAAAAAAGACCCGAATCCTATGTCATTTAATATCTCAGATATGCGTTGCTTCATTTTAGGTTATTATTTTTTTGTTTTTATTTTTTTGTTTTTTGAGAAATTTAAAAACATTGTTAAACGCATCTTTTCATGATACTGCTGTACAACCACGCACAATGATTAAATTATTGTTGTACAATTAATTACTACCTTTCTATGTACAGTATATTGTGTGTTTTCTTTGTGTTTTCTTTATGAAGTGGTGAGATTGGGGTATAAAATTTTGGAGAAAGTCAAAATATGAATGGATGAATAATTCGAAAATCTATGGCGATTTAAAGTCAATTATAATCACAAACTGAACCCCATCCTTATTTTAATTCCTAATTTAAATACTTGCAATATTTCTTACTTCTCAAAATCTCCGCGATCAGACAGAAAATACTCCGATTCAATTTCCCGCCACTTTCTTGTATTGTAGGGACTTTCCTTTCCCCTTACCCCGACCCCGTTCTCCAGGTTTTTTCAAGGAAAAACCCTTCACGAAAGAACGTTGAACTCCTCTGAAAAAAATATTCAAAGGACTTCAGGCAAAAACATTTTGATTGTGCCATCGAACTCCTACAGCTCCTTCCGCTAGTTTCTGCTTTTTAGCATACCTCGTTCGCGATCATTTATACCAGTGCTCATCAACCTGGGCGGTACCGCCCACTAGTGGCTCAAGGATCTCATTAATCTAAAGGTAATTGCAATTAATTTTATTGTTTTATGCAGGGTATATAACTTTTAGTTTGAGTTTTTGCATTTTTAATTTTGGTGGGCGATACGGAGATTCAAAAGTTACAAAAGTGGGCGGTAAGCATAAAAAGGTTAAAGAGCACTGATTTATGCCATACTCAAGGTATCTGCTGCATACGTTTACAACTCTAAAATACGTGGAGCGTTCGCATTTGAATAATTATTTACTCATGAACATTATTTTTCCTGTAATTCAATTATTGAAACTTCAATATCGTATTTTATCGAATTGCATTCTCCTGTACCATTTGAACATTACAATATTAGATAATTGTTAGTCACTGATGAACAATTTCTCGGGTGACTGTAATCAAAGAAAAAGATAATATAGCATCTCCTTTTTCCTAACTAATTATACGAAGCCTTACAAATAATAATTACGAACAACCCGTAACTAATAACAAATCATTAACTTTATTAATTTTATCAGTAACTTATTTAATTATAGCCCACTAACAAGTGGCACCCTACAAAGTGGTGACATTATTCGCTATACAGTATATCGTCTATATTACTGAGTTTATCCTACATTTGTTTATTTAATATATTATATATAAATCATGACTCCATGGTGGAAACACTAAAAGTGTCAAATCCCTTAATTTTATACAGACATTAATGCAAAACTTTATATTTATTACTAAAATTTATTTGTGAAAGGAATGTTTTGGATTTTTTTTGTATTTTTTTGTTTGTGTTCAAAATAGTTTTAGATTTATGATGCCTAAACTCTTCTCTCATGATTTAAGTCTTGCAAGAATGGGAACGGTTCAACAAAGTAATATTGGAACACTTACAACAAAAGAAACTGAACATAATGATCAGGGGGCCAGAAACTGGCAAAGCGCTCAGGCCAACTAATGCCACCCATTACACTACCTACAGGATTATTATTATTATTACCAGCACCATTAGAATTCGAAACCCCCGATCTCAGTTCTTCACTTCAGTTATAGCAAAAGAGATGTTACACATTGAGCTACGGACGCTGGCCAAGAAAATGAACAGAAGCATATTGTTAGTCTTCGTCAAGCTCTCTCTCTCTCTCTCTCTCTCTCTCTCTCTCTCTCTATATATATATATATATATATATATATATATATGGAGCAAGTGTAGTTTACGTCCCCCTGTGGTGCCTAGTGTAGTTTATGTTCCCCAACTTTGTCCGCGTATACCTGTCCTAATCAAATTAAACGTTAAAACTAACGAAAATATTACGACTTAACCTGACCAATCGTCAATTTATATATATATATTAGACATGGGGTCAATTACTGGGTTTCTATTACTATTACTTTTGATTCCTTCTATTACTATTACTTTAATTTTCATCTATTACTATTACTTGGTCATCTATTACTATTACTAATACTTTTGCATGTGGGGTACTTCACTCATTTGAAAAGGATCTTTATGTCTATTTAAATGCAATTACCAGCAGTGTGTTAACAAACAAACAAACAAACAAACACTTTATTTCAGACTCAACAGGTACAAACATTATACAAGAGGTTCATAGAAGATTAAGAGATAATTGTCTGGAGCACTAAATAAGTAGGCCAGTGAATCACTGTGTATAATGAACATACAATTGCCTATGCCAATGCTTCCAGATTTGAAATTTATAAAATATATCGGAGACCAGTCCACTAACCATGGCTTCTATTATCTTATTAACTGACTCACCAAGCCTAGTGATAAATCTAAATACAAAATTGCGAATGACACTGGCACAGTTAGGCACCTTATTGACTACAAACAGCATACTGACACTAGAAGAAGCACCATTTACAAATCTTGGAGTCCTTAATAAACTCCTAAAAATAATACTATATGCAACATAAAATTTCCTCAAATTACACATCCTGTAGTTCCACCACAAATGAGCTGTATACATTGGAGTACAAAAAGTTTTGAACAAAATCAACCTTACATCTAATGTACACATGAAATTTTCTAACCAAAATATTTCCATGAGCATATGATTGTCTACATTGCCTTAGAACAGAGCTTTCCAAACTGTGTGTCGCGACACATTAGTGTGTCGCCAATACCTCCCAGGTGTGTCGCCAAATTTAGTTAATTATTTTTCAATTTTTTTGTATTTTGAAAATTTTGATTTTTGTATCAACAAAATCGGCTACAAGATAAACCACCTACTGAAAAATTATCTGATATTTGATATTTGATAACAAAAAGTAATTAATGTGTCGTGAAAATTTTTATGCTTAAATAGTGTGTCGCCAACGCGAAAAGTTTGGAAAGCTCTGCCTTAGAATATCACAGTCATCTGAAAGACTCTCCGTTAGTATGTGGCCAAGATACTTAGTCTAGGTTACTTCTGACAGCATCATACCATTCAATTGAAATTCAGGAAATTTTATATACTTGTAGGCCTTGGTCCCCATAATCATAACATGACTTTTATCAGGATTATATTTTATGTCGTTATCCTTCCCGTACCTTTCACACACCTTCAAAAGTGTGCTGAGCCCTTTTACAGACGGAGAAATAAGAACTAGAACATCTGCATACATCAGATGATTAACAATCATTGTACCAATATAGCAGCCTATTTTACAAGTGTTCAGCACAACAGATAGATTATCCATATAAATATTGAATAAGTAGGGGGATAGTATCCCTCCCTGCCTGACATCATTGGTCACAGAGAATGGCTCTGAATTAACCCCACCCCATATTACAATCATTGTCTGGTGATTATACCAGAATATTAATATACGGACCAAGTAACCAGGTACATTACGATTTACAAGTTTCATGAATAATTTGTTATGATTAACACGATCAAATGCTTTAGAGGCATCCAGGAAACACAAAAATACATTAGCATCTAGAGTTTGGTATTTACCGACTGCATTCCCAGCATCCCGATTCACCAAGGCCCCTTGAGGGGTACCCTGTGTGAGATGGTATCGAGCTGGCGATGTAGCAGTGTCTGGATTCAGGGATCCAGGATAAGACTGAGAAGCAGAGGGCTCTGCACTCATGGATCCAGGATGAGGCTGAGCGGCAGCCAAATAACAAATATTTGTTTCAACTAAATCATTACAATTTCAGAGACTGTAGGTCTTGATAAATTTTACTTTATTGAAGGAAAAATTTGCCAAAATATTAGTTCACATACAGGTTTATTTTAGTTTAGAGTAGATTTAGTTCATTTTTCAGTTCTTTGTTCACACAATATGTCCATTGTCCATTGCCACTGTAATAGAAAAGTGGCCTTCAATTACTATTACAGCCAAAAAATTATGATCTATTACTATTACTTGAAAAATCCTGTAATAGTCTATTACTATTACCTATTACTATTACCCCATGTCTTATATATATATATATATATATATATATATATATGTATATATATATATATAAAGACAAACCATTCTCCACTAACCGCTTTTGACTGCACGTCCTCATGCTTACACTCCTGTTTCTTGCCAGTCCCTTTGCAGGTGCACACTGCTGGCCGTCCCTGCGCGCAGACTGGGTCGACACAGAAAAGGATTAATTCATCACTTTGCTCCTTTAAACTATCCTGCGAGACTTTAGGCGAGACAAAACTTGGGGTTTACATCAATTTAATTAAGTATCGTTTAACAGAATTAGTTTTGTGCATCACAGATTGTAAAAGATGGAATGGCAGACATGACTCACCGTAGAAGATTTACTAAACTTGAAGATTTACTAAAACAGACGTTTTGTGCAGTCCTCACGCAGTTTAGGATAGTTGTGATAACCTTCGCAAAGGTAATCCACGAATACAACTTCTACATAGCCCAATGGAAATTGAAAATTCGAGGCAAATCATAAGTGTTTCAGCTCTTTTTAACCATATATACAGAGAGAGAGAGAGAGTTTTGAAAATATAAAGTAGCTATTACCATATTTTATATAGGTCAAATTGTTAATTGCATTATTATATAAAAAAAAGAGTGATTATATAAATTTCTCATTTAAATAACTGAATAATTTCAAGTTTATTTCAACAAACATTTAACAGTTCTACATTTTCATCAAATCTTTATCATTATTAATTAATTTGCATTTGATAAATCATTTTTTAGGTTTCCATACACTATGTATTCTTTCATCATTCATTGCGGAAAGATATGAAAAAAATGAAAATGAAAAATTTTATTGACAGTAATATAATTTTCAAAGGACAGATACTGTAGTATTGTGCTAATAAAAATTGGAAGCAAACGTAACACCAAAAAAAATTTAACAATATCCATTTTAAGTTGAACTACAAACGCAGCCCATGGCTTAGAAGATATTTGGATCACTTGAAGATCAGGGCCCCCCAACCTCAATTACCAAATGATATCTTCGTTAAAACTAACGAAAATATCACCACTTAACCTAACCAATCGTCAAGGGCGTAGAGTTGACCTAACCGGGCATTCAATTTAATTTTTTATTATATGTGGTACAGTAAAGCAAAAAACAAGAATACATGGGGGCCCTGATCTTCAGATGATCCAGATATTTTCCATTCGCACTTGACGGTATCATTTGTTACCATTAAAACCACGCCCACAACTACGTCCACAATGCTAATTTCTTAGACCTGATTGGTTTATTAGATCAGAAGGAGTTGTACTACATACTGATTGGATAGGCATTTTTTCCTCAAAAGTGAGGAAACAGTTATTATTCTCACAAATTACAGTAAATAAATAATAATAATAATAATAATAATAATAATAGTAAAATATTCATGGAATACAAAACAAAATTCAGATATGGGTTTTACAGAAACATCTGTCTCGTGGAGGTGGGTTTGAAAGAGTAGGGTAGATCATCTCATCTAACCGCAAAAGCAGGAAACAACAGCAATAGAGTTATAATTATTTATTTATTAAATTTTTAACGTGAGGTAGGATATATATATATATATATATATATATATATATATATATATATATATATATATATATATATATATATATATATATCTTTGTAAATTCTGTAGGGATATTAGTATGAGCTATCACGCGGCTCAGAAAAGTAATTTTATATGAATATTTACCACATTATTAGTATGTACTTTAAATGTTTATTTAATTTCATATGTACCTATAGAAGAGCCTCTCTTGAACTCTTTAATCAGACTCTTAATTTCTGGTACTAAAGTTCAAGTATTTTCGTTGGTCCCTCCCAAGGACCACTGCCTGCCTTTGGGCAAAGCAAGCACAGCGGCTGCTTTGGGCTTCGCAAATATATGAGTACAGTATAAAAAAATTTTGGTTTTGAGTGTTAAATTAAATACGGCTTGTCATAATAACTCTTCATATACAGTAGTGTTCATATACAATAACAATAGTATTCCGTATTAATTATATTTTTGTTATATTTCAGATATCGACTGACAGTGATTCCTCCAAAGAGATCGCGAGATACTGCTCGGAAATATCTTAGCGGTCACCAGAAGAGACAGCGTGAAGCGAAGCGGAAATCAGAACTTGAGCGTATGTATGGGTCATTTGAAACATTTCTAGAGAAACGCGATCCACAGACTGAAACTGAACAAGATGTGCCTGCGCCGTCACATGCATCATCATCAGCTTTGATAGATGAATGTGATATCCAGAGGGAAGAAGAACCCATGGATCAGACTCCAATTCTGCAAAATCAGCCTCTGGATGCAATCAAAGATCCAGGTCAATGGCCGGAAACTGTCAGCACAAAAGTCAGAGATTTACTAGTGAGTGAAGGCCCACCACAGTGTGAGGAAGACTATAACTTTCCCAGAGATGACAATGGCCGCAAGTTTTCAAAAAGTCATTACAAGAGATGGATGGAAAATGGAGAAGTTGGTATACGGAAATGGCTGATTTATTCAATCTCTAAGAATCGGATATTTTGTTTTTGTTGCAAGTTATTTAGAAACTCCAACAATGCCTTGGGTGTGGAGGATTCTGTGACTGGGTGAATACTAGTTCCGGACTGTCTGAGGACGAAAGATCACAGGGCCATCTGAAGGAGACTCTCCAATGGATGGAACTCGAACAACGTTTGATCAAAAGTTGCACTGTGGATCAACTCAGTCAGGAACGAATCAATACGGAGAAGCTTAGGTGGAAAAATGTGTTTGAGCGCCTCCTCGCCATTGTGCAGTACCTCACTGAACACAACATGGCATTCCGAGGATCAGTAGATACTATCTTCAGACGGAATAATGGCAACCTCCTTGGACTGGTTGAGCTTATCTCAAGTTTTGATCCCGTCATACAAGACCATCTTAGAAGAATAGTCACTAACGAAATTCGTGATCATTACCTGGGAAAACGAATCCAGAATGAACTCATCTCCCTCATGGGCAACAAAGTTCGAGCAACCATTGTACACAGAATTAAAATGGCAAAGTATTTCTCTGTGATCCTTGACTGCACACCCGACATTAGTCATAAGGAGCAGATGTCCCCTTACTTTGCGATATGTCTCTGATGCATCATCACGTATTGAAAGTGGAATTTTTGAACACTTCATCAAGTTCATTGAGGTGAAGGAGCCCACAGGAGAAAACCTACTAGAGGTATTGATGAGAGAACTTCACAAACTTGGACTGAAAATGAGTGATATTCGTGGACAAGGATATGATAATGGTGCGAACATGAAGGGACACTTATCAGGCGTTCAAGCGCGATTTCTGGAAATGAATTCAAGAGCATTCTTCACTCTATGAGCATGCCACAACCACAATTTGCTACTTGGGGACATGGCAAACACATGTGTTCAAGCCATCTCATTTTTCGGGGTTATTCAACGCCTGTATGTCTTCTTCTCAGCCTCAACCCATCGATGGTCAGTCTTCTGCAAGTATGTGAAAGAGTTCTCAGTGAACCCCTTGAGCGAGACAAAATGGGAATGCCGTGCGCAAAGTGTCAAAGCTGTACGATATCAAGCTGTGAGATCTATGATGCACTTGTCGAAATTGCTGAAAAAGCAAAAGATTCTTAAGGAAGAAGCGAAGCAGAATCACTGCAAAGAGATGAAGAATTTTAAATTCATTGTTGCTGTCATATTCTGGTATGACCTCCTCTTTCAAGTCAACTACGTGAGTAAAGATCTTCAGAGTGATTCAAAGCATCTGGCAAGTACCATCGAGAGTTTGGAAAGAACATGAAAGTGGATGAAAGAATATCGGGAGAGTGGATTTCAAAGTGCTGTAACAGATGCCAAAGAGATTGCAGAGCAGCTTCAAATCGAGCCAGAATTCAAGACAACACAGGTCAGACGAAAGAAGATGTTTTCCTATGAAGGTCAAGACCAGCTAATTGAAGATGCTGAAGAAAAATTTAAAATTTCTGTGTTTAACACAATTTTAGACACTGCCATATCCTCCCCGGAACGACAATTCGAACAACTAAGAGAACATCACTCAAAGTTTGGCTTCATGTACATGTTCACAAAGATGTCCAGGACAGACCTACGTAAGCACAGCAAAGATCTCGAACTTGAACTGACTGATGGAGAAGACCGCGACATTGATGAATTCATGCTTGCTGAGGAAATGGAAGCCTTGAAACCAATTCTTCCAGAAGAAATACAAAGTGATCCACTGGAGATATTGGGCTTCATCACTTTGAACAATCGTTCTGTGGATTTCCCGAATTTCACAACGGCATTGCGAATACTACTAACTATTCCAGTTACTGTTGCATCTGGGGAAAGAAGTTTCTCAAAGTTGAAATTAATAAAAACATATTTATGGTCAACGATGCTGCAGGATCGACTCAGTAATCTGGCGATCCTCTCCATTGAAAACGACGTTGCGAGAAATTGTAACTATACAGACCTCATTGCCGAATTTGCCACTATGAAAGCCAGAAAGGTTTCCTTGTGATCACATCCAAATTAAATGATATTTGTTGTTGAATCATTGTTCTTTTCTTTCAGTAAGATGCACCCACTATGGGTAGGTAATTTTAACCTTAGGGTCCCACTTTAAAAATCTCGAATTGGGCCTCGCATTTGCTAGGGCTGGCCCTGCCAAGGACGTTCCCCTACAGCCTATCCAAAATTAAGAATGTGTGAATGTGTGAATAGTGTGTTATTAACAAAAATGAGTTAGTTACTTCCTCAGACACCCCATCGATTGTTGGTGGGAGGGGACGTATGGTACCATTTTCCTTCTTAACAAATTTGCCAAAAAATAAGTTATTTAAGTTAGTCTCACAGGCTATTAAAGTTCGAATAGAATCTTCCTGTTTACACCGTCTTTACCCTGGGCCTACTTTTACTAATGTCCATTTAAATTGCTCCTATTTTCCCTCGACCAAAAAGACACTATAAATTGTGTCTTTGGATTCCGTTTCCAGGAAAGCAATAAAATCATTCCATCCAGGAACAATTTTAGCATATAACAATTATATAAGATTTAATGAAAGAGATAACTGCTTCCCTTAGAATGAATAATATATCACAATAATGTATGTTTATGAGTTGAAATGAAAATCATTTGAACAGGAATTAAAGTACAGGAAGATTACGCAGTATTTCTACATTATTAAAAAGGTGTTCCGTCCTTTGTTTACGTTCTGTTTTCTGTTGTATATTAACACTAGAACAGTCAACACGCTGATTCTTACCTACCATATGATCATTTCGTGTCAATAAAATTTGTTTCTCAAAGTCATTGATGAGAGAGATCAGGGAATCGTGCAAAGTGTCGTATGAACGCGCAGTTTGATCCTTGAAAATTTTACGAAGACATACTACCATTCATGTCACTAACATTAGTAAGGATACAGCTAGTTATACTTAACTATTTGGCATCATTTATACTTCATTTACTAGTCTTACACGTGTTAACTACCACTATAAAAATTTCGAGTTCACACCGGCAGTAAAATTCTCCATTACTGTACACTGGGAATATTTTGGGTTATCTGACAATGGCTTAATTTTATATGATAAATGATACATCACCTAAGGGAAGTGCCATTATTGCATGGCAAATTGTAATGGTAAAGTCTAATTGGTTTATTCTATCCTATTCTATAACAAATATATTTTTTATAGAAAACGCAATACTTTTTTACCCAAACTAAAGAAAATAAGAAATCTTGATATAAATTCGTTTAAAAAAGAAAATATATACAACTGTTTTAATTCCTTAAAGAGGTGTCGCAATAAACTTAAAAAGAATATGCAAAATTACTAAATAACAGTTACTTTGCCTTAATCGCTTATATATATAATAATATATATATATATATATATATATATATATATATATATATATATACAGGGCGTCCCAAAAAAATGTATACACACTTTAAATACTTATAAAGGCAGTGTTTATTAAAACACATTTCATTTTCAAAATGTAATAGAATCTACAGACATTATTTAATTGTTTTGTCAACGCCTGTTTTCAAACTGACGTCCGTTCTGGTCCAGGCACTGCTGATAACGCGAAGCAATGGAATCGCAAACATCACGAAACATTTCGTTTGGTATTTGTGTGCATTCTCGTTCAATGGCTGCTCTCAATTCAGCGACTGTTGCAGGTTTTATAGCGTAGACTTTGTCTTTTAAGTATCCCCATAAAAAAAGTCTAGTGGTGTGAGGTCTGGTGAACGCGGAGGGTATTCTACGAAACCCCTTCGTCCAATCCACATCGTGCCAAGTACCACTCGCAATACTCCACTCTTCGGTCCGGATCATCTTCATTAATAGCATGGACTATTCTTGGAATGTAACTTTTCCATTGACAGCGCTTCAAAATGCGTTGGACAGACGATTCTGAAATTCCTACCTCACGACTCGCTTGCCGCACAGATTTTCTTGGACTTTGGTGATACGTTTCCAGTACTCTTTCTTGCTTTGTGGGGCTTGTCGATGTCCGTGGTCTTCCGGAACGCTTCTTGTGGACATTCTGAACAGTTCCATCGGCTTCAAACTTATCTCTAATTCGAGTGATGGTAAGTCGCGTTGGTGGATCTGTTTGAAACTCCCTCCTAAACTGTCTTTGCACTTCAACTGCGTTTTCACACTTCCAGTAGCATTTTAGAATGAATTTCCTTTGTTCAAAGCTTAGTCTGACTGCCATTATTAATTCTAATGGGTTTAACTTGGAAAGAAAGAAACATCAATTGAGCTATCAGCTGTTAAAGTGTGTATACATTTTTTTGGACGCCCTGTATATATATTGTGTATAAAAGCAGTTAAGGAAAAGTAAATGTTATTATAGTTGGTGAAACACTTCCTGCTTTATTTTACCTCAAAAAAAGGGATTGCAAACACATTGGTGCAGAATGGTGAAGCAAGTATAAAAGTTTGAATTCTGAGCCTTTTCTTTGGATAGATGAGTTTCCATCAGAGTTTGGAGTCTGCGTAACCTGGTATCGACCGAAAGGGGGCGTAGGAGATGGGGATGGGTTGGGGAAAGACCCCTAAAGGGACGGGTAATGGAAAAGTCCCTGGGGTAACGGAGGGAAGGGTAAAATAGGGATTTCCACAATACAAAGTACCACAACAGACGAACATTTTACACTTCGCACGTTCATATAACAGGTGGAAAGTTTGAAAGATTTATGTTAAGATGTATCTGCGAAGGGATACACTGCATGGTGTGTGTATATATATATATATATATATATATATATATATATATATATATATATATATATAGAGTATATATATATATATATATACACAGTGTATATATATATATATTATATATATATATATATATATATGATACACACAGATCGTGCATGTAACAAGGAACTCTTCTTGGAAAATTAAATCCACTATAGTCCGAATAAGTAATGATAAATGACAAATACACTAGTGTTTTCTTTTTCATGATGTTAGCCCGACGTGGGCAACGTTGGGCACCCGTTGCCCACGTCAGGCTGACATCATAAAAAAGAAAAAACTATAGTGTTTGTCATTTACCATTACTTATTCGGACTACAGTGGATTTAATTTTTACAGAAGCGTTCCTTGTTCCATGCACGGTCTGTGTGTATCACGAAAAAACCTTAGGGACGATTCTGAGTTCAATCTCATATATATATATATGAGCCGCCATGTTCAATTGACTCGTATAACCAATGTACGGTAGATGGCAGCCGAATCGACGTGCAGTGTTGCCAACAATGATTAACGAATTCACCTGATACAAACACAATCAATGTGTCTTTTAGTTACGAAATTATACGCCGTGTAAACTTATTTTCTGACCGCCCTCGTGTATATACATATATATTATATACAGTATATGTTCCAGTGTGTGTATATATATATATATATATATATACAGTAAACCCTCGTTCAACGCGTGTTTGTCCAGCGCGAATGTGCTTATACACGGAAAAATAAATGCGAACAATTATTTGCCGAAAGCGGAAAATTTGATTATACACGATCCGCCAAACACGCTCTAATACAGTAGTACCGTACGCATGCCAATGCGCGCTCTAGTGTTTTCTCATACACTCTCCAACACTCCCGCATCTCCCTCCCTCTAGCGTCACCCATCGCATTACCCCTTGTCTCAGTCCAGCTACCGCGTTAAGTTCAGTGAAGTTGTGTTGGATTGTTTTTGTCGTATTTTTCCGTTGTTTTGCTATTACCCTTAGACAGCAGTATGGCACCAAAACGTAAAGCATCTGTAAGTGATAGTGAAGAGAAGAAAAGTTGTAAGGTTATGACATTAGCCGAAAAAATAAAGATTCTAGATAACTTGCGTGGTGGTATGAGCATAACATCACCTGGCCGCGAGTATCACGTGAATGAGTCTACCATAAGCACCATCGGAAAGAGTGAAGAAAAGATACGTGCTATTTTGAGTATTTTCATTTAATATATTTTTATTTATCATATGTAATTATCATTATGTTTATGATTTTATTATGTTCTTATTTCATATACAATACAGGTAGGGAAATTCATTTATGTGTGAATAAAAAGTCTACGTATCTAAGTATTAATGGAAGACTTTACGCGGCCGCGTTCACGTATCCCCATTTACCCCATAAGGTATTAAGTCTGTCCAACGGGGATTTACCTAACGCGCCGTTCTCGAGGAACCTAACCCCCGCGTTGGACGAGGGTTTACTTTATATATATATATATATATATATATATATATGAGAGAGAGAGAGATACGCATGGTGTCCAAGTAGTTACGTCGCCTAAAACAGGAAATTGATATATTCTGGATGAACTAATGCAATGTAGCCTTACAATTCTAAATGTACCCTAATTTAGAACTGGTTAGGTCCTAGGCTATCCCCATGCACCGTGCACATGCTATGCTAACTAAAAATAGGCCTAAACTTACAATTAGATTAGGCAAGCTACGGCAGGTAGTTGAGTTCTGTTTTAATAATGCTGTTCACAAAATAACAAACGTTTGTATTGTTGATGGGTACTTTGTCACAAAACGACCTTCGAATATATCAAGCAAAGTTTGCGCGTAAGTTTGCAAATGTGGAAGTACTAAACAGAAGCACAATTTCCTGACTCTGGGAAATTCTGGGAAATTTCCTGGCTCTGTCAAAGATAAGAAATGGAGTGGATGGAGTTTCGGTCGGAAGCTCTCCCCCAGAAAACATAGCCTTCCTGACCGTTTTGTTTCGTTTCCCAAGGTTAAGTTCCATGTGCGCAAAGAAAATCTTTGTAGCGTGTGTCACAGGCTACTGGATTGAAATAGAGCACCATCCATCGAACCTGTAGATATTCCAATTTTATTCCGATCATGTCCAAGTGGTCCATGAGTTGAAAGCTGAAGGGACCAGACAGGGAAAAGAGGTTGCAATATGCTGTACTGCTACTTTTTAAGTTCTCCGTTCGCTTTCATCCAGGGATCTTAGACGCAACTTTCTTCCTTGATGAAGCGTGGTTTCACCTCGGTGTCTATGTAAACAGTCAGAATGCAAGGATCTGGGTTACATAAAGAGGGTTGACAAAAGCAAATAGAGAGCTTCGGTTTTTTCCATAGTTTTTGACTCGACAATAAAAGTCAACCCATCTAGAATCGTGTTGGTTTCCCCTCTACATTATGTAAAGCTGATAAACGTTCCGACATTCCATTGATGAATTTTGCCATTTGTTTTTGAAGACAGTCATCGTGGTATCTATCTACTTGTAAGAGTAGATAGACTGTAAAATCCACATAGTCTTCATCAGCAACCCCCATATATATATGTTTCTCATTACTGCACTTTATTTCAAATTAAAATTCTCTATGTACATAAAAGAATATTTTTACTTTTTTTTTAATTTCTTGCAAGATCATAAAACGCGAATGCATCAATTAAAAATCCGACCTTGTTTGAAATGTATTATTTGAATTTCATCATATATTTTAATTTTATTTCCCATTAAGGGATATAAAAGCGCGCCCCAATGAATTCGTTTTCTAATTTTGACGATGAATTCAATCTTAAATTTAATATGAATTGTTACGCCAATTTTAAATTACTTATTTAGTAAATTTTAATTGGTGTTGATTAATTTTTAAATTGCAAATAGTTTTTGATTTTTAAAACTTTTAACTTTTAACTTCATATTTTAAAGTGTGTACCGTTATTAAATGTTATTATTTATTAAAGTGAATAATAAATAATTCTTATATTCATTTTTGCATATAAAGTCCAAACTGGCATGACACTCTAATTGTACATAAAAAGCAAGGTTCTGAAAAAAAAATTATTTTCTTTCTATTTTATTTTTGCTAAATAATTGATGAATTATATCTTTTTTAAATTACTTAATCATGTAATAGTGTTAAATTCTGCAATGTTCATTTTCTTTATACATTCTCTCTTATATGTAAAAGATGAAGTCATGTCTTGCTTAACACTTAATTTTAAATTTTAAGCATTTAATTTTGGCTCATATGCAAGTTTAATTTTAATCCATAATAAAATGCATATTTCAATTTCCATTTTAAGTTAACTCGGCAAATCATGATAGCATCAGATCTGTCGATATGCCGTTTAAAAGAAAAATATGACTTCATCTTCAAATATCTTGCTTTTCTGTTTAGACGCTGTTACAGCCAAAATTTTACCTTATATTTTGTAAAAAAATTCAGCCTATTGAGAATAAAAAACAAAACAGGTCAACATTAAATAATAATGATGTCATCAAAATTTGTGTATACAAAGTCATATAATTTCGCAAATTGTCATTCTGATTATTCCGATTATTCTAATCTGACCAAGAGGCTGAAGCATTACCTGTAACATTTTGGAAGCAGTAAACTACAGTAAGAGAATATCTTTGTCTTCTTCTTTGAGCCCTGCTTTCTTCAGAGAACTTAGTCTTAAAATAGAAAAAATAATTTGTCGATACGCTACAAGAAGAATCGGGGAACCATTAGATAATTTAGTAAGTTTCACAAAATCCTCCGATCCACTACAAGAACAAATCGGAGAGTAGTATCAGAGAAACTACTGCGATTCCCTACACGGTACCAGCTACTCCAGAGTGAGAAATCCGTTGGTGCCACCTAACCAGAAGCCCCGTCAACCTCGAACCGCCCAAGGCCATAGACGGAGGGGTTAACATATACTATATATATATATATATATATATATGAGATGAATTTCACAATTAAACATGTGAAATAAATAAATGATGCACACCCACATGCAAAAATGAAAAACTATCCCAATGCCTTTCGTGTATTCAACCCAGTCTTCTGAGCAGTTCAACATGATAAAATAACCTAGGTCCTAGAAGACTGATTGAGGTGTTAACAATTACCTTTGTCGTAAAGAGTGTTCGAGAAGTGGGCACACTGAAAACAAATGTTTTTTTCAGGCTAGTTTTGCATTTAGAATGTGATCAAAGTAGAAGACATACTGCTCAAGGTAGGCAGTACTTGACGCGCAGCCGTTGCAAATATACTTTCAAAGCTCAAAGTTCCATGTTTTCCTCTCCAATGTGAAGCAGTGAAAGGAAGTTCTCACGGAGGTGTCACGCGACCCGCACGAAAACGTCATTCAAAATCTTGTATATTCAGTGCCATTCAGAGGTAAGGCACTTGCAAATGCAAAAGGTAGTGCCACTGAAAATAAATTCAAGTTTTAGTTACTTCGCTGTATTTGTTTCTCTCCTAACTGTACTTCCTGTACTATATATATATATATATTATGGTTAAACTATTTTCTCCTGTTTCAATCTAAATTTATACCGTTGAATTTCAACATTACTTTCTGGAATGCTCCTTCGAACCAGATTTCAACGATTACACACATTTGTGGCACACTCTGCTTTTATGGAGTTGTATTTTCTGCTAAAATTCGTGTCTACATTGAAAATACAGTTAAAATGAGATTTACTTCCATGTTTACATTAAATAATAAAAATATAACAGGCGAAATGTCTTTAAAAACAAAACTGAAGCAAAGACCAGGATAGTATATATATATATATATATAATAAATTATTTTACGAAATAACACGTGCATAATATTTATGATGAAAATGTTTTCATCATATATACATACATATATATATATATATGCGCCTCGGTGGTGTAGTGGTTAGCGTCGCTGACTACGAATCGCGAATCGGCCCTGGGATCGAGATCCGGTGACGGCAGGCGACGCGCAGCAAACCCAGCTGTTCATCTTTCCACGCAATAAATAAATTGGTTGGTATATAAATGGGTACCCTGGGTAGCCTAGTGGTTAAGACGCTGCGTTGGTGGTGGGGCGTGGTTGGGATTCCGCGTTAAACCGTAGGTCTAAAATGGAATGACAAGCTTCATCATCGTCAGAATGAACAATTCGGGCGGAAGCAAAACCAAGGTTATATATACAGGGTGTCCCGTAAGTCTGGACCCATAGGGAAAAATAATAAAATTACAAAATAGTCCAAAAATTTATTACATAATCTGTTCAAAGTGTCCGCCGTTGTGTCGCACACATAGTTGAAGACGCAATCTCCACTGCGACAGCACTTTCTGAATCACAGTCGCAGAAATTTCTTGACACGCCTCCACAATGCGTGCTTTAAGGTGGAAAATGTTCTGAAGTTTGACCTCGTACACTTTGGCTTTCAAGTGGCCCCACAAATAAAACTCCAGCGGAGTAAGATCATAATAAAAAAATAATAAAATAATAATAAAAAAATATATATATATATTATAAATAAATTTTTGGACTATTTTGTAATTTTATTATTTTTCCCTATGGGTCCAGACTTACGGGACACCCTGTATATATATATATATATATAGATAGTTACGATAGAAGTGTTCTTCGGGAACCTTATCCTCAATAGGAATATAAAGACAAGAGATACGACTCTCAATATTTATCGGCCAAACGTTTCGGTCCACTCAGGGGCCATCTTCAGTGACTACATGAAAGCATCTAAAGACAATCAAAAGTATAACTAAAGTAAATACAAATGTCTGAAAATTCACTATACAAAATAAAACCTAATACAATAAGCAAATAGTTAAAAAATAAAATAAATATAAATAAAAATAAATAAAATAAAAGTAAAACCCATTAAAAATAAAACAAAAAACTAAAAAAAAATTTTAAATTTTAAAATTAAAAAAAAAATTTAAAAAAGGACAAACTTGAATGGTAAGAGTTGCAAATAACAACTGGAGAGAAAAGAGGAAAGGAGAAAGAACCTCAGTTACTGCGTTGTAATGAAAAGGTGTTAGTTGGTTGATTAGGTAGCGAGTAATTTTATCGAGGAAAGGCTATCGTTTAATTCTGGATTTAACTTCTTGATAAAAAGTTATTCTAAAATTTTGAGATCAAAAGAATTAAAAGCAGACGACAGAATCGTAAAAGAGTCCTGGGGGCACGGGTGGTCATGGGTCTCTGAATGATGCTGGATAGCGGAGGATTCAGGAATGGAAAGAGGGCGAGAAGTTCGATAAGAAAGACCCAAATGCTTCGAAATCCTAAGTTTTAACTGCAGGGCAGTCTGCCCTACATAGCGACTTTGTAAGGTCGCTCATGTATATAGATAAATAACAAAGGATCTCAAAAGCACGGGGAGGGGATCTTTATGGCGAAAAAAAGATTACAAAGAATTAGGATTGGAATTGATAATTAATTATGAAGTCGCATTGAGGGAAGTGTCTGTCCAAAATAGAGTGGACATCTTTATTAAGTTGAAAAGTTAGTTGGTCTAAAAAAGGAAACTTAAGATAAACCTTCTGTTTCGGAACCGAGGACTGAATTATTTTGGGCGAATATAAGTTATTTAAAATTTTTTAAATTAAAGTCTTAATAATCGAAGTACAATAAAAATTATAGTTAAAAAATCTCTTAACATACTGCATTTCTAAATTAAATGAAGACCAACTTCCGACATTTGTATTTACTTTAGTTGTACTTTTGATTGTCTTTAGATGCATTCATGTAGTCACTGAAGATGGCCTATGAGTGAACCGAAACGTTTGGCCGATAAATGTTGAGAGTCGTATCTCTTGTCTTTATATTCCTATTGATTATATATATATATATATATATATATATATATATATATATATATATAATATGAGGGGTGTGTATATATATATATATATATATATATATATATATTTATATATAGTGAAGTCCCTTTAGTCCATGGTCCTTAGAGTCCATGATTCGTAGACCGCTGTTTTAAGAGAACGGAGGGTTAAGCTCTCAAAATCACTATATAGCAATTCGTATTGGAAGATTGTGTTGGGCGATAATAAAAAAAGGCTGCGTTTTGCCTGTTTTTTATTTATTTATTTATTTATTTATTTATTTATTGCACAAAATAATTATGTCAAGAAATCGAAAATATAATATGTTCTTTGCTATAACGAACTGTTACAGTACATCAGTTACCAGAAAATAGAAATCCCTTCATATATTTATTGTTATAAGTCGTTACTCAAGAAGGGCCGCCATGTTGGATGCAAAGCGAAAGGAGCTTAATCAGCGCTTGGGTGATTTTTGTATTTTGAAAAAAAAAGAAAAAAAAAAAGCAACATTCAATTAAGTTAATCTTTTATTTAAACACAAATAATCATTAATAAATGGTAATTATTATACATTATAATAATACAATTACAGCATTTCATAAGAAGATTAGTTATCAGAGCTCATACAAAATAATATTTTATCTCAGAAATGGACAAAAGAGTAGATGTTAAGTGTCTTCATATTTTTTGTCATATTCAATATTGGACTAATGACATTTAAAAAGGACAAAAAAATAATAATAATCGCTTAATTGCGGACAGCAAGGCTTAATCCGATGACCTTTAACCAGATTTTTTCATTTTTCCTCCAAACTCTCTCTGTTTTTGAATATATGATGACATATTCAGATAAGAGTATTGTAATTAAACTACTTGTCACTAAAAATACAAAATTAAACGTTAATGCCAACATTGTGCAAACCTACATGGATGTAATGTATATCTTATGTAATTCTTTGTGAATAAACATTATTATATATATATTATATATATATATATATATATATGTGTGTGTATATTTAAAAAATTAATTCAACATATTTCTACCCCTTCCGGAAAAGGAAAAAGAAATGTAAAGAAAGTGTTGGTCCGTTGAAAGATGGAGTAAACTATTACACAAATTACTCAGAAAAAGAAAATGAATGAACTGCTTTAGGAACACTTTAATTATAAACCTGAGACGAAAATAGAAAATCCGGATTAATTCTTTGACATACAGTAGATACAAATCACTGAAGAACAGGTACGGACACAAATTTGTTAGTTGATTTGGAAATCCTTGGAAACGAACATAATTAAAGTTTTTATCACAAATACCAGAAAATTCAGCATCAGGGCCAGACACATGGCATGCCTTGTTTCTGAAGCAATGCAGAGATCGTAGCCAGGCCATTATACTTAATATGGAGGATATTTAAACAGAAATTACAACAGCTAGAAAAATAATGGGAATTATCTAGAAAAATTTTCCTAGCAGAAAGTATTCGAAGTATAATTATGCCTCAAATAGACGAAACCTAAAACTCTTCGACGTGTGCTGACGAAAGAACTGAAGAACTTCCATCACACTGACCTTGCTACCGTCAATTACCAACTTGATAGGTTTTTGTAAAGTCCCTGACTAGACATGCGTAGCTAGCTATGAAGGCAGGTTAAGAGTTGAAAGCAACTCTCTCCTACAGAAATTCTCCCAAATGAAGCGGGATGTTAAAAAAGTTATATATATATATATATATATATATATATATATATATATATATATATATATATACAGTGATGGGCATCGATACACGAAAATCCCTAAGGCGATACCGATACATCGATACTCGTAAATCGTCTTAAACGATACCAATACATCGATACTTTATAGATGGCTAAAGCGATATCGATACCAATACATGTATCGCGATACATTACTATAAGAATGAACAAATGAAAAGATAGCTAAACGTAATAAGTAAAGCAAATAAAGAAAACCACTGTCAAGCGGCACAAACTTGATACTAGTTAGTAGTTAACAATAAATACTGCACACCAACGTGATCACGTGACGCTGATCACCTGACGCTTTCAGTTCAACTGAAAGTTGAAACAGCGCGCAAATATACAAGCATAATACGTGTTGAAACACGCCAATGTGTTCACTCATGATGACGTTATTCACCCTTTATTCAAGGTTGTTTTTAGATATTATATTTACAGTACATTGTCATTGATTGTTCTAATTTTTTTTAACAATAAATAACAGCATATGTTTTACTGTTGTATACCTATCTATTAATATATACTAAATAATCGTAAATACATTGATGTGTTGTATGTATGCATTGCGCGTCGGGTGAAAATTGCGCACTGCGAGCGCGCTTCTGTATTGAAATTATGCATCTAAAGGGTTAATAGCTTTGGAAAGAGAAATATTTCTGTGGATACGCGGCGCGAAAAATATTATTAACGTGATATCATTGATATGTATGATATAATTGTAAATATCAGATCCCTTCAACATTATAACTTAAAACCATATTATTTGAAAAAAAAACAGAAGTTCAGAAAATTTGCGGATTATACAACTTTTTACAATTTTGCTTACTATTACTTTCAGTTATTTGCATGAATGTATCGGTGTATCGATGAATCGATTTTTTCGATACATTTAAGAAAAATTACCTTAGCGATACCGATACCGATACATCGATGAAGTAGCTAAGGCGATACCGTTACCGATACAAAAGTATCGCTCGATACGTAACGCCGATACATATATCGCGATACTGCCCATCTGTATATATATATATATATATATATATATATATATATATATATATATGTCTGTAAATTACTCTTTAGTCCGGTTTAATTCAATAAAGTACGAAAAGAAAATCTGAGAGCGTGGAGGCCGTTCTGTTGTTTTATTTAAAGCCCCCTTTTATTGCATTTTATTGTGTATGTGGCTGTGTAGGTGTGTGTGTGTGGGTGTGTGTGGGTGTGGGTGTGGATGAGTTAAGTAAAGTCTAGTGTCTGATATTTCACAGATGTGAGGAGGGTAAATTTTTGTGAGGTAAAATTTTTGGTTTCTCACAACATTAAAAACATTACATAAAAAGTTGTAGAAACAGTTTTACTGTCGGGAGTTGGTCCTGATTAGGTTAGGTTAGTTAAGGTTTGGTTAGACTAAACTAGCGAGTACATCACTAGTGAATGACTTAACAGAAACCACCCTTCGAGCCCTCAATTGCGTCTGAAACACTTATCACGTCCTTTTTGGCTCGAAGGCACTAAGGTCAGGTCATGTTAAATTAGGTTAGGTTAATTAGATTTTTTAAATATCTGAATTTTAAAAAGTCAGCACCTCGCTTATGCGGAAATGGTTTTGTGTGTGTGTGTGTGTGTGTGTGTGTGGGGCTACCTTACGCCTCCGACAATCTTTAGGACATTCACAGAGCTCACCGCTACATGAAAGTGCCAGAACGACATTATCGGTGTCACTATTTTTAAGGCCTTTTTTGATTGGGAATCATTAAATATTATGAAAAAAGGTGGTATAATGAAGGTCAGATTAGATTAGGTTAGGTTAAGTGAATTAGGTTATTTATATTAAATTAAATGTAACCATCCGCACTGAAAATGTGAAAGTATCGTGATTTTATACGGTAGCCACAACTCTGTGTGCGTGCGTGTGTGTGTGTGTGTGTGTGTGTGTGTGTGTGTGTGTGTTGAACTACACTTTATCAAATTAGGAGTTTGATATTGGTGCATACAGATACAGATTGGTATTCTGATATTTTGGGACTTGCTCAGATCCCAATTTGTCAAAAATTTGTTTTTGAAAATTAAGGAAATTTTTGTCAATTTAAAAATCGAGAGTAGAGGTTGTGTTGTGCCTGAGTTAGGTTTGGGTAAGCTAGGTTAGGCTAATTAAGGTTAAGTTAAATAAGAATGGGTTAGGTTAAGTTAAATTAGGTTAGGATGGTTAACTGCGTATTTATACGAGTAAAATGTTGTTGTCCCATTTTCGTACCAAACGAACGTATGACATGTATGTGTGTACAATTAGGACTGTGCACATGTAGGATCGTACACAGTCATATATACTTGACGTCGATGTGATATTTCGGATTTTTTTCTTAAATGAAAGGTTTCAGTGTGACAGTAGTTTAATTAAAGGATTTATATGAAAGGGAGAAACATGTCCGCTCTTTCTTTAGAATGATAAAATTGTATTGATTTCGTTGCGCAAGTTTCGCCATTAGTAAGGGTAAAAACGACTTAGTATTCCTAGTACTTAACTAGCCAGCTATCGTAGCTCAGTGGGTAATACCTATAAGCAAAATGAAAAAAACTGAAGTCGGGGAGAGGGGGGTTCGACTCCTGATGGTGCTGGTAATGATAATCCAGGAGTTGGAGCAATGGACCGCATTATATTTGTTGTTCTAAGCGTTGTCGACAAGACCAAAACATCGACACTCTAAAATCTAACCTAACTTAACCCAACCTGACATAACATAACATAACATAACATAACTTAAACTAGCAGCATAACCTCTCCTATCTTAATCTAAACTAACGTAACTTAATTTAACCTAATATTAACTTGTCGATAGAACGTCAAGATGATCAGATGTCGTAAGACCACATTATTACTCAAATGGTTCGTAGAATAGGTCCGGCCCCGGGAGCCGATCGGCACTCTGACAGTGCCACGCAACAGGCCGTCGACTGCCAGTCTGACCAACTGTAGACAGCCCGCTGCACGGAGATTTCAGGAAGTTTGGCTACCAGCGCGTTTATGTTTCCGTTTGACGTCGTCTCTTCTTCGCGTTGACGTGTCCCGCGCTGGAAGATACAGCCACTGTTAGAAGCTTCCTCGTCAGCACCATGAGACACATACAAAAGTATAATATTAAAATATTACAGTACAACGTACATGGTAGATGGCCTCACAAACAAAATCATGCAGCTTAGGGAATTCGTACACAAACAAAACATTCACATAACACTTATACAAGAAACAAAACTAAAACGCACACACAAAACACCCACCATCCCTGACTTCACAGCGATCCGTCAAGATCGTACTGGGGATCACGGGGGTGGACTCATCACTTACATACGTAAAAGCATTAGCTACAGTGATTCCACCCAAAACATTACAAACACAATCCAAGCAGATAACACGATAGAAATACAGGCAGTTAACATTAAAACACGAGCAAAACACAACATCACACTAATCAACATTTACATCCTACCAGATAGTTCACCTCAGGTGCCAGCCAATTACAGTCCACAGTTACACAATCTGGCCTCTCTCACTAATGTCATCTTAGGAGCATACTTCAACGCTAAAGACACTAGTTGGTACCTGCACAACCAAAGCAACACCAGAGGCGCCAACATAGCCACACAACTAAACAGCCTCTTCATTCTTAACAATACAGAAGAACATACACACATACCACATCAAGCAGGATACTCAAACTCCTCCCCAGACATAACGTTCTGTTCCCCCTCACTAGCAACACATACACACTGGATAACAGAAAAACAACTGTCATCAGACCACCTGCCCATCATCATTACAACACGTTCTAAACTCTGCCCCAACAGCCTTAGGCACACTTACAGAAATTACAAGAAAGCTGGTTGGGAACGGTTCAAAATACAGACTGAGGAACATTCACCACATTAAACAGCACACCCATCATAAACATCAATACAACACTCAAGACATTTAATCAGATCATCAATAATGCAAACAAATACATACCCAAGGGCAACATTAGGAAATACAATCCAAATTACACTAGAGAAATAGCCCATCTCATAAGGCAACATAACAACCTCAAACATAACACACAAAAGACCACACACAGAAGCCATAAAACAGCAAATACAACAGCTCAACACAGAAATAAACAATAAACTCAAAGAAAAACAAACATAAACATTTAGGGAATTCATAACAACACTAAACCATTCTACAGATACATCCAGGCTATACAAGACTATAAACAGCATTACCCACTCTAACAGCGGCATTCACACCTCATACGCGGCTATCTGTCGCAGGCAAAATAATATCCAAACATATACACAACAAGCTAACAGTCTAGTTAATCACTACGCAAAGATAAGTCACTTAAACAGAGACAACAACCAGAAACACGCAGACAGACAAACAGCCAGACACAAGAAAACCTACAGACTCGACACGGCCATTACACCCTTCAATACAGACCAGACCACCAAGATCATCAAAAACATTAAGAATTCGAAGGCTACTGGACCAGCCAACATATCTAACATACACCTTAAACACTTGGGCCCACAGGAAATACTAGCTCTCACAAATATCAGCACATATTCATACCATCACTGTATTATTCCTGACATATGGAAACAAGGTAAAATTATTACACTACTCAAACCAAACAAAAATCCAACAGAACCAGCTTCCTATAGACCCATTACTTTACTATGCACACCTTCCAAAGTAACAGAAAGAATAATCTTACAAATCACCAACCCATACATACCACTATGGCCTACTCAACATGGATTCAGACCTCACCACTCAACCACGACATTACTCACTAACCTCACACAGCACATCATGGATGGCATCAACTCCAGACGACCAGCTCAACGTACACTATTAGCAACAATAGACATTAGTAAAGCATTTGATGCTATCCCACGCTTCCCTCTCATAAACAATATACTCAACACAAACATGCACAATAACACCAAAAGGTGGCTGAGCAACTATCTTTCAGGAAGATACTCACATGTCACATGTGTACATAAAATTATTACACTACTCAAACCAAACAAAAATCCAACATAACCAGCTTCCTATAGACCCATTACTTTACTATGCACACCTTCCAAAGTAACAGAAAGACTAATCTTACAAATCACCAACCCACACATACCACTATGGCCTACTCAACATGGATTCAGACCTCACCACTCAACCACGACATTACTCACTAACCTCACACAGCACATCATGGATGGCATCAACTCCAGACGACCAGCTCAACGTACACTATTAGCAACAATAGACATTAGTAAAGCATTTGATGCTATCCCACGCTTCCCTCTCATAAACAATATATTCAACACAAACATGCACAATAACACCAAAAGGTGGCTGAGCAACTGCCTTTCAGGAAGATACTCACATGTCACATTTAATGGCAAGTCATCCAAAAACAAGCTTTTCCGAACGGGGTCCCTCAAGGCTCTGTTCTCTCACCAACACTCTTCAACTTATACATGCATGACATTCCAACACCCATAGATAACAAACTTACCTTATCATCATATGCAGATGACATCACTCTAATATGATATGCACCCACAACAACATCGACACCGCTACAAATAACCTACAAACATACATAAACAGTATACAAGACTGGCTCACACACAATAGACTGAAAGTAGCGCCCACAAAATCAACCATCACCTTGCTTACAAGCAGCACAAAAGAACACCAGATAACTCCACAGCTTACACTAAACAACACCAACATTCCACATACTCGCAGGACCAAAATACTTGCGGTCACATACAACACATCATTATCTTTTGCAAACCACATTTAGGACATTAAAAACAAATGTACGTCAAGACTTAACACGCTTAGGGTACTAACAGGCACAAACTTTGGACACCAGCAGGAAACAACATCACTCATATACAAACAATATATTCGCTTAGATATGGATTATGCTAGCCCATGCTGGGCACCCATTGTCTCAAACCCACACATAAACACCTTACAGACAATACAAAACACGCACTTCGTATCATTACAGGATCTACTCAAACAACACCATAGAACACCTGCACACAGAAACAAAAATACTGAAAGTTAGGGAACATTTAGATATAAGGGGAACACAATTCATGGCACCAGCGACAAGTAACCCACAATACCCTTGCCACTACATGTACAATCATGCAAGGACACCTCGCACCATTAATGTAACACCAGAGAGACATTATAACCAAATACTCCATTCCATACCACGCCCCACAGACATCACACAGTACAGTACAGAAACACATACACACACACACCTAACCCACAAAGCACTGACACAACTCGGTCCGAATGCCCATTAACAGGTCAGAGATCAGCCTGAGCAGATCGGATCGAGTTAACTTAGCACGATTCCAATGTGGACATCACCCCAACTTACAGACGTATAAACACAGACTAGACAACTCCACAGACGACACCTGCCACCTGTGCCAGGACACACCACAAACAATTGAACACATTATGACAGACTGTACCACTCTAGCACAACATAGAACACAACACAACATCACTAGTGCGCTGAACCTCTGGTCCACTCCGGAGAGAGCGATCGGTTACCTGCGTGCCACCGACTTGCTCGATCAGGGTGGGCTGATCGGCTAAACAACAACTGGTTCGTAGCCACCAAGAAGAGGGTATTCAAGGCTCATAGTAGGCGCAGTCTTTTGTTACGCGTACAAACTAGGGATTTAAGATAATTCTAATTTTAAGTTCTTACTTCGTTCAATTAGATTCATTAAATTTTAGAAATAGAGAAATAAAATTAGAGATACGCCCTGAATTATATAAGTTCACGCGTGGTTGTATAACCATTAATCCTATCTGTGCGAGCCGTTACCCATATTTAAAAGTGGCGTTTATGTCTTTCCATAAAACACTTGTAATCATTCCTCGTATGTGAAATGTTCTCCTTAAACCAGCTATCAGTACCATAAAGATGTACCAAATACCACTTGTAGAGCGTAAATAAAAATAGTAGTTTGCTTTTTTTTATTTATTTAAATCCTTGACGTTTACCTGTGACGTAAGTTTGCGGGAATAGTCGCATTCATATTTAAATTTAAAACATAAAATCATTCGTTTCGCAGAGGGGATGGGGAACTGGGTTGGGATCCTCCCTGAAGCGACGCAATAAATGAGGGGATAACCGAGGAATGACCGGAAGATAACGGATCTCAAAGGAATTAGGATACTGGAATGTGAATGAAGAATTACAAAAGTGGTTTGCTAGAAAAATTGGAAGAATACTATCTATCTCTCTATCTTTATATATATATATATATATATATATATATATATATATATATATATATATGGGGGGGGGAGGGTTCGAAATCTCCAGACGAGACAAATGAAAAATTTGAGACCTGAGGCAATAAATCCACAAGAGTGAACTTGATCGCAAATGCATCACTCACGAGGAGTGGGTGAGCGAGGAGAGTAATTCTCTTCAACATCAAGTGGAGAGATGGATGAAGGTCGCTTGAAGGTCACTTCTGAACAGGATTCCAAAGGACTAATAGGAAAAGATACGATAAGAAGGATGTATAACAAAGCCTACTAGAGAGTCTTATCATAAAGTTTCATGTCACTGATAAATGTTCAATTGTTCATAGAGAAATTGACTCGCAGCGCCCTCTGAAGTGATGTATACAAAATGCAAATCCCATCGACGATTTTTCTGGTCAGTCTGAAATGGCTCCCAATTTGGCTCCTAATTTGGCTTCATGTTTTCCAAATGAAATGTAAGTGTAAATGTAATAACGTTGAGATAAAAGAAAATCCGGACAATATAACGTCCGCTGTAACTTAATCCGGACAATATAACGTCCGATGTAACTTAATCCGGACAATATAATGTCCGCTGTAACTTAATCCGGACAAGATAACGTCCGCTGTAACTCAATCCGGACAATGTAACGTCCGCTGTAACTTAATCTGGACAATATAACATTCGCTATAACTAATCCGGACAATATAACGCCCGCTGTAACTTAATCCGGACAATATAGCGTTCGCTATAACTTAATCCGGGCAATATAACAATATAATTACTTCCTACAAGATAAATCTTTGGTACGTAGTAAATAATTGTAGTAAGCTGTATTAAGTTGTAGACTTAATTTTGTATGGCACCTCATGAATAACATGATAAGACTCCCAAGTAGGCTTTGATGTATAATTGCACATTAACTAATGAGTAGAGATGTCACTTCTCTAAAATCTAATTTGCTTAGCAACCGGCCGTTGCTAAGAACTTTTCTGAAAATTTTTCATGTTTGCAAGGATTATTACGTCATCAGTACAAGCATTGTACAATTATTAAAAATTTTATTTCTGCGGTTACAGTATGAACGATGAATCATTTCTGAAAAGCATCCCCAGCAATGCCTGGTAACAAATCAAAACCTAACCCTATTTAGTTTCCTATGTGATTATTTTGTAAATCTATGATACCATCCGTTACAGCTAAGTCATGCAGCTATAGATTTGGCACAGGCAAATTCGAATTAAGAATTTTCTCACTTTTCCTCTCTCTATCTCTTTCATATATATATACATATATATATACAGTGCATTCCGGTTAATTGGGACACCGGTTAATTAGGGCAGCCGCTTTATTGGGCCAATACTGCGAGAACAGAAACAAACGTGCTAAATGTACTCTAATTGCACCCGCTTAATTGGGACAACAGCGCCGCTTAATTGGTCCAGTCGCAGCGCCATCTTGTGTCTTAGCCATTGTTACTCATTCATCGCCTGCTAGTGCTCAGTTGTGCTCAAGATGTCGCAGCGGAAGGATCAATCATTAGCTGAAAAAATTGCTACTCTAAACCTCATTAGATCACAACCTCCGGACACAAGTCAAAGGAAGCTTGCTGAAGTGACCGGCGTGGCGAACTCTACGGTCTGCAGATTGTTGAAGCAAGAAGAAACGTTACGTTTGGAATGGGCTACGATAAAAAATGAAGCAGGGACGTCAAAGAAAAGAAAGAGAGAGGGAAAAGATCCTGAAGTTGATGAAGCATTGAATAAGTGGTTTTCCGTAGTTACAGAACGAGGTGTACACGTCAGCGGTCCAATGCGCCTAAGTGCAAAGCAGAAGAGCTTGCTGTTAAACTTGAGCATGAAAACTTTAAAGCAACTGATGGATGGGTTTCTCGGTGGAAAGGGCAACATGCCATAAAATTTAAAAGAGAGCATGGTGAAAAAGCAAGTGCCGACGTTGCTGCAGCGGATGAATGGAAATCTAATAAATTATCATATTTTATTAGCGAATTCTCTGCAGACGACATTTACAACGCAGACGAAATGGGTCTTTTTTATCGAGCCACGCCAGATGATTCACTTGTTTATAAACATGAAGAACTTAGTGGCTCTAAGAAAGCAATGGACAGGGTGACGGTGTTATGCATGTCTGGAAATGACAAACGCCAACTTCTGGTGATGGGGAAAAGTATGAAACCACGATGTTTCAATGGTCTAATGATGAACAGTCTACCAGTAACCTACCGTGCTAATAAAAATACGTGGATGACATCTTCCCTTTTTAAGGAGTGGTTAACGACATGGGATAAAGATTTGCAGGTAAAATCGCGAAAAATTTTACTTATCGTGGATAACTGTGCAGCATATCCACACGTGAAATCTTTGAAAAACATTAAGCTGGAATTTCTTCCGCCTAACACAACCTCTTTACTTCAACCTATGGATATTGGAATCATTAAAAACTTGAAGTGTGCTTATCGCAAGGAACTCGTAACCTACACTTTAGAAGCAATTGAAACTAATCTCCTAACTTCGTCCTCAACAGCAAAAGAAGTAAGCCGAAGAACTAGCTTCCTTCAGGCGATACAGTTTGTTAGTAGAAGTTGGCGAAACATTGCATCACAAACAATCAGAAACTGTTTCCAGCACTGCGGCTTCATGGTGTCTGACGCGGAAAAGAATTTGAGTGAAGAAATCGAAAGTTTATCAACATTGCCACGTGTCATTAATAACGAAGTCTACGATACCATTGACGATAACGCGCAATGCTACAGTGAAAACAGCGATTTCGAGGAAGAAATTTTGGAAGAGGTAGCAAGTAAGCGTAAAAGAACAGAAGAAGTAGAAAGTGAAGACGATGAACCTGAACCAAGAAAAGTGACGCATTCTCAAGCTTCTGAATATGTTCAGGGGTTACATCTGTATTTCATGCAGGAGGGTATGGGAAATTCTCCACAATCCGCTCTGGACGTGTGTGCTGATTTCATACGTTCGAAAAAATTGGAGTCACTTAAGCAAACAACGTTAAAACAATTTTTTAAGTAGGATTTTGCATAATTACTTTTAATTTACTGCCGAAGGAATGTTTTAATTAATATAGTATAATAAAGATGTTTATGATTCCTAATACATACGTATGTGAATTATTTGTGTTTGACTGCCATTGGTTATTTTTATCTTCAAATCGGCCTACTCCGCATTATTGGGGCAGCCGCTTAATTAGCCCAAACCACTCAGGTACGGATGTGTCCCAATTAACCGGAATGCACTGTATATATATATATATAATATATATATATATATATATATACCGGGTGTCCCATTCGGAATGAAACAACTTCGAAACCTTATAATTTTTTATTAAATGATGCAAACAATGTAATATTTACACAGTAAATAGTCAATGTCATAAAGTTTCATGTGATATATGTGAATTATAACATTTAGATATATTAGATACATTAGATACATTGTGCATAGCAGAATGTTTCCTTTTGTTAAGATCTTCACATGTTATATGCTTATATGGATAGAGCTGCAGCCGCTTGCGCACGACTCTATGCACAGTTGAACGAGGAATCTGCGGATCGACACTGGCACGACGGATGGACTTTCTCGGGCTACTACTAAAGGCGCCGCGTATTCGTTCAACATCTTCTTCCGATCTTGTTCGCCCTCCAGAGTGTTCCTTTAGAACACTGCCAATCTCCTCAAATTTCTTGGTCCATGCATATAGGTCTCTTCTGGTGGGTGGTTCCTTGTGAAAGGTTGTACGGAATCGCTGTTGCACCAGAGTAGGGGACTTCAACTCAGCCATCCATAACACACATTTCGCTTTTTCTTGTGGGTAAACATAATTCAATCTGAAACAAACAAAAAACATTATGACAAAAACTTATGCATATGGTGTAGTAACTGGCAAAGTTTCAACATTCTCACATTAATACTTTAAAAATTACAGAGTTTCAAAGTTGTTTAATTTCGAATGGGACACCCGGTGTGTATATATATATATATATATATACCTCTGTGGTATTATTATTATTATTATTATTATTATTATTACTTTCAATAGAATTAATTAATTAACTTTTCGTTCTATGATATTTTATGAATAAAAAACATAATATTTACCAAAATTAAACAGAAAAACAAAGCCAATATATATATATATATATATACATACAACATATAATGTTAAATTAATTAATGAGCTTAATTAAAATTAATAATAACAATAACTCTGATCTACTTCTCGGAATAAAATAAATATATACTTGTGCTGTATACCTTTCAACGTTTCAAATGTTCTGTGCGATGATGCCTCATTTCACGAAGGTCAACCTTGTCGCCCCTCCACTCCGAGGAGATAATTATAATAATCATATATATATATATTAGTGATGTAGGTCACATCCGCATCCGCATCCGCATCCGCGGAACATCCGCACATTTTCTCGCATCCGCATCCGCACCCGCATCCGCACTTTGGACTGCGGATGTCGTGCGGATGTGGACCGTTGAGATAAAATGTCATTAATAAGCGGAAATTATCAAATTCTACTATATTAATAGAACTAGTTCATTGTGCGCAAAAGTGATGCAAGCGACAAGACGAGAGGCTGTTCTTGTATGAAGTTACTCTCTTGCAACCTACTTAGATCCACGTTACAAAGCTAAGTTATTTTCACCTAGTACATTAGAACGAGTTAAATCATCACTTGGCAAAGCAGTTGAAGAGCTTCAATCTCTTGAATCTGTCGCTTCGCCACCCACCAAAAGAATAAAAGTTTCAGTGACAGAACCAACACCTTCAACAGCAAATCTATCACAGAATCTGTCTCTCAGTTTCTTGAGTCAAGCAGCAATGACGAGACCTACGCGATGTCAAAAGATGTAGTAAAAATGATCGAGAGCTATCACCAAGAAAAACACCTGCTGCATGTGACAATCCTATTAGTTGGTGGAAAAATACGCAGAATATCTATCCATACTTGAGTAAACTTGCAAGGAAACATTTAGCCTGTCCTCCAACAAACGTACCAAGCGAGAGATTATTTAGCAGTGCTGGATTAATATATGATGAAAAGAGAAACAGACTGGCAGCAGAAAAGGCAGAAAAATTAATGTTCCTTAAGCATAACCTTCCTATAATTAAGTTTGAACATTAAACGATGAACATCTTAGTTTACTTTATTTTAATTACTCATTTATAAATATGCCTAATAAAACTTTAAACTTAATATAAATAGTTATCAAGCTAATTAAAGATCTCTTTCTATAAGGGTGGAGGTTGGGGAAAGAGGTCGGTGGGGTGCATTTGAGTTGGGTTCATGTCCCGCATCCTGGTAACACAATTATGGTTTCTAATTGTGGCTGAAACTCAACAAAATATAACGAATTTATTTGCAGACGAATTCACTAATTGATTTCTATATCAGTTAGATGCTTGATATTATTTTATATGTTCAGAGAAAAGTACAGCAATTATTGTACAATTAATCAATTATACTACAGTACATTATAGCTACAGCTCTCTCTATATAATAACTTATTATATACGTTAAACACAACAAATCTCGAATATATCCTAAAAATAAACGAAAATGTAGACATCCGCATCCGCATCCGCGGATGTTGAAATCAAACATCCTCATCCGCATCCGCATCCGCGGATGTGAAAAAATGACATCCGCTACATCACTAATATATATATATATATATATATATATATAAGAGATATATATAACGTTTGGTTAGCTTCCGCCCGAATTGTTCATTCTGACGAAGGTCAAGCTTGTCATTCCATCTTAGACCTACGGTTTAATGTGGAATCCGAACCACGCCGCACCAGCAGCCCAGCATCTTAACCACTAGGCCACCCAGGGTACACATTTATCTACCAACCGCTTTCTTTATTGTGTGGAAGGCGCGCAGTAAAACCCAGCTGTTCATCCTTCCACACAATAAAGAAAGCGGTTTGTAGATAAATGGGTACCCTGGGTGGCCTAGTGGTTAAGATGCTGGGCTGCTGGTGCGGCGTGGTTCGGATTCCACATTAAACCGTAGGTCTAAGATGGAATGACAAGCTTGACCTTCGTCAGAATGAACAATTCGGGCTGAAGCTAACCAAAGGTTATATATACCTCTTATATATATATATATATTTATATATACACACAATTAACTATAAAGGGGAAATAAATTATTTTGTGTATATATAACAATTGTGTATTATGTGTGTTGTGTGTGTGTGTGTGCGTGCGTGAGTGCATGCAATAATTAACAAAAGCTTAAAAACTTAGAGTTTAATCATGCCTAAGTTAAATGTCGAAATTGCAATTAAAATTAATAATTTGTAAAGAATTTTTTTAACATTGACGAATAATAATTAATATAATTATCTCCTCGGAGTGGAAGGGCGACAAGCTTGACCTTCGTGAAATGAGGCATCATCGCACAGAACATTTGAAACGTTGAAAGGTATACAGTATAAGATATATTTATTTTATTCCGAGAAGTAGATCAGAGTTAGTGTTATTATTAATTTTAATTAAGCTCATTAATTAATTTAACATTATATGTTGTATTGTATATATATATATATATATATATATATATATATTACAGGGTGGGCCGTAAGTTTCCATACATAGGAAAAATAAACATTTTTTTATGGACAACCATTTTTATTTATATAATATGCTCTACATGGTTGCCATTGTTTTGAAAACACATTTCAATACGTGTTCCCCACTGTTGATGAACACGCATTAGCACAGTTGACGTTATGCTTGTAATGGCGTTGGTGATACGTTCCTTTAGATGATTTATGTCTCGTATCTTTTCCTGATACACCATGGCCTTCAAGTGCCCCCAAAGATAGAAATCAAGGGGGGTGAGATCTGGGGATCTGGGAGGCCACTCCACAGGACCACGCCGACCAATCCAAGCATCCGGAAACTGCTGATCCAAATACCGACGCACGTATTTAAATTTTCCTATGTATGGAAACTTACGGCCCACCCTGTTATATATATATATATATATATATATATATATATATTGGCTTTGTTTTTCTGTTTAATTTTGGTAAATATTATGTTTTTTATTCATAAAATATCATAGAACGAAAAAGTTAATTAATTAACTTTATTGAAAGTAATAATAATAATAATAATAATTGCAATACGTTTTTCTGAATACAAATTAACCTCAACTTCCAATTTACTTTGTTTCTTGAAAGGTCAAAACCTGATTGCTTTGCATATCTTCAAATATTTAAAATTGCAACTATTACATTATTATTATTATTATTATTATTATTATTATTATTATTATAATTATTAGCGCGTTATTTAAAATTACAAAGAAACTATAAGTCTTTTTCACACACACGTGTATATATATATATATATATGTATATATATATATATATACAGGGTGGGCGGAAAGTAGCTCCCTATTTTGGATTGGTAAAAAAATACGTATATTATCCATTTATTTCAGAAGAAATAATATGAAAAGGTAGGCATACATGGTAGGTTTTCTCTAAAATTCAATGTGGGCTCCAACTCTTTCCACCAGCTTCTGGAGCCGCCCAGGAATGGCGTCCACTGACTTTACCAGGAACTCCGGCGGGATGGAGGACATGACTTCCCGAATTCGGTCCTCCAGTTCTTCCAATGTCCTCGGTTTGGTGCGGTAGACTTCTTCCTTTACCCACCCCCAAAGAAAGAAGTCGCACGGTGTCAAGTTGGGGCTCCTGGCTGGCCATTGATGTGGACCACGACGACCCATCCAACGCCCAGGGAAGTGGGCATCCAGCCACTCACGGACAACAAGAGCGAAGTGCGGAGGGGCGCCATCTTGCATAAATATCAGATCGTCGATGTTCTCCCATGTGCTGACAACCGGCCAGACCTCGTTTCGCAACATAGCAAGGTACCGCTCAGCATTCATGGTGTTGCGCAGAAGGAACGGGCCCACAACCTGATCTGAGGTCATACCACACCACACCGTTACACTGAACCGATTCTGCCGTTTTTCAGCGGTAACCGTGCGACTTCTTTCTTTGGGGGTGGGTAAAGGAAGAAGTCTACCGCACCAAACCGAGGACATTGGAAGAACTGGAGGACCGAATTCGGGAAGTCATGTCCTCCATCCCGCCGGAGTTCCTGCTAAAGTCAGTGGACGCCATTCCTGGGCGGCTCCAGAAGCTGGTGGAAAGAGTTGGAGCCCACATTGAATTTTATAGAAAACCTACCATGTATGCCTACCTTTTCATATTATTTCTTCTGAAATAAATGGATAATATACGTATTTTTTACCAATCCAAAATAGGGAGCTACTTTCCGCCCACCCTGTATATATATATATATATATATATATATATATATATATATATATATATATATATATATATATATATATATATATATATATATACCAGGGTAGTACTGTTGATCGATCGAGTGTCGATGTATGGTTGATATCTTTGCAATGTTGTAGATATTTGTGACAATTCCTAAAGTAATATTGGTTTATTGTTGATACAATAATATATATATGTTGATAAAACAAAGTGCAATCATCATTTCCAAAATATATTTTCCGAATAGATGATGGTATAATGTTATTTTCTTTATTTACTCTAAAATGAATTTACATCAGTCCTCAATTTCAACCCCATTTCGATATCAATATCGAAATTTGTGTCATTCAGATTTGCGCAATTTCGAAACTGCGAGGTCACTATCATTTCAATAATTAAAGTTTGGATCTTTGATATTTCTTTATCATTATATCGAATTAAGTGTGTTCCTGTGTGTATGTATATATATACACACACACACACACACACACACACATATATATATATATATATATATATATATATATATATATATATATATATATATATATATATATATATATATTATATATATATATTAGGGTGTTTCAAAAAAATGAAATTTTGAAAATTTATTCTCTCATCATTTAAAATTAAAATATCCATTTCATACAAAACTAAAAATTATAAACTTTCATTACAATACAACAAAAATAAAAGGTGCCTCAAGAGAGCCAAAGTTTTTTACAAGATAGTATTATTCATGAATGTTAAAATTACTGATTTTGTTTTATTAAGATATTTCAGATAGCGGTATTTCTCAAATGTAATGACTATCACAGTACAGTTGACTTCTTGACGTTTGGAAACAATTTCCGGTGTTGCTTCACACATTGGATGAGACATTGGTACTGCTTCTCATCTTTTGTCAATTTCCCCGAGGAGAGCTCACCGAGAGCTACAGCTCCCTCCGCTGTATCGTTCACGACTTGTAAAGAACCAACAATTTTTTTTGCTACTTTGTAATTTTCATCCTCTTCCCATAAAGCTGGATCGTTCTTCAGAAAGGTTAGATCAAGGTTCAGTTTGCTGAAGAACTTCTTTGTTGCTGTTGTAACGTAATGATGTAAGGGTTTCCATGTTCCATCACTAGATGCCTTAAGACGCCTACCTTTTTCACGATTTTCCAATGCAATTACCATTTCCTTTTTTTCGCGAATGTCCACCTCATCGTCAAAGAAGCTGAAAGCAACCAACTCTTCTCCTAAGTACCACAAGTGTCTTTTGAAAACATTGAGAACTGCTTCCGCAAGCTCACGATCATGGAATTCATTGAGCCTTGCCATATATGCTAGATCTAGACGAGGAGAGGAGATTCCCAATGGAGCAGTGAACCAGGCTACCAGATACACACGGACAACAAAAATCACAAACCTCGTGATTCCTCTTATTTCTCTGGCAGTTATATTCATTTGATGTCGGAAAAGAAATAATTTGATGACATAAATGAGCTTTGACATCCATCTTGCTCTGTGTATGGCTCCAGGCCTTTGAATTTAATACCTCTTGGCGGAGTTTCACCTAGAACTATAATCCACAGCTCCAGCAGTTCCCGGTAATCTTCTCTTGGTTGCTCATCTTTAAGTATTGTTGTAGCAAAAGAAATCAACTGAGTGACATTTGCATCTTCCAGCTCCCCTTGAAGGGGTGTGAAAGATGAGAGATCAAGGGATTTCCAGCTTTCCTTAAATCTCTTAAACAACAGGATTTCTGGTCCTGTAGATAATCCCATCAAGAAAGTGTAGGCCTTTTCGACTTGAAGTTCGAATATGGTGACGACATGCAAGATTCAACAACTCCCTTCCAAGTTTATTTTTGATAAGGATGCATGCACCACCACGTCCACCCGTATTTGACGGTGTTGTATCAAAGCTCATGGCATTCCACCGAGTCTTGAAGATTGAAATTTCGTAATGTAGAAACCACCGCATCAGCTTGAGCAACACCAGTTCCAGATGAAATTTTTGGAATGGCAAGTATTTCTTCGACACCATCACCAGATACAATATTGGCAGTCTATCTACCTTTTCTTTACCAGTCAAATCAAGCATAATTTTTCCATCCCAGTGAACAACAAGCACCTTATTGACCAAGGATTCTTTAATTTTCTTTTCATGCTGTATTGCAGCTTCTAGGTGGTGCTTCTTTCTGGCTCTGTATACCGTTGAATGGCTGACGGAAATCTCAGGACGCTGAATCACTTGACTCCTTATTAGTGACGTTAGGAGATGAACAGCCTCCCTATCACTCATGAAAGTTCTGTCTAGAGTGGCGCAGAGGTCTGGAGTCATGATGGACTTTTGTTTTTTTGCAATTGAAGTTCCCCCAGTTGTACCTCCAACAGTTGGCAAGTAATCAGAATCATGAGAAGAGGAGGAACTCTCTGTATCTGATTTAGTAGAATCACTTGTTTTAGTCGAATCCACAGTTTTTGATGTGCTTGCTATTTCTTTCTTGCAGCTTTGTTTTCTCTTTTCTTCATTTGCTACTCTTTCAAAACGTCGCCTTTCCTTCTCCATTGTTACCTTGTCTATTCAGCCATAGTTCCCCGTCGTCCAGGCTCTCTTTGAGCTTGCAAGAACTGAAGGTCCTCGGGGTTCTGGATCAGTTTTGCTGCATCAGCGTGAGCTATATCAAATAGATTTGGGAAAGTGGTGATAAAATCTTCTCTTTTCTTGTTTTCTGTAGTAGAACTTCTAGTTTTATTCTTTTGTAGCTGCTTCCATGTGGCAGACAAACCTTCAATTTTTGTAATAACATGTTGTTTGGGTCTAGTTGGGATTCTGGCTTTGTTCCAGAATAGCAATATTTCATCAAAAGTTTTGTTGGCTGCTTCTTTAATTGTGTCATTCTCTTCCCGATGGAAGTAATAAAATTGCTTCAGGACATCTCCAATACATGGTAACTTAGATCCCCTGATACTGTGAGCGAGACTGCTCCCTATAAGAAAAATTTCTTGTCTTTTTTGCCTAGCTGCCATGAATCTGAAACAAAAGAATTATATGAAAGTTATCAACATACTGTTACTGTTTCATAACTGTTTCTCTTTAGTTTATTTTTATTAACTTAAGAAATGTACAGTGTTGGTGGGTCAACTAGTGACAAGTTAAAGAGCAAAACACAATTCCAACAATACTACAAAATAATTTTATGTGCTCAATTAAATAAAAAAAAAAAAAAAATTTCGAGAACATTCCTTAAGCTTTACGTACCTAATATTACATTTATAAATAATGAATTTGAATATAAAATACCTAAATAACGGCATATAATGCTGAAAATAAATAGTTATTAATTTCTCAAGTTTGTCAGATTTTAAAATAATCGTCTTGTTATGAATGTAGTTGTTATTTATAGATTTTACCCAAGCCAGCCAAACTTTACAAGGCATGAGGCACCTTAAGATGTTCATTAAACTTCACAAAATTCCATAACATCAGTTTACACAACTAATCGAATATTTTGAGAGGGTGAGACTTTCAAAACAAAATAAAATAAATTCAACCCTTATAAGGGTGAAACACCCTAATATATATATATCACTGTAAAAGCCCGACGAGTGGTAAATCTTAAGATTTGCCGGTAAATCTTGACATTTACCATGTACATCTGGTAAAAGTCCGAAAAACAAGTGAAATTTTACTTATTTCGGACTTTTACCAAATCTACATGGTAAATGTCAAGATTTACCATCATAAGTTGTAAAAGCCAGGATTGAAGAGAAATTACTAAAACTGGGAAAAAAAACATTTATTTAAATATACTAGCAACTTAAAAACGCGAAAAATTCTTGCCCCCCCAAAAAAAGAATTCATTTATTACAGCATGGTGAACTGTTGTGGCACTTTGAATTGCATAAAAGGCCAGAGGCCTTGCACAAACATCTTTTAGTTAGGTTAGGTTAGGTTAGGTAAATCTTGACATTTACCATGTAGATTTGGTAAAAGTCCGAAATAAGTAAAATTTCACTTGTTTTTCGGACTTTTACCAGATGTACATGGTAAATGTCAAGATTTACCGGCAAATCTTAAGATTTACCACTCGTCGGGCTTTTACAGTAACATATATATACATATATATACTATGTAAGATCTGATGTTTTAGTTAGGCCTAGTCTAGATATGTATTTTTCAATAGAAAGTAATTAAATTTAACCTCTTTG
>JAJOZX010000849.1:522500-630000 GCA_023014485.1 Bathynomus jamesi | reverse complement strand
GTCGTGTAGTGGTAGCAAGTTGCGGTAGTTCATTTATATTTTGAAATTTCAAACTTATTAGTTTTACCTTCATACCAATATATCCAGAAATGGAAGACCATGACATGTTTTATCGTAAATTTAATAATCGGTTTTTCTTACTGAAATATTACGTGACATGAATTGTTAATTCTCTTTTATTAAGCATATCTAGTGTACAGTACAATTTAGGTTTTATGTTGTATGGACCAATTTGTGTTGGACCAATTTGTATGGACCAATTTGTGTTGGACCAATTTGTATGGACCAATTTGTGTTGAACCAATTTGTATGGACCAATTTGTGTTGGACCAATTTGTATGGACCAATTTGTGTTGGACCAATTTGTTGACCAATTTGTGTGAAACAATTTGTATGGACCAATTTGTGTTGGACCAATTTGTGTTGAACCAATTTGTATGGACCAATTTGTGTTGGACCAATTTGTATGGACCAATTTGTGTTGGACCAATTTGTATGGACCAATTTGTGTTGAACCAATTTGTATGGACCAATTTGTGTTGGACCAATTTGTATGGACCAATTTATGTTGTATGGACCAATTCAGCCAATTTGTCTCATGATGATCTACGAAAGAAAATGTTCGCTAGAATGCGGTTTAATTAAACGGGGTTCCCACCACAAGATACGCGGTTTGTACATACAACTTAAAATAAATAAAAAATTTGGAAACTCATCTCACTGCGTGGGGGTGAGATTGCCCCATGTCTCATCTGAACCCGAGCAATCACAGGGTAAGTGGCTGGCCCAACCCAACCCAGGAGCCAACAGCCGAGAGCGAACCGAGAGCTTCACCGTCCAGAGTCCAGTACCATGATCACTGGACGACTAGCGGGGGTTCATATACAGTAATTTATTACCAAAGAGAAAATACTCATCTTTTGAAATGAGGTTTTGTAATGTTGAAAAATCTTTTTTAAGATTTTCGTTGTTGTTGTTGTTGTTGTTTAGAACCTCAACATGGAAATTATGGTTTTGATACGTCGACCTTTTAAATAAAGATAAGAATCCTCCTTTGGGTCTTTTTCCAACTCGTGAACTTCTAAAATAAGTGAGAACTTACTTTTTTGGGTGTTCCTCTTCATCCTTGACATCCACACCCACGCACAATATATATATATATATATAGATATATGTTATGCGTGGGTGTGGGTGGATTTGTCGGTGGGTGAATGAGTGTGTGTGTGTGTGTGTGTGTATCGAAAACAAAATTGTGCAATAAGTTATCACTCGTGTGCGTGTAAAATTCTAATTTCTCATATGAGATTTCTTTCAAGGATACATAAATTAAGAAACTTATAAACGCCGTGTATGTGAACAATACACGCACTGTTAATGAAGTAAATGCAAAGACTTCTCGTGTCATCATTCACGCACAACTCGATGAGTGCAGCGCGTCTTTCATAACATGTACGAACGTGTCAAGTTCTGTTTGATGGAAGAAGGAAGCGTTTTAACTAATTACTTTATTAATAAACTCTCACAAGTCCTCTTTGAGTGGTGTTGTTTCATTATTACAGCGTGGTTTATTATATAATAACTTACTGTAATGAACTGTAATAAATGTAATAAAGCTTGTAATTCGATATACACTTTCTCATTTTATGAGGATATATACGTATAGTACGTATATATACACGCTTACTGCATTTTTAACATATATATATATATATATATATATACATATACAGGGTGTTATCAAATTAGGTCTCATAAATTAGTATACATATTCAGGACGTGAAAGTGAACAAAAAAGTTCTTATGAACATAAATCCGCAATCGCTTCGTTTCCGAGATACATTGCTTTTTTGCCGAGGACAATCCAATTAAAATGAAAGTCATTAAAGTTTATCAAAGTCGTAGTTGTTTGGTTCTTTAGATAGCTATTTTTCTTTTGTTTTAATAATATTTTGTTAGTTGTGTCATTTTAGAAGCCAAAATGCAATTGACTTTTTCTTGCGGGGTTATTTAAAAGATCCTGTTTATGCGAGAGAAGTTAATGACATAGATGAATTGTGGCAACGTGTTCAAGAGTGTTTAGAAACAATACGCCACCATATACTGTAAGGTGTTTTCGAACGTATGCGGCGAAATTTTCAACCACGCGTTGAAATGTGTACTCTGATGCAGGGAAACCATTTTGAACATTTGCTGTAAATAAACTTTGGATCACCTGAATGAAGATCAGGGCCCACCAGCCTTCGTTAGTTAGCCTTATAAGGCTAACTAAAGAAAATATCACGGCTTAACCTAACCAATTGTTAGGTCAACTGTACGCCCTTGACGACTGGTTAGGTTAAGGCGTGATATTTTCGTTAGTTAGCCTTATAAGGCTAACTAAAGAAGGCTGGGGGCCCTGATCTTCAGGTGATCCTAAACGTTGATAAACTTTAATGACTTTCATTTTAATTGGATCGTCCTCGCCAAAAAAACAATGTTTCTCAGAAACGAAGCGATTGCGGATTTATGTTCATAGGAATTTGTTTGTTCACTTTGACGTCCTGAATATGTATACTAATTTATGAAACATAATTTGATAATACCCTGTGTGTATATATACTGTGTATATACTTTTGTTGTTTTCATTATCCACCTGCGTCTGACCTTTCAACAATATCCCTCTTCATTTTTGATACTTGAAGAAGTAGAAAGTTGCTTCCAGCTCTTTCTCACTTCACAACCTGCCACGCAAGGTAAGGCCGGTCAGGGACTTGGCTTAGGTATTTATGAAGTAGTTGTTTGAATGTTATTAAATAAATGTTTTGCCGGGTTTTGTCAGTTATTTTGGTAAATATAGGATAGTGTTTGGTCACTAATACTAACGATGTTTTCGATCTTCTTTCTTAGAGCTTCCTGTCCTGTTGAATTTAAAATGAAGTAGAATATTTCTTCTTTGTCATCCTCTGAGCTTTTATTTCATGGCTGCAGTTAGTCACTGATTTTTAATGTGCGGGGTGTCCACGAAAGAATCGTACAAATTTAGCCTATTTCAAAAGGAATTTGTGTGAATCTTTTGTGGACACCCCATATTTTCTACATATATAATCATGTATCGTTCACCTCTTTTTAAAGAATTCAGTTTCAGAGATTTTAGTCTTGACCCGTGATCTCTCTCTCTCTCTCTCTCTCTCTCTCTCTCTCTTCTCTCTCTCTCTCTCTCTCTCTCTCATCTTCACTTTCTGTTTTTGTTATTTTAGATGTGAATGTTCGATGTGAGGACTCGCTATGTACACTATCTCGTTTTCTGTACGGTCTTGCAAGAACAGAAGTACTCGTTTACCAGAAGTACGAAACTCCTCTATGGCCTCAGCATGATATTCGCTCTTTTGCCAAGAAAACTCCTTATGATTTCCATTAATTTTTTCTGTGGTTGTTTTAATGTGGTTTGAGTTCTCCAACTTCTTCATCTATTGAAATTATTACTTTTAAGATTTTGAAATGTTGTTTCGGTGTTATTTGCGTGTTGCTGCTTGTTCCATAACTATTTTGTTGTTATTCTTAATTATTATTATTATACCATATCTTAGAAGCTGAAATTTATTGTCACTGAAGTTCACATTATTTTCTTCAACACACTTACAGTTTACAGTTTCTTGATATCATTCTGTAATTTACTTATGCCCTCTTTGTTATTCATTATTTTGCAGATTTTTGTCATCCGCAAAAGGTGATACTATATTGTCTTTTATATCTTCGTCTATATCTGCAATCAGTTAATGACTGGTGAAGCTCTGGATTTAACCCATTAACCACTATTCTCTGAGAACTTTGACTTCGAAAGCTAAAGAGCCAGAGCCCAAGTTTACCCGAAATACTTGTTTCTCTAAGTTTGTTGGCAAGTATTTCTAAATCCCATTTGTTAAAGGCCTTAACAAAGTCTGTACAGTATATATATTATACCTGGTTTTCCTTTAGCACAAAGTTTATAAAATACGCGTTTGGTGGTCTAAAAGTTGATACGAGCATGATCTTTCCACTCTCACTGTGTTGGTTAAGATTATATAAATAATTTTCATCTACGCTTAGTATGATGGAATTTTATTACTAACTATTCTTTCAAAGCATTTTGTAAGATGTTACGTGGGTTTAGTTTATGATCAGAAAATAAAGTTAGGCTGATCTCTACGCTTAGTATCAAGTTGCTGTTGTTCATCAAGATCAAATCTAATAGATTTTCCCTTCCCTTTGGTTCTGTAACTACTTTGGTAATAATATGTTCCCTCATAAGTTTTAAAAACATTTGTGCTTCGATCTTCGTTTTCTTTGATGGCCTGAGATGAAACTTTTAACATAAACTACATCATTATTCCTCTCTCAAGCGATGAAAGGAAAATTAGTCTCCGCATAACATCATATTTTTTTATATTGCAGTCCTCATTGATCTTAAATTTCAGTCAGTTTTACCTGACTAACTTGAAATTGGTTTTTTTATGCTTTTGGAAGCCTGTAAATATTTATAGTTAAACTTAGCATACATATTACATAGGCATCTATTTCCAGAATGATTACCTTCAGTTGCTATTTGCTTATCAATACCTCCCTTCTTGTATGTGTTTTTAGGATGTAGAGAGGGTTGACTAAAGTAGACCCCTTTGTTTTTTTTCCAAAATTTTTTGATTTGATTATAAAAATCAATAAATAATAACAAATTTATTGAATCAATAAACACAAAGAGGAACGGAACACGATCATACATATACATATATATATATATATATATATATATATATATATATATATATATATCAAGATAGTTTGCTTGTACCTTGTGGGGAATGGACGTGTTGTGTCTCTCTCTGTATTAACACCCAAATAAGAAGGGAATAAACTACTCGGTGGTTCATTCTGTTTACACCCGAAAGTGTATAAAGTATCAGTGAATCCGTGCATATAAACTATTGAGTGAAATTCAATAAAATTAAGAAAGTGCAATACAGCTTACATAAATTATCACCAGTTTAACGTATATATTTAAACCGTAATACGGTTGGCATTCGAGAAATTTTGAAACAAGGCAGGAAAAAGGTCATAAAACGAAAAGCGTCAGAAAACCCTCGTGACCATCGAAAGGAAAGAAAAGAGAAAGAAAGGAAAAAAATAAATAAATAATGTGTGTGTGTGTGTGTGTGTATTTCTTTTTACGCTAATTAATAAAAAGCATCACCATAGGTCCAAATTCTCACTTAATCTGCAATTTGTGTAATCTGGAAACAACTGAAAATGTAGCAATAAGGTGCGATTTCTGTCAAAAACTGCACGACTTTATCTGCATGAATTAGGATGATAGGAAAATATCTCTTGTCTCGAACGCGAAACAGATCGTGGGAATCAAATTTCTGTGTGACGCATGTACACAGACTGTAAACTCCTTCGCGGTATTTAAAGAAATGGAGAAAGCAAACTCGAGTGTTACAAAAAAAGATGAAATAATGGGGAAACAAGAGTCCGGAAATGTCCCAATGAAAATTAGGGTGGATGAGAGAGAGGAGGAAATAACGAATAACAATATAATAACGAATAACAATATAATAACGAATAACAATATGAACAATATAATACGGAATGAAGACATAGATGAAAGAAAAGAGATAAGTAAAAGTTGAAAGGTAGTAAAACTGTCCAGCGATCGAAATGATAAAAAGATAACTAAAAACGTAGGAAATAAACAGCCAAAGAAAAATAATGATAATACCAAAATTAAGAACATTGAAAATAATAAGATAACAAGAAGTAGAGGCGTAGAAAATACCGTATGTACAGTAAATACTACGCAAAAGGGAACTGCAGATATCGGGATGGGCAATGCATCTATGCACATCCCACATTATGTAACACACATTACACAAGAAGATATTGTAAATTTGATAAGAAGTGCAAATTCCACCATCTTACGGTCTGTAACACCTATGCAAGATATGGGAGGTGCAAATACGGACAAAAATGCCGTTACCACCACCCTCAAAGGAACGCAACGGGTGAACAGGAAAAACGAACATCAAAGAAGGGTACCAACTTTTTAGATGTAGCCAACACAATTCAGCTGCTAAATACTATCCAGCAAATACAAAGTCAGCTGACAAATATAGGAATCCGAGAGCCGGACAGAAGGCACACACAAAGACACTTCATGCGTTATCGGGACAACAGATAAAAAGAGGCAAATTCTCGGAGGACCACAAGGCAACGAAACCGGCACCACCATTGGAAAACGAATCGGAACCACCTGTATCCGAAACGATAGAGAAAAAATAAAAATAATCCTAGCCAACATTCTGTGCCTTAAATCAAATCATTCCCGGACAAAGTTTTATACCTGAATGGACTCATGCAGGAAGCTGGAGCGGACTTTACATGCCTCACGGAAACTCATCTAAAGGACTGCCAGGCGAACTGTGAAAACTGTGAGGTCTGTGTTGACAAAAAAGAAATACAAATTGACAACTATAATATACTCCGAGCCGACAGAAGAGTGAGACGGAAAGGAGGATGTGCTATTTACACACGCGAAAGGCATATGGCAGAAATGACTATAAGTACCTCAAACAGTCTCGTAGAATGTGTAGCAGCAAAAGTTGAAAAATTAAATATGGTACTAATTGTCATGTACAGACCTCCAAACACGCTAACCTAAAAAATTTCAGATTCCATTACAGAGATAAGAAACTAGGTAAAAGATATACACTGCCCAACCCCAAATATTTTTCTCTGTGGTGATTTTAATTTCCCACTCATGAAATATAAAAGAATAGGAAAAAATATATGTATATACCAGGACAAGGGGGGCACACGGGAAGACCAGGAGCAAGGAAAAATGCTACTAGCTCAGCTGATGAATTTATGTTAACCCAAGAAATAACATAAAACACAAGAAAAAACAACTGCCTAGATTTGGTACTCACAAACAACAGCAACTTAATTGATAATGTAGAAATATCCCCAACTATAATATCGAACCACAACATTACTGAAATAATAACCAATATAAAAGCAAGAGGAAAGGAAAGAACACGAACAACAGAAAGAAGCAAATTTGAATTTTTTAATTTTCACTCCAAAGCTATAAACTGGGAAGATGTTGCATCTAGCATGGAAGTAATAGATTGGAAAACCATTTTCGAGGCCAAGACAACGGAAGAGATGCTAATGACTTTAGAGGAGAAGACGTTGGAAATTGTGGAAAGACATGTCCCAAAAATACAACAAAGAAGAAAGAGAAGCTGGTTCGAGAGACAAAAGAGATCATTGTTCCGAAAGAGAAAAAGAGTGACTGAAAAATTAAATAACTGTAAAGATAACAACATCAGAAAAATATTAAATGTTGAACTGCAGAGTATCGATGACGTCATACAGGAACTAATTGAGAAGCATACATAAAATGAAGAAGACGACGCTATAGAAGCGATAAAGGTTAACTCAAAGTACTTCTAGAATTTTGCAAAAAGGAAGTCGAAAACCCATGCGACTATCGGACCCCTGAAAAACGAGAACAGTGCTTTACCTGATGATGTCACAGAAGTATCTGAAATATTAAGAGCTCAGTACGAATCATCTTTCAGTATCCCAAAAATTGACAAACTGATATGCGATAGAAACGCGTTCTTTGAGGAAGAACTACAAGGGGAAAGTATATCGGTCTTCGACTTTACAACAGATGATATTACACAAGCTATCAGGAAACTAAAAGCACACTCAGCGGCACGACCGGATAAATGGAATGCCACTCTGATCAAAAACTGCAAGAATGCAATCGCTGAGCCCCTATATTGGATATGGAGACGATCACTAGACACGGGAAAAATACCGGGCATCCTGAAGAGCGCGAAATAGTCCCAATATATAAAGGAGGAGATCGATCCGAGGCCAAAAACTATAGGCCAGTGTCGCTTACATCTCATACATAAACTGAAATATATGGGAATAACAGGAAAAGTAGGGAAATGGATATATAATTTCCTTAGTGAGCGGCGGCATGTCGTTACAGTACAAGGAGTATTTTCATCAGAATCAGAGGTCCTCAGCTCAGTACCACAAGGAACGGCATTAGCTCCACTACTCTTCATAATCATGCTAACTGACATAGATGAGGACGTTACCAGAGACAGCACAGTAACATCCTTTGCCGATGACACAAAGATCAATAGAAAAATAAGAAACTCAGCAGATATAGGATCTCTACAAACCGACATCAACAGAATCTACAAGTGGACGGAAGACAACAATATGAAGTTTAACACTGAGAAATTTCAGCTGTTACGGTACGGAAAAAGAGAAGCCCTAAAATCCATGGAATATTATACCCCAAATGGACAGGAAATTCAGAGAAATTCTAGAGCAAAAGCTTTAGGGGTTGTAATGACAGATGATGCGAAATTTGAAACACAAAATAAGATAGCAGTAAACAGAGCAAAGAGAATAACTGGGCAGATACTGAGAACCTTTAAACGAAGGGATAGGAATATAATGACTCCTCTACTGAAAACACTGATTATACCCAAATTGGAATACTGCTCGGTCATAACATCCTCATATAAAAAAGAAGACATTAGACAGCTAGAAGGGATTCAGAGAAGCTTCACAGCCAAGATCAAGGGATGCAAAGAACTAAATTACTGGGATTGTAGCAAATTACTCTGGAAAGGTTACGCGAACTAAACCTATATTCACTGGAAAGAAGAAGAGAGAGATACACCATTATTTACACTTGGAAAATAATGGAGAAACTAGTCCCTAATCTTACTCTGAACCCTGTAACTCCCCAAACAACGGTGAAAAGTAGGAAAGGAAGACTGTGTCGTTTTCCCAAATTAAAGGCTAGACAGGGAACATCCTTAACCCTGAAAGAAAATAGTTTTGTGGTGAGAGGACTAAAACTGTTTAATCAGCTGCTCAAAGATCTAAGGAACACGAATGGTGTTGCAGTGGACATCTTGAAAAGAAGATTAGACGCCTAGCTCAGCACAATCCCCGATGAGCCTGGCGTACCTGGCTATGTGAGGTGGAGAGTACAAAAAACCAACTCACTATCCTAGATGTACTTGAAGGCAATGAAAACTATGATGTCATATACACGGATTTTGCTAAAGCTTTCGACAAATGCGATCATGGTATAATAGCACATAAAATGAAACATATGGGAATAACAGGCAAAGTGGGAAAATGGATCTAAAACTTCCTCAGAAATCGAGTACAAGTGGTCAAAATTCAAGGTGTATCAGCATCAGAATCAGAAGTACGCAGCTCAGTGCCACAAGGTACAGTGCTGGCCCCACTACTGTACATTATCATGCTAACAGACATAGACAGTGGAGTAAACAGCAACAGTATAGTAACATCATTTGCGGACGATACAAAGATCAGCAGAAAAATCAGCGATGCAAACGAAGTAGAGACCTTGCAGAGAGACACAAACAAAATATACAAATGGTCAGAAGACAACAATATGACATTTAACACCGAGAAATTTCAACTCTTGAGATATGGTAGAAATGAGGAACTTAAAAAGACTGCATATCATGCTTCAGATAGACAAGAAATTCAGAGAAGCAAGAAAGCTGTCGACTTGGGGGTAATAATGACCGATGATGCCAAATTCGAGACATAAAATCAGATAGCAATAAACAAAGCAAAAAGAGTCGCGGGACAGGTACTAAGAACGTTCAAAAGGAGGGACAAGACAGAAATGATTCCCCTGCTGAGAGCACTGTTCATACCAAAACTTGAATACTGCTCAGTTTTGACGTCTCCATATAAAAAGGAAGAAATTAATAAACTAGAAGAAACGCAGAGACATTTCACAGCCAAGATTGATGGCTGCAAAGAACTCAACTACTGGGAAAGACTAAGCAAAACTAAATCTGTACTCCCTGGAAAGAAGAAGAGAGAGGTATACCATAATCTACATATGGAAAATTATCGAAAAATTGGTACCAAACCTCAAACTAAATCCAATTACCATCCAGACAACGCTGGAAAATGGGAAAGGCAGAATGTGTAGTGTTCCCAAATTAAAGGCCCGACAAGGGACCTCCTCAACAACTCTGAGGGAAAATAGCTTGGTTGTCAGGGGGCCAAGAATTTTCAACCAACTTCCAAAGGACCTCAGAAACATTACAGGGGTCAAAGTTGAAGTCTTCAAGAGAAGACTAGATGCCTGGCTCAGGACGGTACCAGATGAGCCGGGTGTACCTGGCTATGTACGGTAGAGAGCGCAAGAGAGCAACACGCTCCTCCACCAAGCCAGGACTAGAGGCGGGGCCACCAGCTTGACCTTCGTGTGAAGAAAAACCGACGCACGGAACCCAAAGTTAACAAGGTTAACTACTTCACCAGGCCAACTCGAGAGGAGAGGCGACAAGCTTGACCTTCGTGAAATGAGGAATCATCGTACGGAACCTTTGAAAGGTTGAAAGGTATATATATATATATATGTTGATTCGGTTAATTTATTATTATTTATTAACATTTATAATCAAATGAAAACACTTTGGATAAAAGCAAAAGTGTTTATTTGCTTTTATCAACCCACTTTATATTCTACATTATTCCAGTCCTTTCTACTTCATCTATTTTCTCTAAATGTAAATTTTTATTTCAGTTTTAGTCTTCAAAATTTTCACATCAAGCGTCGTATTTACTGCTTTTGTTAAAAAAAAATAAACTAGGTCTTTGTTTTCCTTTGTTAAGTTTTGTAGAAATTTTAATTTGTAATCTATTTCGAGGGACGTCGGGGTAAACAAACTCCCTTTTATATGCACGAGTTAATGAGACGGGTTTACTCATTTTCAGTTGACTTTTATCGTTGTTCTGTGAGGTTTTCTTTGGTGTTGTGTTCAGAAATTATTTCTACATTTTTTCTGTATTGAAACTGAATATTTACTTTTACTTTGGTGTTTAATAAGCATTTCGTCAGCTGGGAATTTCATCAACTTTCTAATAATAACCTAAGGTTACGTCATGGCCAGTGTCGTAACACCACTCTCCGTCGCTCAGCGAAGTTAAATGACATTGGGTCTGGGGTAGGTAGTAGGATGGGGGACCATCCTCTGCGTCCAGATTAGTAGCGGCCCGTCGTTCGGATCCCACGCAAAGCTGTAGGTCTCCTTCGTCATACGATCTTAGATGTTTTGAAAGAAGTTAAACAACCACATCATTACATTTCTAATAACTGAACTTAACCTAACCGAACCTAACTTAATTTAACCTCACTAAGCTTAACCTAACCTAATAAGCTTAATCTAACCTAACTGAATCTAATCCTTAAAAAAAATTTGCTAAAATATTACATGAACAATATGTCGTCGGTCTAAAATGTGTATTCTTTTCTGCGCTCACTTGGGTTAATGCGCTTGTTGTGTTTGTTAGTAATTCAGGTGCAGTGTTTGAGCCCATTGTTAACGCAGATTTTGTGGCTGTTGTGAGGGGCTTTGATGTTGGGGGAGACACACGTAATGATGGGCTGCATAAAGTTTTTTACAAAATTTTGAAGCGTATTCTGGTATTTTCTGACCAGTAAATGTACACACTCTCTTTGCTACTTAAAAAAGGTTTTTGTCATCATTCCTGATGTATGTGACACGCAAATACTTCATCCCCGTAACTTCATCTTTGTATATCGGTCACTTGTAAGTATGGACATGCCATATTTGTACACGTTCTTTTTTTATAAGAGAAACGCCAACCTTCGTATGGTAATACCTACAGATAACCTATATTTGAAAAATCCATTTCTTATCGTACCAAAACACGTTTAGGGGTGATAATACAAAATATAAGCAGTAAATACCATATCTGCACATATCTTACTAACGTATTGGATATTACCATTCGAATTTTATACCTTTTTGGTTTTGGTTTTCTTTATGCTTCTTTCTCATCCCCTTTTTTCATTCATCACACGAAAAAACAGCAATCACTCATCTTAATTCATGAAAAAATCGGATATGAATATTTCCAACATTCACCCAACATATCGACAGTCCGATATGAACATTCCAACATTCACCCAAGTGTCAACTTTTCCGCAATATGTTAATTTCATACTTAAATACCTGTTAAAATAACTTTCATACATTCAATGTTATAATAGTTAACATTCTCTTTATAACCCTTTGTTATATTGTAACAGTTACTGGAGGTGCGGTGCTAGTGTCTCCGAGCAACTGATACAATGAGCAAACCAACCAACCAACCAACATACTGTATCACTTTTATACTTTATTTTTATTATTCTTATTTTCCTACACTTAATTATGTAATATATCATTATTATTAATAATATATCTCTATTATTATTATTATCATTATTATTATTAATTTATTTCTATTATTTCATTATATTTTTGTATACATTTTTGTTCATTATATTTAATTATTTTCTTACATTTAATCTTATTTTTTTAATTTTTACCACTGATGATGGAAATAAAATTTTCCCGAAACGTTTGCCAATAAATGTACCCCTCTCCTCGTCCTCTTATTTCTCACTATATACAGGGTGTCCGAGAATTGTCTGTACAATTTTTGGCTGTTATTAAAAGTCAACCATGAAGTGTAGAAATTCCAGTGTTGTCCCATTTTACAGAGAAACTCATTAAGTTTTTTCTGATAACAAGTTTTGACAAGTTTTTTCTTTTTTGTACGCGGGTGACAGACATTGATGATTTAAAAGCAAGAATCACAGCTGCTATTGAGCGAATTGATGTGGATATGCTGCAGCGTACATGGCAACATTTGGATTATCGATTGGATGTTTTGCGAATCACTGATGGTGCGCATATCTAATGTTTGTAACAACATTACTTTAATAAAAGAAACTTTTGAAAATACAGATTCTAAATTATCTTGTTTAAGAATTTTACGTGTGTTATCAAGAATTTTATTAAAAGATGAAATTGTACAGATAATTTTCGGACACACTGGAATTTCTAAAAAACTTGTCAAACGTGGTATCAGAAAAAACATAATGAGATTCTCTGTAAAATGGGACAACACTGGAATTTCTACACTTCATGGTTGACTTTTAATAACAGCCAAAAATTGTACAGATAATTCTCGGACACCCTGTATATAACCTCGGGTTTTCCTTGGTTTTCGCTTCCGCCCGAATTATTCATTCTGAAGAAGGTCAAGCTTGTCAACCCACCTTAGACCTACAGTTTAACGTGGAATCCGAACCACGCCCCACCAGCAGCCCAGCGCCTTAACCACTAGGGTACCTATTTATCTACCAACCAATTTTTTTTCTGTTGTGTGGAAGGATGAACAGCTGGATATTGCTGCGCGCCGCCTGCTGTCACCGGGTCTCGATCCCGGGGCCGATTGATTCGTAGTCAGCAACACTAACCACTACACCACCGAGTCGCATATACAGTATATATACAGTATATATATATACTGTGTGTGTGTGTGTATATACAGTATATATATATAATATATAATATATATATATATATATATTATTCCTGCAACTGAATTCGTTTCTTTCGCGACGTCATCAAACCCAACTTAACCCGACCTGCCTTCAGTGTCATGTTAAGTATATCTGTCCTTTCCCTTAATTAAGTGGTACTGAGGTTTTAAGTCACCTAAAAAATATATCCTACAGAGAAAATAAAAGCATTAGCACGGAACAGAAGCTACTCCAGCTTACCATTCAGTAATATATATATATATATATATATATATATATATCCAAACAGCCTAATTCTCGCACCGATAAGCAGATAAAAACTATTCTTTTAATACCTCCTTTCTGCAATTACAGCATCAAAAGACCATTTGAAGTTCTTCATTTAGGCAGAAGAACCTCAGAGGAAAATAAGGGGAGAATCCAGGTCACATGATCGCATCATGCGAGAGAAGAGATAAGGCAATAACTTCGCGAGCCAATTTCCGAAACTCAAACAGAAATGCCATTAACCCATTATTGCAATATACACAATATATATATCAAGAGAGAGAGAGAGAGAGAGAGAGAGAGAGAGAGAGAGAGAGAGAAGTGATGAAAAGAATTGGTCAGTTTTAGACAGTAAAATAAATACTTCAATTGGCTTCAAATTGGTTAACTCTTTTCTTTTAAAGTATTCGTAGAGAAATATAGATATCAATATATATATATATATATATATATATATATATATATATTATATATATATATTATATATATATATATCAACGTAAAGAACGATGCTTGTATAGGAGAATATTCCGCGCAAGATGAGAGCGAGAGAACGAAACAAATGAAAAAATGAGGTAACCACCCGGGAATCGAACCCGGGATCTTCCGATTGCCGGTCAGATATGATAACCATTACACCACGGGCCTCACTCAATCAAATGCCGTAATTCCTCTACATACGCGCAGAAACCAATGCCCCAAGGGGGCACCCTCCGCATGCCGTACATTATATACATTTAAACTGCAAACACGCAGTATAATTAACGTAAAGAACGACGCTTGTATAGGAGAATATTCCGTGCGGAATATTCTCCTATACAAGCGTCGCTCTTTACGTTAATTATACTGCGTGTTTGCAGTTTAAATGTATATATATATATATATATATATAACCTTTGGTTAACCTTTGGTTAGCTTCCGCCCGAATTATTCATTCTGACGAAGGTCAAGCTTTTCACTCCACCTTAGACCTACAGTTTAACGTGGAATCCGAACCACGCCCCATCAGCAGCCCAGCGTCTTAACCACTAGGCCACCTAGGGTACCCATTTATCTACCAACCACTTTCTTTTATTGTGTGGAAGGATGAACAGCTGGGTTTTGCTGCGCGCCGGCTGCCGTCGGGTCTCGAATCCGGGGCCGATGGATTCGTAGTCAGCGACGCTAACCACTACACCACCGAGGCGCCTCTATATATATATATATATATATAATATATATATATATATATATATATATATATATTATACAACTGTATAATTAATGTATAAGTGATGTATTTTACAAGTGACCTCAAATTCGGTGAAAAAGGCGTGAAAATCAATTGAAAATGCTACTGTAAAGACATCGTGCCAAGGCCTGTTCCCTTAAATTGGAAACCACTTTACTTTCACGCAAGATGGGTCACCGGAGCGCCGTTCTCAAATTACTATTGATTTTCTACTGGCAAATTGTACATACTTCATTGAACCCAGTCTTTGGCCAAACAACAGCCCAGATTTGAATCATGTTGATTATTCGTTTGGTGAAAAACTCAGAAGATGGTGGTATAACGTCAAGCCAGAATGAATAATGTGCAAGAACTGAAGGAGAAGATAGCAGCATTCTGGGCGCAGTTGAGTCAACGCTTCATCCAAATTGTAATTTCGCAGTGGCATAGGAGGCTACAAGCTGGTGTTGAAGGTGATAGTGAAATATTGAACCCTACCAGCACACCACTAACTGCAATACGAAGAAGGACCAATGTTTCCTACAATAGGCGCGGTGTGACCGCGGAAAAAAAAATAATATATATATATATACACACACACATATATAAACTTTTAATTTATTGATTTATGTCGTATCCACGCACCAAACAAGGTTGCGTTACATTTTAATAACGTGTATATATATATATATATATATACAGGGCGTCCCAAAAAAATGTATACACACTTTAACAGCTGATAGCTCAATTGATGTTTCTTTCTTTCCAAGTTAAACCCATTAGAATTAATAATGGCAGTCAGACTAAGCTTTGAACAAAGGAAATTCATTCTAAAATGCTACTGGAAGTGTGAAAACGCAGTTGAAGTGCAAAGACAGTTTAGGAGGGAGTTTCAAACAGATCCACCAACGCGACTTACCATCACTCGAATTAGAGATAAGTTTGAAGCCGATGGAACTGTTCAGAATGTCCACAAGAAGCGTTCCGGAAGACCACGGACATCGACAAGCCCACAAAGCAAGAAAGAGTACTGGAAACGTATCACCAAAGTCCAAGAAAATCTGTGCGGCAAGCGAGTCGTGAGGTAGGAATTTCAGAATCGTCTGTCCAACGCATTTTGAAGCGCTGTCAATGGAAAAGTTACATTCCAAGATTAGTCCATGCTATTAATGAAGATGATCCGGACCGAAGAGTGGAGTATTGCGAGTGGTACTTGGCACGATGTGGATGTGGATTGGACGAAGGGTTTCGTAGAATACCCTCCGCGTTCACCAGACCTCACACCACTAGACTTTTTTTTATGGGGATACTTAAAAGACAAAGTCTACGCTATAAAACCTGCAACAGTCGCTGAATTGAGAGCAGCCATTGAACGAGAATGCACACAAATACCAAACGAAATGTTTCGTGATGTTTGCGATTCCATTGCTTCGCGTTATCAGCAGTGCCTGGACCAGAACGGACGTCAGTTTGAAAACAGGCGTTGACAAAACAATTAAATAATGTCTGTAGATTCTATTACATTTTGAAAATGAAATGTATTTTAATAAACACTGCCTTTATAATTATTTAAAGTGTGTATACATTTTTTTGGGACGCCCTGTATATATATAAATTAAATCAATAAGAAAAAATGTACAAAAAAACTTTGCCCTTCTAACTTGTCTCACGGTCGTGTGGGTCAAATGACATCATTGATTTAGGAAAATAATGTAATTTTATAGAAACCTATTTATTTGTTGTTTTTCAGTTTGAACAATATAATACGTAAACATTATGTCATCAATATACAGGGTGTTCACAATTTCTCTTTATAAATTCAATTTCATTTTGAAATGAATTCGTAAAGATAATTTTTGAACACCCTGTACACTTGTTTTTGTAGTTTCTTATTTGATATCTATAATGAAATCAAATGAAAAGCTTACTTAGGGATCATATTTTCCTTACGTTCCGTCCATAGGAGGAACGACCTTAAGCCTATTAATTTACCAGTCAATTCGCTAAAGTACTTATCTGACAGCGAAACAAAGTCGATCTTCACAATGTCAATACTAAAAGGTAACTTTAAATTAGGTCAGGTTAGGTTCATTTGGGTTAGGTTAGGTTGCATTATGCTTGGTTAAGTTAAGCTAGGTCTGGTTTGGTTGGGTTAGTCTGGTTAGGTTAGGTTAATTTCAATTAGTTTGAAATTTAAAATTTTTTTAAATACTTGAGTAAGATCGAACATCGCCATTACGATTTGTTCATGGTGACGCCGTTTCCTTTAAGAGAAGTGCAGACACTAAGATCGGGGGTTCGACTCTCGATGACAGTGGTAATAATGATAATATAATAATGGAGCTAGAGTAATGAGCAGCATTAGTTGGTCTGAGCGCTGTGCCAGTTTCTGGCCCTTCTAACCAATTATTACCACTAACCAACCATTACAGCCTAACATTGAGCAATACTGTGAACACAAATTAACTTAACCTAACCTAACCAAAAGGGATTAATTGTCGTCTTCGAAAAATAGGTGAATTTTTGGATCACTTTAACATATTGCTTCCCAAAGCATTCGGGTAGCAATATGTTAAAGTGATCCCTCCTGAGAAGCAATATGTTAAAGTGATTAACACTGGGAAGCAATATGTTAAAGTGATTAACACTGGGAAGCAATATGTTAAAGTGATTAACACTGGGAAGCAATATGTTAAAAAGAGAAAGGTTGGTTGGTTAGAAAGAGGTTGGTAATCTAAGCTAACTAACGAAAATATCACGACTTAACCTAACCAATCGTCAAGGGCGTACAGTTGACCTAACGAGTGGTTAGGTTAGGTCGTGATACTTTCGTTAGTTAGCCTTATAAGGCTAACTAAAGAAGGCTGGGGGCCCTGATCTTCAGGTGATCCAAATATTTTACATTCACAAAAAAAAGCAAAGCATAATAAGTTAAGTTGTCCATAAATTTACATTTTCTTGACTAGCTAATCTCCAAATATTACAAACTATTGTAATGTAACTGTAATTGGTTGTGTAATGTCTATTTTTGGGAAGCAATATGTTAAAGTGATTAACAATGGGAAGCAATATGTTAAAGTGATATACAATGGGAAGCAATATGTTAAAGTGATATACAATGGGAAGCAATATTTTAAAGTGATATACTGTACACTGGGAAGCAATATGTTAAAGTGATATACACTGGGAAGCAATATGTTAAAGTGATATACACTGGGAAGCAATATGTTAAAGAGAGGTTCCTGGGAAGCAATATGTTAAAGTGATCCGAATTTTTAAAATAAAAAGAAAAAAGAAATTAACAATTAATTTCCTTTAAATATTTTTTAAAAATTAATAAAAATTGACGACAATGACGCAAAAACTAACAAATAATAATTCGCCGGGAACTTCATTTGTTTATTTTAACAATAACTAAACTGTAGGTAACAATACGGCCCTGTTTGATAAAATAAAGAAGAATTACATATGATAAAAAATTCTTAATTAAAACCGTTAAATTTGTATATTTAAATTCAATTTAATTCAAATTCAATAGAATTTTTAGTCTTAAAAATATTAACTTTTGAAGAAAAATATAAATTAAATAAAAATATAAATAATTAACAGAAAATAATAATAATATTAATAATAATAATAATAATAATAATAATAATAATCATAATAATTAATAAAAAATTAATTTTGAAATTAATTAAAAAATAACAAAAGGATTACGGAAATAAATTTATTAATAAGTAAAATAAATAAATGTATTAAAAAGTATGTTTTTCATAACACAAAATGCTTTGCGATGTTGATCGCCAGATTACGCAAAAAAAAAAAAAAAAAAAAAATGGCAATAATTTGATGAAATACTGATGAAAAATTGATGAAAAATTGGTGAAAATTGGTGAAAATTACCAGGAAATCTGATTAACAACAATTTTCAATTAAATTAAAAAAGAAGCAATTCACGAGCCATATATATATATATATATATATATATATATATATATATAGTCATGCGGGTTGCTTCTACAGAGCTTCAATTTAATATTTAAGAGAAATCCAATGACAAGGAGAAATGTAAATGCCATGAAAAGTCTTCTTTAATGCGCAACGTTTCGAGCAATACGCTCATCTTCAGTCTGTTTAATAACAATGTGAAATTAAAATCAATATTGAATGAAAAACAAAACAGAAAATTTCTATAACCTATTCGTAAAGACAAATTTTAAAAGACTGAGAAAAGAGGGTTAAATTCTAAGTTATACAGATTTACATATAAAAATTAAGAAGTTATTTTTAAATACATGTAGTAAAAGTGAAATTAATACACTGGAAAAATTACCAATAGTACACTGGAAACACTGGAACTATCTACCTTACACTGCAGTATCCGAGGCCGACTAATTTGAGCAGACAAAGAAACGGGAAACACGAGAGAATGGCGAGGGCGATTGGGGACGGAGGGATTATAAGGAATTGGGGAAGGAGGAGGGATCATAGCAAATTGAGAGGGACAGTATTCGTGAACACAGCATTCAATGTAAGGTTGATGTCACTTTAGACAATTTTAAAATTCTTGGTTGTAATACTTGTCCCAACTCACTAAGAATTTTAGAATCGCTGTTCATTAAAGCATTGTCCCCTAGTCTGAATGTTGACTCATCGGCCGTCCCTCTCAATTTGCTATGATCCCTCCTCCTTCCCCAATTCCTTATAATCCCTCCGTCCCCAATCGCCCTCGCCATTCTCTCGTGTTTCCCGTTCTTTGTCTGCTCAAATTAGTCGGCCTCGGATACTGCAGTGTAAGGTAGATAGTTCCAGTGTTTCCAGTGTACTATTGGTAATTTTTCCAGTGTATTAATTTCACTTTTACTACATGTATTTAAAAATAACTTCTTAATTTTTATATGTAAATCTGTATAACTTAGAATTTAACCCTCTTTTCTCAGTCTTTTAAAATTTGTCTTTACGAATAGGTTATAGAAATTTTCTGTTTTGTTTTTCATTCAATATTGATTTTAATTTCACATTGTTATTAAACAGCCTGAAGATGAGCGTATTGCTCGAAACGTTGCGCATTAAAGAAGACTTTTCATGGCATTTACATTTCTCCTTGTCATTGGATTTCTCTTAAATATTATATATATATATATATATATATATATACACAGTATATATACAGGGTGTCACAGAAGTCTGTCCTGCATTATTGGGCAGAACTTTTGGGTCACCCTATATACGTATTATTTTTTTTAGGCAGAAAGGAGGGGGCCAAAGGCGAGCACCAGCAAAAACGTCCTCCCTATATAAGAAAGAAAGAAAGCCAAAAATCAAGGTCTCCGAGTCTCATAAACCAAAATTTTTATATATAAATTTTGAAAAAGATTGTGTCGTGTGTAAAATGCATGTATATGTAGTGAAAAAGAAAAGGAGAAGCGTGTGTTTGAGAGCATTCTGAACTGCTCACAGAATAGATGAGACACGATAAAGGATCAGGTAAAGAGGAGAGTGACAGGAGAAAAGGGGATTCTAGCACTCCCTGTCTCCTGCCTAACATTCCCCTTGGAGTACTTTCCTGGTCGATTGGTGCCTACAATTGCCTCCTATTAAGGAAGAGATTGTAGCCTATATATATATATATGCCTCAGTTATATGAACGTTGAGACAGAACTTAATTTCAAATTTCCTTGTTTCTCTTTTCGCGCTTTGTCATTCTGTTCCCATTCCTGTCTACCTTTCCTCCCTAGTTCTCCTTCTGCGCGTTTTCTTCCCTTCAAGGTCGCTTCTATCCAGAGACCTATTACCACTCTATTTCTTTCTTAGACGACAACATCAAAGGAAGCGTTTACTCAAATAGCTAGAAGGGTCTCCATAAGCATGAGAATTAAATCGCCAAGAGCGTCGGAACCATAACAACACCAGTGACTCTAAACCGTGGGATCGGGAACATGTCTTCTGCGTGTCCACTTATGCACCCAAGAGATTGGTGGTCACGTTCAGCGTGGGATTTAGAAGTAGATATCAAGACATTGAAGATAAACTCTAATTTTTTTTTTACTGTCAACGTCACTTCTCGGCTCTCGCGGCATATGTAGTGCATCTACAAACATCTTTCTCACATTCCTAATGGCGATCTTCTCTTGAGTATTTGCTAGGAAAGAAGAAATAGAAAAATGTGGTGAAATGTCCTGTTTATCACTCACAAGAGACAACTTCAAGTTTTAAAATAAGACCTAATCGGTTGTTGCTATATTGGCCAAAGTTATGATATTTCTAACGTTTGGAACGTCCGGCATATTGTCCATTTTCAGTCCTTTTTTTTTATATTTTTTACAATATTTTATTTTCATTCAAATTTACCTTCTTTTTCCTTCAATTTTTTCTATTCTTTCTTTCCATTTCCTTAAAATTCTTGAAGCGTTTCTCCATTATTATTCCTTCTATTACACTGGTATGCATATGAAATTTTTTTGTCTGCTGTGAGGGTTTTTTCAACTCATATTATATAATTCGACCATGCTGAATTCGAAAATGACATTGGTTTTCCTCAATCAGGTCAGGTTTTTTTCTCTATTGGCCATTTATTATAAGTCCAATTTTATCCCCAAATTTATTGATTTTTTTAGCTTAAACACTGTAGATACGAGTAATATTATAAGAACACTCGTGAAAAATGAAAACATTGTGTGAATAAATATTTTTATTCATACAATGAATATGGAAAAAAGTTTATTGAGGAAGGAATGAAGTTTTTTTGGCTTTGCGTCTGTGTTTTTCTTCGGGCACGTCTCGCTTCAAACCAGCAATAGTCCGCCAGCATATTGATATCCCAGTTTCCCTGGTACCTCTCTTCCATTATTTTGATATCTTGGTGAAATCGTTCACCCTGTTCCTCACTATAATCCCCGCAATTTTCAGGAAAATAGTCCAAGTGGGACCACAAAAAGTGCATTTTTATGGACATGCGCGACCCATGAGCTTTGAAAGCTTCCATCAAGTTTTCGACAACGGACTCGTATTCTGGACTTCTACGCTTGCCAAGAAAATCAGTGACAACTGATTTGAATGCCTGCCAGGCATTCTTCTCAGTTGGAGTCATTGCGTTTTCGAACTGAGTATCCTTGATCAAAGTTCGAATTTGAGGACCATCAAAAACCCCAGCATTTAGTTTAGCATCAGATATATGAGGAAATTTACTCTCGAGATATCGGAATGCTGAACCCTCCTTATTCATTGATTTGATGAAATTTTTCATCAAGCCCAGCTTAATATGAAGTGGTGGGAGCAAAATTTTTGTTGGTGGTACAAGGGGCACTGAAACGACATTATGCGACCCAGGTTCAAAATTCTCTCTGGATGCCCATTCACGCTGTGCATAGTGCTTCTCATCCGCTCGGCTATCCCATTTCCAGAGGAAACATGGGTATTTCGTGTATCCCCCTTGCATTCCCAATACAAATGCCACAATCTGAAAAAAAATGAAAATATTTAAAGAATTTAGAGAATTTGTTCCATCAGATAAAAAAATCTATGCATTGGACTGTATCACTTCTGTGGGGAAGTTAAGTGTTCTTATACGCTCTCAAATAACCTTTGGAAAAACAACATAGTCAATAGCAATAGTTTACTTATGATATTAGTATTACCTTCAAATCTCCACAGATCCTCCAGTTATGTTGGTCGTATACGAGAGCATCCAGTAAAATTTTCATGTTATCGTAGCTCTCAGTAAGTTGTACGGAATGTGCTACAGGGACTGATGTAACCCTATTCCCAATGTTGAGAAGTACTGCTTTCAAACTTCGTTTAGACGAGTCTATAAATAGCCTCCATTCTGATGCGTTATATGGCAGGCCCAAGGATTCGATTAGCCCCTCAACATTGCAGCAGTACACTAAGGAAGAGGTATTTTCGTGCACTGCAAAAAACTTGCGGAATTCTTCCTCTCGTTTCCTATACCAGGAGAATGTTGTTCCCGGAGCCAACAAGTTGTCCTCTCGAAGTCGTGAGCCCAAGATCTCGGCAGCTAATTTGGAAAGTCCTAAATCCCTGGTAAGATCATTAAGTTTGGCCTGGTTGAGAGGCCTCGGCTCATTTGAAGCGGTATTTTGAGGTATATACGACTGGGACTGGTCATTGGCATTGGTCATTGATTCATCATCAGAATCATCGAAGTCTAGGGTTTGAGGTGGGTCGGGTATTGGAATTCCAGGACCATGGGATACAGGTCTCATAGCAGAAGGAATGTTAGGGTATACAACAATGTGTTTATTCTTCTTGTTAACTCCTGAAAATAGAAACACAGAAACATGGATATAAAACTTGCATATGAAATAGAAGAAGCATTCAGACAGTGGCGGCTCGTGAGGGAAGGCTGCGGTCTGTAAGATATGAAATAGGTCGACGAAGTCTGTATATTTTCTTTCTTTTGCATTCATATTGTCCCTTCGGGGACAATATGAATGAAAAAGAAAGAAAATATACAATCATTGTATATGTAAATGTAACTTGTATGTGTAAACGTATTTTCTATAACAATATGTATATGTAAATGTATGATTACCATTATGGTGAATATTATGCTATATATGGTGAATATTACATTATGGTGAATATTATGTCGTTTCATACGAGGATTTCAAAATATTTAAAAAAAAAAAAATTATAAGCCCACCTTGGAGGCTTTCCATGCAGAAATAGCAATCTGTCACGTGATCCTTTCCTTCCCTCCAAATCATGGGAATTCCAAAAGGCAAAGATTTCGCTCTGTCTTTGCTCCATCTTCTCAAATTTTGAATGCACGTCTTGCAGCACATATGAGGAGCGAAATTTTTTGTCCTGGTCCCCTAGCTTAATTCCAAAGTATGCTCTATACATTGTCTTCACAAATTTAGTGATTTGGGACTGGTTATTTGGCATGGTAATCGTCCCACATATGTAGCAGAATCTATTGGGATCATTTTTACACGCTCTATTCATTATGAAATATTTTATCTATATGCCTGAAAAGTAAAAAAAGATATTATACAAGTGAAACAAGTGATGATAGATGTTACTGTTCCAATTCCGCTTTGACAAAATCACGAAATATTCTATTTTACTTATGAGGCCATAGCCGGATAACCTGAGCTGATTAAGAAAAACGGATTGCAGATTCGAAATCAGCAGGAAACACTCTATAAGAATCACTTACAAAACCCTTGACAGCAAAATTGATGCATACCAGTGTTATTTCTCCATTATCTCCAAGTTGCCAGTTACTTTAAAAATGTTTGCATTGTCTCTTTGGTGTCTCTATACATTGTTGCAATAGTCTCTCCATTGTCTCTTTGGTCTCTCTATACATTGTTGCAATAGTCTCTCCATTGTCTCTTTGGTCTCTCTATACATTGTTGCAATAGTCTCTCCATTGTCTCTCATATTTGTTTCCATCATTACACACCTATTCTCCTCTCTATTTTCGACTTCCTTTTCATGATCTCTTTATCTTCCCTCCAAACTCGTAACCTACTTCCTTCATTCCACTTCCATTTGCCTTCTATTTCCTTTATCGTTATAAACCTTACTGCGCAGTCTCCTACCATTCTCCCTGACTCCCTTTTTCTAACAATTGTCCCCCCATTCTCCCTTTTTTCATATCGTAAATGCATCGTAATTGTAGGTTCTGAATGCAATGATTAATGTCTAATGTTTTTTCTTCATTAACTGAGCAATGCCAGGTGAAACATAAATCAAAGGATAATTAGGTATCATAATGATAGGACTTTATCAAGTCGGGGCATAATATATATATATATATATATATATATATATATATAGAGAGAGAGAGAGAGAGAGAGAGAGAGAGAGAGAGAGAGAGAGAGAGAGAGAGGTTGACAAAAGTAAATAGACAGCTTTAGTTGTTGTTTTTTCATAGTTTTTAATTTCATAATAAAAGCCAATAAATAATAACTTATTTATTGAATCAATATATTTTGAATGGTGTTGCTTTCTCCTTTGCATTAAGTAAAGCTGACACACGTTCCGTCATTTCATTGATGTGTTTTGCCATTTGTTCTTGAGGGTAATCATTGTGGTGTCTATTTACTTTTGTCAACCTACCTCTATATATATATATATACAGGGTGTTTGAAAACTTTCTGTACAAATTGTAATGGGGGATAGGCAACACCAAGACAAACCCTTTTCGTCTATAAGTGTATGTCCGCTGACGTCACCATTCGGCGCGAGAGGGCGCCGCTGCAATTGGCTAAAAGGTGAAGTGGGCTAGACTCGCGCTTGCCGCGGGCATTCTTAAATCGGACGTAGTACGCGTAACATGGAGCGCTTCACGACTGCTGAGATGGCTGACATGCATATGGTGTATGGGGCTGCCAATGGAAACGGAAGAGCTGCTGTGAGGTTGTACCGACAGCGCTTCCCAAACAGACGTGTGCCAAACCACCAAACGTATGCGCATTTGCATCGGCGACTGCGAGAAACTGGAACATTCCATGCAAACATGCATGACACTGGTCGGAGAGAAACGTGCGCACTCCTGACATGGAAGAAGAAATCCTACGGCGATTTGAGGACAATCCAAGCGCAAGCACGCGAGGTGTTGCACGTATCCTCGGTGTGAACCACGACCTAGTCTGGAGAGTGTTGCACGAGCAGCAGTTACATCCGTTTCATCGTCAGAGAGTCCAGGCATTACAAACCCGTGTAGCATGTGGATTTGCGTGCGCCCACACGTGAGAATTGTGCATGTTAAACACACCCTCATGTGTGAAACAGGCCTCATCTGAGAACAGCACATAAGCCGGAAAATTAGGCTGCACCACTGTCTGCTGCAGAAACCAGCGTGCGAATTCCACACGAAGAGGGTAATCCCGAGGTTGTAATGCCTGGACTCTCTGACGATGAAACGGATGTAACTGCTGCTCGTGCAACACTTTCCAGACCAGTTCGTGGTTCACACCGAGGATACGTGCAACACCTCGCGTGCTTGCGCTTGGATTGTCCTCAAATCGCCGTAGGATTTCTTCTTCCATGTCAGGAGTGCGCACGTTTCTCTCCCGACCAGTGTCATGCATGTTTGCATGGAATGTTCCAGTTTCTCGCAGTCGCCGATGCAAATGCGCAAACGTTTGGTGGTTTGGCACACGTCTGTTTGGGAAGCGCTGTCGGTACAACCTCACAGCAGCTCTTCCGTTTCCATTGGCAGCCCCATACACCATATGCATGTCAGCCATCTCAGCAGTCGTGAAGCGCTCCATGTTACGCGTACTACGTCCGATTTAAGAATGCCCGCGGCAAGCGCGAGTCTAGCCCACTTCACCTTTTAGCCATTTGCAGCGGCGCCCTCTCGCGCCGAATGGTGACGTCAGCGGACATACACTTATAGACGAAAAGGGTTTGTCTTGGTGTTGCCTATCCCCCATTACAATTTGTACAGAAAGTTTTCAAACACCCTGTATATATATATATATATATATATATATATATATATATATATAAAGTAATAACTTCAGTGTTCATATTACCAATACTTATTTCAGTATTTGATTAATGATCATAATATAATGTCTACTTAGCGTTACATCGCCGCTATGTCACTACACCGCGAAGTTGAGCGACATATGGTCTCGGTGGCAATTTGATGTGTGACGTCTTCTGCGTCTAAGTGATTTAGCGACCCGTGGTTCGTAAAACTGTAAGTCCACATGAATTTTATCGTTCCAAAAAAATTATCAAACAACCCCAAAACAACAACAACAACAAATAATAATAATAATGTCTATTTGTCGTACTAAATCCATGAGATTCATTCTTTTATGTACCATTTTTTTTTTTACAGAAAAATATTTTGAAATATTTTATATATTTAATTCATATTACTAAAAGGGAGAGAGCGAAACTATCTCCATTTTGTACCCTTTTTATTTCATTTTCTACTTTCATATTAAGTTTATACTGAGCTCCACATATTTTATGGAAACTAAGTTTATATATATATATATATATATATATATATATATATATATATATATATATATATATATATATATATATATTATATATACAGTATATATATATATATATATATATACACAGTATATATCTATTTTTTTGTTTATTTATTTATTCTACCCCAAATTTTCTATATATATATATATATATTATATATGTATGTATGTGTGTGTGTGTGTGTGTGTGTGTGTGAACAGTGGGACTTATCAGTATTCTTACAAAGGAATATCTCGGTTATATTCGTCCTTATCTTTTGTATCATGCATAGGATAGTTATAAAAAAAATGTACCGTTCGTTTGGGGAAATTTAACAAATAAAAAAATTAATTGAACTTCAACATGTAATGTAAAACATCAAAGAATTTGAGGAAAATAAAAAAGTTAAAATGCAAATGTTTTCGTACATTTATTTACAAAATTATTTAATGCTTTGTGTGTGTCCACTTTAGGTTTGAAGAATTAGAATTTTTTATCAGTAGTTGGATCTTTATTGATTAGGGACCGTTTAATCGAGAATTTAGGGCTTGATTTGAAAAAAGGTGTCCGCGAGAGAAACCCTTCGAATCTGAATTAATTGCAACAATTTTCTTTAGAAGAATGGGGCTAAAATTTTTGCTGAGAGATGTCGAAACTTTTGTCAACAAAAAAAAAAAAAATACCTAAAACGAATCATTTAAGTCATTCAAACGAAAGGTGACCAAACAAATTATTAAATAATTTTGTAAATAAACGTAATAAAACTTTTGCATTTTAACTTTTTTTTTTTCTAATTTTCTTCAAAGTCTTTGATGTTTCACATTATATGTTGGAATTAAATTTATTTTGTATTTGTTTATTTTTTCCCAAACGAACGGTAAACTTTTAATAACTATCCTCTGCATGGTACAAAAGATAAGGACGAATATAACTGAAATATTTCTCTGTACGAATACTTATGAACGCCACTATATATAAGGACGAATGTAACTGAAATACTTATCTGTACGAATACTTATGAACGCCACTATATATATATATATATATATATATATATATATATACTTACTTTATGAGGGTTTGAACGACGGTTCATGATTTACTTGTGGTCGAACCTTCTGCAGCATCCCGCCTCATATATATATATATATATATATATATATATATATCAGTGATGTAGCGGATGTCATTTTTTTCACATCCGCGGATGCGGATAAGGATAAGGATGTTTGATTTCAACATCCGCGGATGCGGATGCGGATGTCTACATTTTCGTTATTTTTTAGGATATATTCGAAATTTGTTGTGTTTAACGTATATAATAAGTTATTATATAGAGAGAGCTGTAGCTATAATGTAGTATAATTGATTAATTGTACAATAATTGCTGTACTTTTCTCTGAACATATAAAATAATATCAAGCATCTAACTAATATAGAAATCAATTAGTGAATTCGTCTGCAAATAAATTCGTTATATTTTGTTGAGTTTCAGCCACAATTAGAAACCATAATTGTGTTACCAGGATGCGGGACGTGAACCCAACTCAAATGCACCCCACCGACCTCTTTCCCCAACCTCCACCCTTATAGAAAGAGATCTTTAATTAGCTTGATAACTATTTATATTAAGTTTAAAGTTTTATTAGGCATATTTATAAATGAGTAATTAAAATAAAGTAAACTAAGATGTTCATCGTTTAATGTTCAAACTTAATTATAGGAAGGTTATGCTTAAGGAACATTAATTATTCTGCCTTTTCTGCTGCCAGTCTGTTTCTCTTTTCATCATATATTAATCCAGCACTGCTAAATAATCTCTCGCTTGGTACGTTTGTTGGAGGACAGGCTAAATGTTTCCTTGCAAGTTTACTCAAGTATGGATAGATATTTTGCGTATTTTTCCACCAACTAATAGGATTGTCACATGCAGCCAGGCGTTTTTCTTGGTGATAGCTCTCGATCATTTTTACTACATCTTTTGACATCGCGTAGGTCTCGTCATTGCTGCTTGACTCAAGAAACTGAGAGAGAGATTCTGTGATAGATTTGCTCGTTGAAGGTGTTGGTTCTGTCACTGAAACTTTTATTCTTTTGGTGGGTGGCGAAGCGACAGATTCAAGAGATTGAAGCTCTTCAACTGCTTTGCCAAGTGATGATTTAACTCGTTCTAATGTACTAGGTGAAAATAACTTAGCTTTGTAACGTGGATCTAAGTAGGTTGCAAGAGAGTAACTTCATACAAGAACAGCCTCTCGTCTTGTCGCTTGCATCACTTTTGCGCACAATGAACTAGTTCTATTATTATAGTAGAATTTGATAATTTCCGCTTATTAATGACGTTTTATCTCAACGGTCCACATCCGCACGACATCCGCAGTCCAAAGTGCGGATGCGGACGCGGATGCGAGAAAATGTGCGGATGTTCCGCGGATGCGGATGCGGATGCGGATGTGACCTACATCACTAATATATATAGAATATTTTTAAAGTTGTTTTATTTCAATTTTAAATTTACAAATGGGAATCGAATGTCGAAAAATGGAATTAAATTTATTTGAGAAATTACAACAATTTTGTTTGTTTGTTGAGCATAACGTAAAGTTACTCGTCAAACAATGTCGAATATTCAATATTCAACTACATTTTCTTTTGGTATTTATTTTGAGAGAAAGCTCGTATAGTTTGGGAGTTGTTCAGGCTGTTTCACTGCAATCCACAGCACACACTCGTACAAATTAGCGCACAGACATACGCATATATACACATATACCTCACGCATTGTTGAAGGAATTTGTGTCAACAATTTGGTGTTCATTCTTGAATTGGTGTTGGTGCGATGGAACATTATTATTATATAAAATATCTTAGTATTTAGCCTAAATAGCGCAGTGGTCTTTGGAATACAGAGATGAAATGACGCCTTTTATATTTTATTTGGCAAACAAGAAAACGCTTCGGTTAATGCATCGTATAAATGTTATAATGTTTCAGACCAACAAAGACCCTAGGATCCACTCATGGCTGGTCTACCTAACTGTGTTCGTAATTGTGTATTGTGCATGTCCTCCGTGGTGGCGGAGGGGACCTACAATTTTACGTGGGTTCCGAACCACAAAGTCTTAATTTTACTACCTTAAACTATACCCAATCTATCAACATATGCGTCAAATCGATTTTTAAACATGTTTATAGACGTGCTACTAATTACTTCTACCGGCAAACTATTCCACTTATTTACTATTCTATGCGTCAAAAAGGTTTTGGCAACTGCTGTCTCGAACCTTCTACTTGTCAACTTACACCCGTTATTTCTAGCCCTATTATATTGAGATATTTCGAAAAAGCTATCTCTATCTACGTTATCGAACCCATTCATAATTTTAAAAACTTGGATTAGATCACCTCTTAGCCTCCTAGTCTCGTGTGTAGTCAATTTTAACTCCTTAAGCCTATCCTCGTACGACTTCGACCTAAGAGACGGAATCATCTTAGTTGCTCGTCTTTGAACTCTTTCGATTTTGTCTATATATTTTCGCATATGCGAATTCCAAAATTGGATCGCATACTCCAAATGGGGTCTAACTAATGATTTATAAAGAGGAACAATAATATTACGAGATTTGTACTCAAAATTCCTAGCTATAAAACCTAACACTTTGTTCGCTTTATTAACCGCTGCTGTACTTTGTTTCGCTACTTTTAAATCACTCGTGACTATAACTCCTAAATGGATTCAATGTAGCGGACATTTCTATTCTATCCTTTGTTTTACTTTCTTCTCTGAGTTATTGGGTTCTCAAGATACTCGTAAAAGTACGCGTAGTGTGAAAAGACGTCAAGGTTTTTTCTTTCAGAATGCTTTACGTTCTTTAACTCTTTCTCTACCATTGTTTAATAAAGCTATATATATATGGTATGTCCATAAAGTCTTGCCTCAACGTATAGCATGAGATTAAGCTTTGGGGCAGAACTTCTGAGACACTATATATATATATATATATATATATATATATATATATAATATATATATATATATATATATATATATATATATATATATACCTTTCAACTTTTCCAGTGTTCCGTGCGATGATTCCTCATTTCACTGAAGGTTAAGCTTGTCGTTCCTCCTCTAAAATATATATATAGGGTGAACCAGATGTAGGTGGACAGTAAATGATAACGTTTATTTTGAGAATACATATTTAATTTTTTTGTATACTATAATACAAAATAAAATTTAAATAAATTTAGTTATAATATTTAATATAATAAAACACAAACACCATAGTTATAATGAACACCATAGTTATAATATAATATAACACAAACCGTATTCAACCTACTGTCCACCTACTTTTGGTTCACCGTGTATATATATATATATATATATATATATATATATATATATATATATATACTGTATATAAATAAATAATTGAGCTTTAATCTTGGAAAATATGCAAATGTCAAAGGTTAGAATGGTAACTGAAATAGGAGGTAGAAAATTGAATGAAGATAGGACAAATAAAAATCTAATAACGCCTTCCCTTTGATTGATAGGAGTTAATTGCATAAGATATTATTGAAAAACTAATGACAGATAAAGTAAACATTATGGGTTTAGTCCGATAACTAGAAATAAATGATGGTCACATGAAAACTGTAGTTTACAGCTAAAACTGGAAGAAAGATAAAGGTTTCAAACGTCAACCTCGATATTGATTCTTTGTGGTATTACTTATTCTTATGAATTTGAAGGAACTGCGCAAACATATATTTATTTATATGATAGGTTAAAGCATATTTGTATTTTAATTGGGCGTAAAAAAAAGGGATCAAATGTAGAATTCGGACCCCAGCCTTCTTTAGTTAGCTTTATAAGGCTAACTAACGAAAATGTCACAACCTAACCTAACCAGTCGTTAGGTTAACTGTACGCCCTTGACGATTGGTTAGGTTAGGTCATGATATTTTCGTTAGTTAGCCTTATAAAGCTAACTAAAGAAGGCTGGGGTCCGAATTCTACATTTGATCAAAAAAAAGTATATAAATACATATTATTTTAATGCACCATTGAGAGTGGGTAAGGAGGATAATACGTTCCCTTTTTTTATAAAAAAAAAAGGTGTCCTTGAAGAGGAACCTTTGATACAGAATCCAACATTTAAAGAACGAAGGTACGAGGTAAGACTATTTTTACAAAACTGTACGTTTGCGCTGAATAAAAATTTAGAGACATTTACTCTATCTTATGCCCTTTAAATGGATATATATACAATTCTGGAAATAAAAATTAATCAAATGAAATCAAGAAAATAGAAATTTTGCTTTGTAGCGAACATTTTTCCAAAATTGTACTTGGAAAAAAATTAACTCAAAACACGAAATTAAAAATTTTTTAAAAATTAATAATTAGTAAGTTTTGTCCTTTCTTTTAATATTTTATTCTTTTATTATTATAATATTATAATGTTTCAGACGAACAAAGACCCTAGGATCCACTTATGGCTGGTCTACCTAGCCGTGTTTAGGTGAAACTAATGAAACTAATGAAATTTTAAAAATAACCACCTTAACCACTAATCACCTTAGCCAACAGCTACTTTAACCAGCAATCACTTTAACCAGCAATCACTTTAACCAGCAATCACCTTAACCAGGTTTAAGACATTTGGTTATAGTGTGTCGAGAAGTAAAGCTTCAATAAAATAATCCCAAAAAATTCGTATATAGAAAAAAAAATTCAGAAAGTTTAAAAATTGAATAATTAGTAATTTTGGAGTTTTATTTTTTAACTTTTATAATTTTTACAAAGATAATGAAGGAAGAATAAAACAAAAAAAAAAGAAGAAAAATTACTAATTACTCAATTTTAAAGTTCTTAAATTTCATTTTTTTTTGGCGAATTTTTTTCCGGAACTGTACCCCTTTGATCTACAGTTTCGGAAAAATATTCGCCTAGTAACACAAAATTTCTAAAAAATATTAAAAAAAATACACTATTCAGTAGCGATTGAGTTTTGTTGCTACAATTTTATTACTGTCATCAAAAAGGAATTAAATATGAGGCCCCCCCTCCCCCCAACTCCCAACTCCCCACCAAATATTCATGCTTTTTAGAAATGATACGAGTTCGGGTGAACATTTTTACGAAACTGTACATTAGTGGTGGACCGGAAATCGGCATCCGCACTTCTGACTGAGGATGTTATGCGGATATTACCTCTAATAAATTATGCAATTTACAATTAAATTAGCTTATAAAGTAGCTTATAAGGCCCAGTCATGCACATTTCATGTAACGTATTAATTATTAATGAACAAACAAATATATAAACCTCAAAATATAAATACGTGGTAACACAGAAAATTGAATGAAACTTGTTTCATTGAATTTTATGTGGCTGAAACTCTTGAGAAAGTTATTATTTTTATCATAATGAAAACATTAATATTAATTTTAATTCTTATGCATTGCCTGCCATAATAGTAATATCACGAAATTTGAAAAATTGTCATATATTCATAACTCTATGTTATATTGATAGATTAACTAAATATCCGCATCCGCATCCGCAGATATTGAAATAAAAAATCCGCATCCGCAGATGTTGAAAAACTGACATCCGGTCCACCACTACTGTACATTAGGAAAAGTAAATACATGTATTTGAAATACATGCCTTCTTTAGTTAGCTAACGAACGAAAATATCACGACCTAACCTAATCAATCGTTAGATTAACTGTACGCCCTTGACGATTGGTTAGGTTAAGTAGTGATATTTTCGTTAGTTAGCCTTATAAAGCTAACTAAAGAAGGCTGGGGGCCCTGATCTTCAGGTGATCCTAAAATTAGGCTATTTTTGCATTCCGAAATCATTTGAAGTAAGATAAATAATGAAAGATTAAATTATTACGTAATTATAAGGTAAAATAATTCACTTGGAATGCGATAATAGTATTAATAATTAAGCTGATACAATTGTAAATAAAATTAATACATATTCATAAAATTCCCACCCAAATTTTCGGATCACCTGAAGATCAGGGCCGCAAGCCTTCTTTAGTTAGCTTTATAAGGCTAACTAACGAAAATATCACGACCTAACCTAACCAGTCGTCAAGGGCGTACAGTTGACCTAACGATTGGTTAGGTTAGGTCGTGATATTTTTGTTAGGTAGCTTTATAAGGCTTACTAGAGAAGGCTGGGGGCCATGATCTTCAGGTGATCCAAATTTTCTTCTTTTTGCTTAAACGAAATTCATGAAAACTGGAATAATTTTGGGGAAAGAGGGACAAAATATCATATACTATTTCCAAGAAGTGAAATTGAAAAAGTTAAAATTGAAATGTAATGGAAAAAGCTATGAATAGTTTATAAGATAGTAATTGCCAATATTAATAGCTATAAAACTTAAATTTACTTATATCGCTCATAATAATTTGATATATCTTGCAAATACTCGTCAATGCTGAAATTTAATTGAATTAAGTTGCAAATTTCAAGTAATTTCAATATCGGAAGGCCCTTGAGATATCGAACCTGATTAATATATATTAAGTTTCAATGACGCACATATCGGAAAGGAGAGATAGACCATACCTTTCTCTCATAGGAGAAGAACTGATTTCCCTTTGAAACTGAACGTTGACTGATAAGGGAAATGGGTACGTAGGTGTCTATATTGACTCCCTAACGACTGAAAATCGAAAATATTCGTTTTAGTAATTAATTTTTTTATTAATTAATAATTATGTTGACTTTATGAGCGGATAAGAAAAGGATGATTTGCCGTACATTTGCTTTGTGAAAAATTATTTCAATTATTTTTACTACTAAATTCGTGATGCTGACTATAAATTACTAAATATTAAAAAGTGTTTGGTTCACACACACACACACACACACCACACACACACCACACACACGCACATATATATCAGTGGCGTGCGGTGATTTTTCGTCAAGGGGAAGCAATTCAAGCAAAAACAACAAAGATTATATAAAATAAAAATAAAACTTTAAAATACTCGTATATAATAAAAACAAAACACATATAATCATCTACTTACTTTACTTATAGGTTAATTCTATTCTTCTTTCTTTTTTATTAAATATATCTATTATTTCTTCGTAAAAGGCATCGGTTTTCATATCCTTAAGAAGCTTTTTCTCAATTGAGATTAAAGCTAAACTTGCAAGCCTTTCTTCCCCTTGCGCATTTCTAGCGTAGTTATGTATTCGCTTTAAATGAGAGAATGACAGCAGACAGCACGAAAAGTTGCCAGGTATTTCAAGAAAATTAACTATAAGATCTGGACAGCGATTTCTAAATTGCTTCCTTTTAGACATAGGGAAGGATAAAATAACGATAAATATATATTCTTTTTCGCTTAACATGGCCATAGAATTTTTTAGTAGAAAAACTATATATGAAACTTGTTGTATTCAATAAATACTACATTATTAAACATTAAATGAGTTTTTAGAATGGAAAGAAACAATTTGTAACAGTAAAAAAAAGCGAAAGTCATTGGGAAAAAGGATGCATTTCGTCAATTGTTGTCCAACTCGAGATTTTTTGCGTCGGCTTTCTTAAAGGTTCTTGCACGAACGGCAACCAATGTATATACTATGTATCCACCTGATTACCAATCAAATGCTATAAATAGTATAATAAAATGATTTTGTACAAATTATTAACACATATTGAACTGTTTAAACTTTAAAGTATAATACAGCATTTTCTTCTTTCTTTGAATAGGGAAGCATTGCTTCCCTTGCTTCCATGGACCGCACGCCACTGATATATATATATATATGTGTGTGTGTGTGTGTGTGTGTGTGTATATATATATATATATATATATATTTATATATATAATGCAAACCCACAAGAAAAAATGAAAAATGATGGGTTTGCATCATTCATTCATCTCACGTGTTTAATTGTGAAATTCATCCCATATATATATATATATATATATACACGAGGGTAATTCAATAGGTATCCGCACTTTTTATTTTCACAATTTTATTTTCACGTCTGATAGATTATAAACACATCACTTCTCAACATAGTCTCCCTGTTTCTCAATACACTTAGTTCAGCGATCTACAAGCTTCCTAATGTCATCACAAAAGAATGTTTTTGGCTGTGTGCGTAGCCAGTCATGCACCGCCTGCTTCAGGTCATCATCGCCTTGGAATCGCTGACCTCTCAAAGCGTCTTTTAGTGGTCCAAACAAGTAAAAATCCAAAGGTGCCAGGTTTGGACTGTAGGCTGGATCGTCGAGAACTTCAAATTTAAGTTCTTGAAGGCATTTTCTAGTCTGTGCAGCGGTATGAGGGCGCGCATTGCCGTGTAACAGAAGAACACCTTCCGACAATCTCCCTCTTCGTTTTTGTGCGAATTGCTTGCTTTAACTCATTCCGAAGCATGTCAGAATACGATGCACTTGTTACTGTAGTTCCACGCTCTGATAATGTTCAAGGATAGGGCCTCGGTATCCCGAAGCAGTGTTAACATAACTTTACCTGCTGACGGCCACGCTTTGAACTTCCTTGGAACAGGAGATGTTGGATGCGCTCCAAAATGTTTTCACCTTCATTATGATACCTTCCATGCATTATCACTGGAGATGAAACCTGGATCCATCACTATGAACCAGAAAGCAAACGACAGAGCATGCAATGGAAGCATCCAACATCTCCTCTTGCAAGGAAGTTCAAAGAGTAGCCGTCAGCAGGTAAAGTTATGCTAACACTGTTTCTGGATACACGAGGCCCTATCCTTGAACATTATCTAGATTCTAGAGCGTGGAACTACAGTAACAAGTGCATCGTATTCTGACATGCTTCAGAATGAGTTAAAGCAAGCAATTCGCACAAAACGGAGAGGGAGATTGTCGGAAGGTGTTCTTCTGTTACACGGCAATGCCGTCCACCAAGCTTGTTTGGATTGGGATATCTCAGACAAAATAAAATGCATGTTTTGAAACCACAGCATTGAATACAGGTCGTAGAAATGGTGCCTGTGTTCTTCTAGAACAGAAAATGAACAAACGTATGCTGTGGCTGGCCTGTAGACATCACATACTAGAAATAGTGTTAGAAGCTGTTGTTTCGCATTCATTGCCTGCATCATCAGGACCTGATATTGCAATTTTCAAACGATTTAGAATGAAATAGTCAAAATTAGACACAAAAAACTACAGAACAGCATTAGATGACCCAAATACCATACCCAGTATCACTGATATAAAAGCAGAAGTGATTGAGTTTGCTACCACTCAACTTGAAGAATATCAACCTCGTGACGATTACAAAGAATTGCTGGAACTGACAATCATTTTCCTTGGTGGAGTACCAAAGAGAGGAGTTTCATTCAGAAGACCAGCTGGCGTTCACCGAGCAAGATGGATGACAAAAGTCATTTATGCCATGAAAATTTGGTTGTTTAAAACACAATTTAAATTAACACCCAGAGAAGAAAAAGGCCTTAGAGATATCTGCTTCTTTGCTGTACACATATATGTTAAATCCTGGTTTACAGCGTCAGTTTCAGTTCTCGCTCCTCGTCTCGATTTAGAGATGTTGAAGAAACTGCAACTGTACAAACTAAAAGATGAACGCATTGCAACTGTTACCCTGAAGAAAATGATGAATCATTTATGGTATCTTTCAGAGGAGTTAATAGCATTTGCTTTCTTTGATGATGGTGTGCTACACCAAACTAAAAACCGAATGAAGCAAGCATTGCAAAACGGCGCCGAACCAAATCCAGAGAAAAAAGCGATTATTGACCCTGAAGTTATTGAAAACAGGGAACTGGAAGACTTTGTTAGTGCAAATACAAAAGAATTTTTTAATAGACTTGGTTTACCATCAACGTTTCTTAATAAGAACTCTGAAGAGTGGAATGAAGATGACTGCTACAACAACGTAAATCAAGTCATAAGAAAAATTCAAGTTGTTAATGACAATGCAGAAAGAGGAGTTAGATTAGTCGATGAATACAACAAACTAATCACAAATGATAAAAAACATAAACAGTATCTCCTCCAAGTGGCAAGGAAATATAGAGCTGCTCTTCCAAATAAAAACAAGAAGACAATATCATCATTAAGAAATTAACAGTGAAATATAATGAACAAAAGGTTGTTATTATTACGGAAGTCTTATTATTATTACAGAAGAACTGTCAATTTGAAAATGTAGAGTGGTTACGATAGGCCTACCGAGGAACTTCCACTTAAAAAAAAAAGGTAACGCGCCGTATGCTTTACCTCAAGGGTGGTGTGGAAACAGCATATATTTCTAATTTTGTCTGATTTTCAACTTATGGTAGCGACCGCTAAAAATTAATTTTTTTAATTCAAAATTTGCATGCATTGCTTTTTTACCAAATTAAACATAACACTGGGGAACAAATTTTAACTTTTTTTTTGTTTCTTGGACGTGAATAGGTCGGTCTTATAGGAGCTTTTCCGCTGATTCCGAATATAGCAGTAGAATTTCTCTATCACCCAAGGTTACTGAGAAATGTGTATTTTAATATTTATTCAAAAAGTGTATAGAAGTTAGTAAAAATACTTCATAAAAATTATATTAGTGGCAGATTGGCATTTAAAATATTCTTCTTAAAACTTCTTTGTCACTGATTTTCTCTTGTAGTTTTCATTAGGAGCTTCTCGCATCAATGTCCAGCAGTAATCAGCTAACATTGCCGGATCACACCTCCCTTGGTAGCGTTTCTCCATAGTAGCTATATCTTGGTGGAACCTTTCTCCCGCTCATCGCTTACGTCGCCGAGGTTTTCAGGGAAGAAATCTAAATGGAGTGCAAGAAATGGATTTTTAGTGACATATTACATCCCAATAACCTATATGCTTCAATCATGTCCTGCACTATTTTTTCATAGTTAGAGGCTTTGATGTTCCCTAGAAAATTTGACAACATTCTTCATGGCCTTCCATGCCACTTTTTCTTTTCCTCTCAAGGCATCATCAAACTTTTGATCTTTCATGAGCTCTCTGATTTGGGGACCAACAAAGATCCCTTCTTTTATCTTTGCATCGCTAAGTCGTGAAAACTTTTTCTTCAAATATATGAATGCCTCATCTTCCTTGTTCATTGCTTTGACAAAATTTTTCATGATGCCAAGTTTGATGTGAAGTGGCGGTAAGTATATTTTCTTGGAGTCAACTAAGGGTTCATGAGACACATTCTTCAGTCCTGGGATACATTTTTGACGAAGTGGCCAATCCTTTACAAAATAATGCGAATCTCTGGCTCTGCTGTCCCATTCACAAAGGAAGCAGCAGAACTTCGTATAACCGAGCTGCATTCCCAGAAGAAGCGCGACGACTTTTAAATCCCCACATATATACCAACGAAACTGGTCATAATTAATCTGCTGAAGGATGAGTTTCATATTTTCGTAAGATTCCTTCATGTGGACAGCGTGCCCTACAGGAATGGAAGGGTATTTATTTCCATTGTGAAGTAGTACAACCTTGAGGCTTAGCTTCGAAGAGTCAATAAATAAACGCCAATCTTCAGATTTATGCTCATGACCGAGAGCTAACAGCAGTCCATTTACATTATTACAGTAGCATAAACCACCTGACGAGGAGAAATACTGCATCAGATCTTTTTGGCGAGTGCCGAACGCCGATATGCTTGTATCTTTTGCCAGCAAATTCCATTCACGTAACCTGGAGCCCAATAATTCCGCTTTCTTTTTCGGAAGGTCCAAATCTCTCACGAGATCATTCAGCATAACCTGCGTTATCATACGTGGTTTATTTGATTCAGGTTGCTGAAAGTCTGTATCTTTAGTATCATCAATTTCCATTGGTTCAACTTCAGACTCTTCATCCAGTGTCCATGACTTTGGGAGAGTTGGAATTGAGTTATCATCGTCATGTAGTACTGGTCTCATGGCAGATGCAAGATTTGGGTACTGAATTTTATGTTTATTTTTGGCAGAGAATCCTGAAACGTTAGTCATACAAAAATAGCAATCCGTTAGGTGATCCTTGGGCTCCCTCCAAATCATTGGTATGGCAAATGGCATAGATTTGCGGGTACCTTTAATCCAACCCCTAAGAGTGACGGCACAGGAAATGCATGAGATATGAGGTGCCCAGGATTTGTCTTGGTCGCCAACCTTACATCCAAAATAAAGTTCGTAAGCCTTCTTCACGAGTGGGGTCATCGTCTTCCTCTGTGCCATTATGGTCAGTTCTCCACATACGTAGCAAAATGTATCTCTGGGATTAATAGTTTCGATTCATGCTGGCGGAAAATTATTGAAATCACGGAAAACTTTTTGGAATGAAAAACCAATTTTTTCTACTATGAAAAATTTTAAAATTTGAGCAAACCTTGAAAAAAATTTCTTTCTTTTTATTAAAAATCTGTTTGTTTAAATAGCTATATTTTTTTAATGCAAAAAATACTATTAAATATAGTTAACCTGGAAAAAAAAGAAAGTAAAATTAAATTACTGTAGTACACTTAATTTTAACTAATATTTTGTGAAAACTCTGAGAAAATGGAAATATTATTTTCTCGAAAACTATGGGTGATAGAAAAATTCTGAAACCATATTTGGAATCAGCATCAAACGTTCTATAAGAAACACCAAATAGTTTTCAAGAACCAAAAATGTTGTTCCCTAGTGTAATCAGAGGGTGGCCCGAAAAAAAATTCCAAAAACTTTTTTTCGATCAATTTTTTAATCACCCTAATATATATATATATATATATATATATATATATATATATATATATTGGTTATAATATCCTTATGTTAATAAATTATATATTTATCAGTAATACTTTCGCAAGTATTTGACAAACGACAGCATGAACATGAAAAGCTGCAACGCGCAGTTCGCCCGTGCAGCGGATGACCTTCTGTTATTGAACGGAAATTCGTGTGAGCATCAGTGGTTGGCATCGCTGAAACTACGAATTCATCGGCTGTGGGTTCAATTCCTGTCGCGAGCATGCGGTGCGCAGCACATCCAGCTGTTTATGTTTTCTTTGGTTGTCAAATGAATGGGTCCCACAGAAAAAATCGCACAAATGAGGCGGGATGCTGTAAAAGGTTCGAACACTAGTCGATCCTGAATATTTGGTCAAAAACCAACAAAAAATGAAATTAAGAAAAAGAAAAATTAATTACAGTAATAACCTGGTTAACCTTGGTTTTGCTTCCGCCCAAATTGTTCATTCTGACGAAGGTCAAGTTTGTCACTCCACCTTAGACTTACATTTTAACGTGGAATCCGAACCACGCTCCACCAGCATCCCAACGTTTAACCACTAGGCTACCCAGGGTACCCATTTATCTACCAACCAATTTTTTTTATTGTGTGGAAGGATGAACAGCTGGGTTAGGATAAGACCAAGAAATATTCATAAAGTTCTATGATAGCAGAACAAGTGTCTTGAAGGTATTCTCCTTCAGTACGACGGCAAGCAAAGGACCCCAAATTTTTTTGTTTCCAAAGTATCCCTGAGTTGGATCTTGCCAGCACCTCTGGTTAAGTAATTTATGCAACGCTTACCTGTAAGAGAAGGCACTATAGTCGGGGGTTCGACTCCTGATGGTGCTACTAATAAAAATCTAGGAGTTAGCGTAATAGTTTGCGGCGTTTCGTCTGGCCTGAGCGCTGTACTAGTTTCTGGCCTCTTCGCTGATTATATTATGGAGAGTCGAACCCCGACTTGAGTGTCTTCACTTCGCAGTGGTAAATGTAGGTCGGATGTTGTAATATGGATCACTGAATGTCATATCATAGAAAACAAAGACTTCAGCAACCTTCTATGCATAGAAATATTATCTTCTATTGCCTTAAATCACTCAAAAAGAAGTTTCGTAAACCATTTCTTCTATCTAAAGAAGTTATGTATCATTAAAAGATATTATTCTATCATCTGTAAAGAAGATTTGACACCCAAAAGAAGGAAAAACTTCCCCGAGAATGCACCGTCAAAAAGAAGTTTTAAGTTCTAAATTTAGAAGGTTTTATTTTGAGTGTAACATGAACAGATGCTGTTATTCTGATGGCCGTATTTGTTAAGGTTGACAAATTCTCAATGAAAGATTGACGGTGTATCTGAAAGATACACTATTTAAAATTAAATTTGTACTTAAAATACTTTAATTAAAATTAAAATGTAATAATTTAATTAATAGTGAAGGAATATTAATTTTACTTTCAAATATAATTTCGAAAATTTAAAAGTTTTTAATATTAAAAATACACATTTTAATTCATAATTTCCGTAACGCTGCGGACAATGTTAAATGTAGAAATGACTTTAATTCATTTCTCTTTTAGCAAAACGTAATGGAGCCCAAGCACTTTGATGGATTATTGGCTTTCCTTAATAATATTTGAAACTGAGACATAATTCACCATTCCATAAAAGCTTAAGCCTTTACGGGAATGAGTTATGGTTGAACTCTAAACGCTGTAGCAAATGGCAGTTTGAAATAAGGAATCATAAAGCCTCGGAAAAAATTAATATTTCAACACGGTTCAGTAATCATGCGTGAAGTTTGCGAAAGAACAAATCATTAGACTTTTCCCATTTGATAAAGTTATGTAAAATTAAGTTCTCATACAGAATTATGACAAACAGGCCTTGCTTTACAAAAGTGCATTTCTGTACATAATTATGTACAGTGTGTGTGTGTGTGTGTGTGTGTGTGTATATATATATAACTTCAATGAAGGGTTTCTTCTTGGGGATCCGCAATTTAGTAAGGAATAAGAGGACGAGAAGGTGGTACATGTTTATTAGTCAGACGTTTCGGAAATTCAATTTCCATCATCAGTGCTAAAAATGAAAATTAAAAACGTGAACAAATATAGTGAATAAAAGATTTCATACACTATACTTATGCAGTCCTATGATAATAATTTTAAAAGAGTTACATGAAATGTAGAGAGGCAAGATAATGGCTAAAATATACAAAAATTGGAACACATCTTACCGGGTTATTATACGAGGGAGGAGGGTTAATCTAATTATGTAAAGGTTGGGAATGGTTGAATGTTGAAGTGTAAAGGTTGGGAATGGTTGAATGTTGAAGTATAAAGGTTGGGAATGATTGAATGTTGAAGTATTCATTCGCCAATATCAAACAAGAGTGGACGAACATCGCAGCATCTCTACCAGAACATTACAACCTTTAAACAAACCATCAAAATCAGCAATAAGAGATCATTGCCACCTCCACAATCACCCACTGCTCTCCACCAATTTAAAAATTATCAATTCAACATACCAACCAACCGACCTCCGCATCCTCGAATCCCTATACATTCTTAGTACAAAACCAACCCTCAACGACTATAGTTCTGCCTTCAACTTAAACATAGCTAAATAATTTCCTCTGAACCACCACTGAAAAGAAATCCGCTATCACCCTCCGGCATCTAACATGGATACTTCAACATTCAACCATTCCCAACCTTTACACAATTAAATTACCCCCCCCCCTCGTATAATAACAGTAAGTTGCGTTCCAATTTTTTTATATTTTAGCCATTATCTTGCCTCTCTACATTTCATGTAACTCTTTTAAAATTATTATCATAGGACTGTATAAGTATAGTGTATGAAATCTTTTATTCACTATATTTGTTCACGTTTTTACTTTTCATTTTTAGCACTGATGATGGAAATTGAATTTCCGAAACGTCTGACTAATAAACATGTACCACCTTCTCGTCCTCTTATTCCTTAATATATATATATATATATGGGAATGAACTCAGAATGGATCCCTGAGGTTTTTTATGATACACACAGACTGTGCATGGAACAAGGAACTCTTCTGGGAAAATTAAATCCACGAAAGTCCGAATAAGTAATGGTAAATGACAAACACTATAGATTTTTCTTTTTCATGATGTTAGCCCGACGTGGGCAACGGGTCACTCGCAAAGAGGTCCCAAAAATATAGCTTCCCTCACCAGCTATCTGCAAAGCAGATAGGATTCAGCTTTGAGACAGGATCAGGCTAACATCATGAAAAAGAAAAAAAATATAGTGTTTGTCATTTACTATTACTTATTCGGGCTATAGTGGATTTAATTTTCCCAGAAGAGTTCCTTGTTCCATGCACGGTCTGTGTGTATCATAAAAAACCTCAGGGAACCATTCTGAGTTCATTCCCATCATGAAACGGACATGTTATGTGCCTTGAAAAGTGGACGCTCAATTCTACCAGTTGAGGTTTAAGTTTTGGTTTTTGGCTAAAAATATAATAGTTACCCCCTTTTTCTTTGATGTATTCAATCCGACGTGAATGCAACGAGTCTTTTGCTTATATTGAGGTTCTAAATGTAGCGGAGCTAGGCTGATTTAAACCCTAGATCCTGTCCCAAAGCTGGATCCTATCTGCTGTGCAGATAGCTGGTAAGGGAAGCTATATTTTTGAAACCTCTTTGCGAGTGACCCGTTGCCCACGTCGGACTAACATCATGAAAAAGAAAAAACTATAGTGTTTGTCATTTACCATTACTTATTCGGACTATAATGGATTTAGTTTTCCCAGAAGAGTTCCTTATTCCATGCACGGTATGTGTGTATCATATATATATATAATATATATATATATATATATATATATATATATATATATATATATATATATATATATGTTACAACCAGCATAAGCTTAAAATTACCTGTATCGGGTCTAAAGTGGTCACTTTAGGTAGGTTGTCAATTTAGAAATAAAACCATTTTTCTTCAAACTGAGCAAATAACTGGAGACCGAAATTATGTTTGGCAAAACCTTTTAAAATATGTATGCATCTACACACTAAAAAAAAAAAAAAAAAAAAATTTAAATATTCCGAAAAAAACGCGAAATATGCACTTATTTTCTAAAACAAAAAATATCCCTTACTTTATATTATTATAATTTATAAAAAGTAATTTTATTCATTCAAGAGGATGTTTTTTTTATGCAGGAAGGAGATCACATGCTGAAATTATAGGAGATTCTAGTCCTAACAATAATAGTCAGCCATTTTGTGTATAAGAAGCACACTGCGCTGCTACAAAGGTGACGAAACTAAGAAATGCAGGTGTCCTAGCTTCCAGCCAAGCGAGAGTATGATGAAGGCAGTCCCTCCAGGACAGTACATTCTACAGTATAACCAACTATTAATTAAGTATTGCTCAATACTCACAAGCGCATACAGAAAACGAGATATTGCGAACATTGAAGCTATACAAAGGACTTTTACGTCTAAGATAGAGGAAACGAAAAGGGAAGACTACTGGTCTCGACTCCAATCCCTGAAACTCTCTACTCTCTCGAAAGAAGGCGCGAGCGGTATACAATAATATACATATGGAAAATACTGGAGGGCTTTGTCTCTAACCTTAGAAATGAAATAGAAGCAAACTGGAATGAGAGAAGAGGCAGATTTTGTACTATCCCAGCTGCGATGGGACAGGCGGCCATGGAAAAGAGGATGAAAAATACCCTCAGAATACGAGGCCCAAAGCTCTTTAATGCCTTACCAAAAGCAGTGATGAATCTCCAGCACACCTCCCTGAATAACTTCAAGAACCAGCTGGACAGATTCCTATGCAAAGTCCGTGACCAGCCATGCGTGACTGGCTACGAGGGCAGGAAGAGATCAGATAGCAATTCCCTTCTTCACTAAATCCCGAAAATGAGGTGGGATGCTGCAGAAGGGTCGACCGCAGGTCGATCCTGAACCGTCGTTCGAACTCGCATAAAGCAAGTAACATAAAGTAAGTAACATCACTTACGTGCATTAACCCTTCAAATACACATTTCCATATGCGCATAAGCATATTCCCAGATTCCATTCTCTAATAATAATAAACTGATCAGCTTTTTTTTTAATCCTGTGTTTGAGCTCTAAAAAGAACTACTCCACTAATTTACCAAAAACGATGCATTTTTGTACTGAAACAAATTCGTTTTTACGTTCTATTTATTCAATTGTTGAAACATTTTTCACAATTTTCTAGAAATTATAGATAAGAGTTATGACAGGTTTAATTTGTAAGATCAATTTTGTATTAATATTACACGGTCATTCTAACATTAATTTCTGAAATTTTTAGCTGGGTAAACTGGTGTCACTTTTCCACTATACTGAGAAAAATTTACATTGTAAATACTTGTATATAATTTTTTGCCGAGATCGCAGAAAAGTGATCAGTTTAGTAGGATGGTCACCATGCAAATGTGGTCACATTGGGAGGTTGTAATATATATATATATATACAAGAGAGAGAGAGAGAGAGAGAGAGAGCGATCCATTCAAATGTCACTATTTTTGGAATTGTTCTACAGGGTGTCCCGTAAGTCTGGAACCATAGGGCAAAATGATAAAAACGGCAATAAAAACGCCGAAGAGACTTTTGGGGACTGTTTGTGAAATGAGCGAGAATGGTAGCGGCTGTGTCATCGTCGGTGGATGTCCTCGGAGGTCCACTACGTGGTTTATCTCCAATGGATCCCGTTTCCCTGAACTTTGATACAAGTTTGCCGACACAGCTGTGTGTTTTCGGCGCGCGGTCCGGATGCAATCTGTTAAATTCTTCAGCGACCTCCCTCTGACTCCGATTTCCTATGAGCAGAATTACCTGGATGCGTTCTTCCTTACTCAAAGACATCATGGGCACTTGCATAAACGGAAAAACATTTTACCCTATGGTTCCAGACTTACGGGACACCCTGTATATACTAAAAGTGTTAAGTGACTTTTGGATCACTCCGTATGTTGTGAAGAATAATATAGAACTTAATTATGAAACGATTAACGTTTTATGTTGATTTTCTTTGAAATGCTTTTCACCACATCCGAATTTAAAGTAAATTTGACAGATCATGTAACAAAGTGACACGAAAAGAGATGACACACGTTTACCAAAGATTTTAAGGGTCTAATGAGTGCCATTTACAAATGTTTATAGACTTGTCATGGCACTGTTTATCAGTTCAATGTGACATTTCTATTATTTAAATAAACAACTTTCAAAAACTAATGACATTATGTGTCAGTAAAAAGCACAGATCCATTACTATTTGTCAATAGTTAAAGAGGAAAACATTGAAGTGGAGGTTTAAATTATAATTATAACAAACTGAAGTACAATTCATGACAAAGTTTTGGGTATATTTTTTGTGGTACGTCAAGTAAGACCACTGTCTCCATTTACATACCTCACAAACCACTTCCTTTCTTTTGTTTCTTGTTAACACTTTTGCCACATTAATATCAATACTTTTATTCATACATTCACAAATTGCAACTATTATACACCTTCACAATATTTTTGCTATTCATTCTCTCCCCATGACTATATCAGGGTAGAACACGATCTTCTATTCTCATCTCTAATGATTTTTTAATTTTACACCTTCACCGAACATCAACCTTTCTCATACAAGTCAATCAATTTTATACTAATCACAGACAGTACTTGTTAAATTATTCATCTCGGCTACTCTTCCATTTGGCAATGAACTATCATGCCAAACAAGCGTCTCACATCAGCTGCAACCACATTCAAGCACTTTCTTCTTACCAAACTAACCAACCAACCTGCAACTGGTCCGAATTCAAACTTCAAAGCAAGGTTTCCTTCGCAGGCCATCTCACGCTAGAAGGATTCCTCTTGAATTAAGAGCAATCGACTTCTTTAAGTCTTTTAAGTCTCAGGTATTCGAGTTTCACCATGTAAGGTATAACGTAAATTGATTCAGGTGAGTCAGTCTCGTTTCGGTGTCTTATTCTTTCTGGAAGTTTAGAATTCTTGTTATGTTTCAATTAACTTTTTAAATTTTTTACTTTACAGTGAAGTACTTCAAAGGGTTTGCTGAGCTGTAAGTATTCAATGTCTTTCAGCATTGCTACTGAAAACTCTGAAAGGCTATGTATAACAAAAATTGTACAACATACTCTTTTAAATAACAAACTCTCTCTCTCTCTCTCTCTCTCTCTCTCTCTCTCTCTCTCTCTCTCTCTCTCTCTCTCTCTCTCTCTCTCTCTCTTATATATATATAATTATATATATATATATATATATATATATATATAATATATATATATATATATATATTTTTTTATTTTTTTTTATTTTTTTTTTTTTTCCACCAATCTTTCAGTGTTAGGTGGGGCAATGTACTATCCGAATGTTTTGGTTCCTCTTGCGGGGTGAGACAAGGCTCCTTGCTCTTTCTTCTGCTGTTTAATGTGTATAGTGATGGATTAATTGCTTCACTTAATGAGGTTGGATGTTGTATAGCACAAGGATAAATAACTTTGTCTATGCCGATGATATGGTCTCTCTTTCGTACTTTCTACAGTAATATATACGAACAGCAATTCTGGGTGAATCATTAAAAAGGTTCTGGCACAACCCTAAATTAAATTTGCTATACAACAGATCTTTTAGACTCCTACATAAATTACCGCTGATATACTCAGCTTCGCAAATGTTTGCTACCCACAATGTTCCAAGTTTCCCGGACGTAACAAGACGCGCTTAATACAGTCTAATGCAAAGAATTTAAAAACCAACCAACCCGATTATCCAAGTTATTCATAATGAACTAACAGACGATCTAAAAGAAATATCTGAAACATTGAGAGCGAAGTATGAATCGGTCTTCACTCTTCAGTGACAAAGCGATACCTGACATAGATGTATTCTTCAAAGAGAACTTGCAAGGAGAATGCATAAACAGACTTTGATTTTACCCCAGAAGATGTAGCGAGAGCTGTAGGACAAATGAAATCACATTCAGCTGCAGGTCCGGACAAATGGAACGCACTATTAATTAAAAACTGTAAAAATGAAATAGCTACACCCTTATACTGTATATGGAGAGGATCCCTAGACACTGGGGAAATACCGAGCATCTTGAAAAGAGCAAACATCGTCCCTATACAGTATATAAAGGCGGGTCCCACCTCACCAAAATATTTGAAAGAATAGTCAGAGAGAAAATCTATGACTTCTTGGAGACATTGGAAAGATTCAACGAAAATCAACACGGATTCCGATCAGGAAGATCATGCCTATCACAACTTATAGAGCATTATAACAATGTCCTAGATGCACTTGAAGGCAATGAAAACTATGTCATATACATGGATTTTGCTAAAGCTTTCGACAAATGCGATCATGGTACAATAGCACATAAAATGAAACATATGGGAATAACAGGAAAAGTGGGAAAATGGATCTACAACTTCCTCAGAAAACGACTACAGGTGGTCAAAATTTAAGGTGTATCATCATCAGAATCAGAAGTACGCAGCTCAGTGCCACAAGGTACAGTGCTGGTTTCACTCCTGTTCATTATCATGCTGACAGACATAGACAGTGAAGTAAACAGCAACGGTATAGTAACATCATTTGCGGACGATACAAAGATCAGCAGAAAAATCAGCGATGCAAACGAAGTAGAGGCCTAGCAGAGGGACACAAACAAAATATACAAATGGTCAGAAGACAACAATATGACATTTAACACCGAGAAATTTCAACTCTTGAGATATGGTAGAAATGAGGAACTTAAAAAGACTGCATATTATGCTTCAGATAGAAAAGAAATTCAGAGAAGCACGAAAGCGGTCGACTTCGGGGTAATAATGACCGATGATGCCAAATTCGAGACACAAAATCAGATAGCAATAAACAAAGCAAAAAGAGTTGCGGGACAGGTACTAAGAACATTCAAAAGGAGGGACAAGACAGTAATGATTCCCCTGCTGAGAACACTGATCATACTAAAATTTGAATACTGCTCAGTTTTGACGTCCCCATATAAAAGGGACGAAATTAATAAACTGGAAGAAACGCAGAGACATTTCACAGCCAAGATTGATGGCTGCAAAGAACTCAACTACTGGGAAAGACTACGTAAACTAAATCTGTACTCCCTGGAAAGAAGGAGAGAGAGGTATACCATAATCTACATATGGAAAATTATTGAAAAAATGGTGCCAAACCTCAAACAAAACCCAATTACCATCCAGACAACACTGGAAAATAGGAAAGGCAGAATGTACAGTGTTCCCAAATTAAAGGCCCGACAAGGGACCTCCTCAACTCTGAGGGAAAATAGCTTGGCTGTCAGGGGGCCAAGAATTTTCAACCAGCTTCCAAAGGACCTCAGAAACATTACGGGGTCAAAGTTGAAGTCTTCAAGAGAAGACTAGATGCCTAGCTCAGGACGGTACCAGATGAGTCGGGTGTACCTGGCTATGTACGGTAGAGAGCACAAGAAAGCAACTCGCTCCTCCACCAGCTTGACCTTCGTGTGAAGAAAGACCGACGCACGGGACACAAACAAGGTTAACAAGGTTATATATTACATATATACGCCTTGGTGGTATAGTGGTTAGCGTCGCTGACTACGAATCCATCGGCCCCGGGTTCGAGACCCGACGGCAGCCGGCGCGCAGCAAAACCCAGCTGTTCATCCTTCTACACAATAAAGAAAGTGGTTGGTAGATAAATGGGTACCCTAGGTGACCTAGTGGTTAAGACGCTGGGCTGTTGATGGGGCGTGGTTCGGATTCCACGTTAAACTGTAGGTCTAAGGTGGAGTGAAAAGCTTGACCTTCGTCGTCAGAATGAACAATTCGGGCGGAAGCTAACTAAAGGTATACACACAACGGTATACAGGTGCAAATTTGTACCAACAAAGTAGGGAAGATAGCTTGAGATGATAATGTATTAATTTAAAATATGTTTAGTTACATTGAGTGATCCAAATAGTGGATCGGCCAAAATTAAAAAATCGACTTTGAACGGCGGTTTTTGTTAATAGCTGGCACCCATGTTAAATCAATGTACCTGTGGGTGAGGAATAAAATGCAGGTGGATGTCACTCTCGCTTTTGGCTTTGAAGGTCCTTTTCGAGGTCAAACTGTGCAAAAAATGGTATTTTCTAATTTTAATATAAAAAAAATATTCTGAGGCAATTGGTTTGACCAAATGTTTCATTTTGCCACACTTAGTGATAAAGAAGTATGATGACACGCTTATTCCATCCGAATTACCAACTCAAGGTCAAATTCAAGTTAATCACGACCGAAATTGTGCTAAAAATTTGTGATTTTTTATTTTAATTGGCGAAAAAAAATTTGAGCAAGTCTGTTTGTCAAAACAATTTATTTTACAATCTAGGTATTTTCGCCGCCGGACTTTCCGCCGCAGGAATTTTCGCCGTAGGAATTTTCGCCGCAAGGAATTTTCGCCGCAAAGAATTTTCGCCGCAAAATATATAATTTGTATAGATATATAAATATAAGCCTACCAAATTTTCTGAACTCTCTAATACGTCGGGTTTGGATGACTTGGAAATTTTCATTTATTCATTCTCTTAAATAAGTGATTTCATGTACTTCAAAGGTTTTGAACCCTTAGGTTTTTAAAAACCATTTTTGATGGTTTAAAGTGATACTGCACATGCAATAACAGATACTGTCAAAGTTTTATAAAATCGTATTGGAAGTGTGAAATAAAAAACTGCAAGGCAAGAGTGCATACAATTTTAGAATGTGACGCTAAAATAGTAATTTGCAAAACATTTGGTGAGCATAGTCATTCTGCAAACCCATCAAAGCCTAAAGTGTACGCCACAATAGCAAGTATGAAAACGACTGCTACTAACTCCCAATTATCTGCAAGATCACTAATTGCCGATGCTTCTGCAAGCCTAGATGAAGCAGGTTGTTATCTAATGCCATCAATTGCAACTTCATCAAGAAATATTAGAAAATGGAGGCAAAAGAATATGGATATGTTGCAAAAGTACATAATAGAACGTAAACTACGCTAGGATCTTTAGGAGACATTTTTTAAATGAATCCATCAAATAAAACGTTAAAACTAACGAAAATATTACGACTTAACCTAACCAATCGTCAACTTATTTTTTATTTTTTAAAAATTCTTTTGCGGCGGCGAAAATTCCTTGCGGTGAAAATTCCTTGCGGCGAAAATTCCTGCGGCGAAAAGTCCGGCGGCGAAAGTTCCGAACGCGTTTATTTTAACATGATTAGTGCCTAGTAAGTTTGATGGCATGAATTAAGTACTCACAGTAACAGATTTATCACAACTAAATCACAAAGCAGTAAATATAGCCCCATAACTATACAGTTTACACACTAGTAACATCTACAAGTTCACGTTTCTTGATGAACAGCACCGAAATGCTACACTGACAGTCACAATTGCTGGGTTACAGCGACCGCTGTCGTCACAACCACAATCACACTTCATCCTTTTCCTGAAGCAGTTGCATCTATCTGTCTTGCACTTTTACTTGCAACCACAAGCAACAAGCTCCAGGCATTCTTCAGGGATTGGAGGAAGTCTTATCCACGCTGGTAGGAGGCGCTTATCTTCCAACTTCCAGGCTGAAGTGTCCACCGGATCTTTAACAGCTACGTGCTCTTTGTCAGCCTGGAGCCATATTTTGGCCTGATAGTTTGCCCGCTTGGCGTGGAGCTCCAGGGCATCTTTTGTCGGTGGGAGCATTTCCAGAGTCTTCTTGGCCTTCCCAAAAAGGTGAACTCTGGCGTCATCAACTGTGTATTGTTCCGGGGTGCCATACAAATGACACACAAACTTCTAAACATCTGCGATATCCCCATCTCGACCAATGGCATGCAGCAGGAGTGGGTGGTCACTGAACACCTTCCAACACTTCTTTTTTCCATGACCACTGAAGGATGAGACTGTGTTACACCCGGTTAAAGCGTGGAAGCTGACCAGGTTGTCCCTGACTGGGGGCGACAAACTCTTGAATACATCGTGCACGGGGTAACATTTTTCAGTTCTTGGCCGTTCCGCACAGCATCCACACTTCAGCGACCTTCGTGCAAACGAAGTGAATCAGCAGCACCATTACATCAGTATCTCTGCACACTACCAGTATTCGTTCATAGCCCTGGGACGCTGCATCACAAGAGTGAAGGATGAGCCTGGTGTCCGCCTCTTCATGGTTGCTATGCAGTGGAACGTCATGTCGCCTGGTTGACCGTACTTCAGTGGCTTCAAAGAAGCCACCCCCTGTCACCAGCTGACATCTTTCTTGAAGATCTCTGCCCTTCTCAATGATGACGTTTGTTCAAAATTTAACAATAGTCCGCAAAGACCACTGTCAGTCATAACTATATGGGAACTGTAGTAAAGCCAATACCAAAGTTCTAATGAATTTGGAATTGGGGAGAATAATGGGAACAATTCTGTGCTTATGTGGTGTGGTTTTTTTAAATTTCTTTCCATGTATTCATAACTATGGGACCATTCCTCAAGGTGGAGGGACAATCACGCGACTTTTAATATTAAGACACCAACCAAACGGGCTCTTACTATCATGGCCCTTTCACAGTCGGTAACATTTTCCAAGCGCCATATTTTTATTTATTATACAAGAACATGAAAAACCAATATGAACATATTAAAATAGAAGATGTTCTCAATATTACATGCAGTTACATATTAATTTAATAAAGTACATAATGCTATTAATGATACCAGAAAGTATAGTATCGAAAACGCGAGTGTTTCCATTATTCTGTCCAACCCCTGTATATGTATATAATATATATATTATATATATATATATATATATATATATATATATATATATATATATATATATATACAATTAAACACTTTATTCGTTTAAAATAAATAAATTAAATTTTATTCAAATTTATAAGTGATATTTTACGTCATTTTTTAACTGTGCTTTAAAGTTTTAAGTTACTTTTTAAATTTTAATCTTAATGCATAAATCGCCTTTATATTAATCGCTGCTTTTAGCGAAACGGACTTACGATTATTATTTTTTAATCTCTTAATGACTATTTCATGTTCGAATGAATCCTAGTTTTAAAAAAAAAAAAAGGGTTAATTTTTTTTTTAGGGGGTATGATGTTTTGGAGATCTAATTTTTAATATTATTTGGTACTTCATGAAAGAGATATTTCGCATGAAATTTTTAATAATTTTAATTGTAAATAATATAATTATTTTAGTAAATATGTGAGGAAATTCTTTTAAAAATATTTATAAACGATAATAAAATAGTTTGGTTAATTTATGATTTTTAACGTGAATTTTATTTTAATATTCAATTTTTATTATTTAATTCATTTTTTTTCTATAGAAAATTTGGATCAATGAAAGAAAGCCACCCCCCAAACGGGTCGGGGGTGGCTTTCTTTCATTGACACAATTCGGGGGTGGCTTTCTTTCATTGATCTGTAAGTTATTTAGGTAGGTAGGTTATTTAGGTTAGGTTTTGTACGTTAGTTTAAATGTAAGATTTAGATTTAGATTTTGGTTATCTAAGCTACTATATAAATAGTGGTGGAGAGAGTGACTGTTAGTTCAGTGATCTTTTCATGTTTCTTCTGCCAACATCAGAGGTGTCCACATGGCTCAAAATATATTTAGAACTGTCGTATTATCAATAATAAGTGCAGAAGATACTCTCACCTGAAGATCAGGGCCCCCAGCCTTCTTAGTTAGCTTTATAAGGCTAACTAACGAAAATATCACGACCTAACCTAACCAATCGTCAAGGGCGTACAGTTGATCTAACGATTGGTTAGGTTAGGTCGTGATATTTTCGTTAGTTTGCCTTATAAGGCTAACGGATCAATGAAAGAAAGCCACCCCCAAACGGGTCGGGGGTGGCTTTCTTTCACTGACACAGTTCGGGGGTGGCTTTCTTTCAATGATCCAAAAATTTTAATGTTATCGCATATTTATAGATAGTACCGGATTTAAAGTGTAAAAATATTTTCCTTCTTCTGATTGGTCAGTCTTTGGACAAAATTGAAACATGATCCCTGATTGGACAGCTCATACTCTGCGACTCAGTTTTCTGATCCCTGATTGGATAATTACCTATATATACAATATATATAGGTAAATAAAGTACTGTAACCCAAGGTTATGGAAAAAATTTGCATATGTTTCATGAATTAAAGGATGTTATCTATCTATCTATCTATCTATCTCATTTGCTTTCTAATTCGTTACAAAACAACGTAAACAAATAAAAAGAAGCCTCATATTTCAACGGATGTTAAACATACAGTAATTAAATTAAAATTCAATTAACGAAAGGTAAATAGCGTTTCCAACGATTTACAAAACCGCTCAGCTGTGAAAAGAAAATTACATTTTATGTTATTACGGTTTGTTTGTGTGTGTGTGTGTGTGTGTGTGTGTGTGTGTGTGTGTGTGTGTGTGTGCGCGTGTGTGTGTGTGTGTGTGTATTCTCTGTGATAAGCTACAGTGTCTTATTACTAGATAGTTTTAATTCTTTTTTGGTACTCTTCAAAAATTATGGTTTTATTGCAATATATAAAATAATATCTTGGATAAAGTTTTTCAAGAAGCATAGCATATATATATATATATATATATATATATATATATATATATCCTTTCATATAAGACATAGATTTCATACATAATACATAAATTTCGCGTATTATTTCTAGAAATAAGAAAGTCATGAATATGAAATGGGAATTGTGAGCAAAATTCTCGAACTCTGAAGAGCATCTTGAATGTATCAGAAAAAATTACAAATTCTGGTACTTGTAGGTTATCTCCCCCCCCCCCCACCCACCACCAATTTTGACAGAATATTTTCGTTAAAACTAACGAAAATATCACGACTTAACCAATTATCAAGGGCGTACATTTGATCTATTAGTAAATAGTAAATACTATTTCAGAAACAAACAATGTTATGATTAATAATAGATCAACTGTACGCCCTTGATAATTGGTTAAGTCGTGATATTTTCGTTAGTTTTAACGAAAATATTCTGCAAAAATTGGGGGGGGGGGAGATAACCTACAAGTACCCAAATTCTAAACCGTATTTCAGATTTAATGTATGAATTTTGAGTATCACACAGTATATCACAGTATCAACTTATCACAGCATGAAAACAAACAACAGTTTAAATTGGTTTTACCCCCAAACATTACAGTTGGTTCCGTGTTCGATACACAATTTACATTATGACTTAAGAAAATTTAGTCATCACAAAAAATGACTCGGCAGATTCACAAAGAGTTATTGATCCTTTTAACTATTTTTGTCACGAGAAATTGTCTTGTCATACGAGGCGCTCGGGCGAATAGAAGGGAATTAACCATTTCGGGATTTTGGTTGATTCGCCTCTATTCGCCCGAACGCCTCATTATGCTGTACGGTTTTAATCGTGGCTTTCTAGCGAGTCAGCGTACTTCTATTATGGCATCTCTAAATTTCATCTTGAGGTTTAGTTATTTATAATTGTTTTAGGACTCTGTTCTCCATTATTCGCTTTTATATTCTTTATCTTATTCTTAGGATCTTAACATTACCGTAATTCATCATGCAATTTAATGTATAAATACGTGAGTTATGTATCAAAGTTTAATCATTTATTAAACAGAAGAAATAAAGACGTTACGGTGTATCTTAATGGTAAATACGACAAATTTGACATCTGACAGACCAATTCCATTTCTGTTAATATCCAAATAGGAACTATAGCCTACCTATAGCGTACCCAGTGACGTGCACAGACTTTCAGAAGGGCAGGGGGCTCAGTTGAAAAAAGGGCACTCCCCTAACATTTTTAAAAATGAAATCCGCAATGCCATATAGGCTATATATATGTATACACACACAAAGAAAAATTTAAAAATTGTATGTGGTAAATATTCTTAAATTCCATTAAATTCAATGCATTATTTTTGTAAATAAAGCTGATTAAAGAAAATAAATGAAAATTTGTTGTAAAAAGGCATGTTTTTATTGCAAGATTGCATCGTTTTATTGCATCTTTTATAATAAATAATCTAGGTATTTTTATTCACTTTTAATGAAAATTGTATTGTTTTTAAAAATCAATTTCATATTAAAAATGAAAAGGTTATGATATGTTGTTTAATAAATCATTTATTAATTTAATGAAATTCATGCCAGTACTAAAACCCAAAATCCATCGTTTGACACACTGGTGTACTGATGGGCCTAGCCTAGTAGGGGACGTGGACGTTTTTACCAACTTTACGAGTAATGTCATACAATATTTTTTGGAGTAATGTCACACTGCTTTGGATTCCAACTTACCATAATTATCAGTGAGAAATCACTAGTTAGCTTAGGTTAACGTAAAATAAACAAACAGTAAACAATACACATACCCGAGAGACGCAATCAACAGTGAACAGCTGCAGTCAGTGTTACCACTAGGGACGCCCTCCCTGATTGACAAAATAATAGTAACGGTATGTTAAGTTTATTATTCTAATAAAAAAATCATAGATCAAAGTAATTCCAGTTTTGAAAATCTGTTGAAGTAGCAGTAACTAAATAAAAATATAACTAATTAATTCAAATTTATGTCGAATCAATATATTTATGAATTTTGACTAAAAGGGCACTTTTGATATGAAGAAGAAAAAGGGCAGGGGCTCAAGCACCCCAAGCCCCTCCCCCTGTGCACGTGCCTGAGCGTACCTGTGGTAAGCATACCACCTATGGTACGCGGAGCTCTTTTAGGTGGTACGCAAGAGAGTTATGAACACGTAGTTTGATAACTGAAAATTACTTTCATGATGTTTTCAAAAGTAATATTAGTTGTAGATGAATAACCCACAACTTTTTTTGACTGTGGGTTTGCACGTTATCCAGTTTGCCATCCACGTAGAAAACAGACTTTCCGTAACCTTTCATACATAGAAATATTACCTTCTATTGTCTCAAATCACTCAAAAAGAAGTTTTGAAGACCATTTTTTCTATTTAAAGAAGTTATGTATTGTTAAAAGAAGTTATTATGTAATCTGATAAGAAGCTTTCATAGACAAAAGGAGGAAAAACTTCTCCAAGAATGCACCGTCAAAAAGAAGTTATAAGTTCTAAATTTAGAAGGTTTTATTTTTAGTGCAGGTAGATTTCAGATTATTTAACGATAATGTGCAGGGTCAAAAACCAAATCTTTGATTCAGTACAAATGTCGATGAATATTATTAGAATAGGGTTGCCAGACGTCCCGTATTTTACGGGACAGTCCCGTATTTGATCCAAAAATCCCGCGTCAAAATCCCGTGTCAAAATCCCTCGTTCAAAATGTCCAGCAAAAAATATTTTTTAAGCAAATTTTTTAGGGGTGAATTGATTTAGAATTTCAATATTATGTATAATAATTTCAATTTATTCACGATGTTTAATTGTTAAATATTATTGTAATAAAAATTTTCTAATTTTGTTTGTTGTAACCGTTGAAGAAATCTAGTTTCAATTTGAAAAAAAATTTGGTCTTAAAAAAAACCTCAGAAATTTTTTTGTCCCGCATGGGCATTTGAAAAATCTGGCAACCCTACATTAGAATAAATGTAACATTTAAGACAAGGCTGAAAATTTCAGATTGAACACCACAATTCCTTTCCTGCGGTTTCGGTTAGGTGGTACCACTTCCTGCCTTTATGGTTGTACTTAGAAAAGAATAGTAGGAAAAAGTGGTAAGTTGACTTAAAAAGGTGGGAACCCTTGAACTATAAGATAGGAAGAGGACACAGCGCAATGAAACAGCACAACACTAACAACTGTATTCGCTGTTTTGTGCTAAAGAATATCAGGATCACCTGAAGAGCCGTCACCCCAGCCTTTTTTAGTTAGCTTTATAAGGCTAACTAACGAAAATATCACGACTTAACCTAACCAGTCGTTAGGTCAACTGTACGCCCTTGACGATTGGTTAGGTTAGGTCGTGATATTTTTGTTAGTTAGCCTTATAATGATAACTAAAGAAGGCTGGGGGCCCTGATCTTCAGGTGATCTTTTTCTTTTAACGAAATATAAGTGCATTCCGTGCTCATAAAATTCCAAATCATATATACAGGGTGTCCCATAAGTACGGCATCATAGGAGAAATTCATATTTTTCTATTTCTACAAACCATAATTCATATTTTTCTCTTTCTACAGGCCATAATGTCTGTGAGCAAAGAAGAACGAAGTCAGATAATTCTACTCATAGGAAATCGGAGTCAAAGAGAGGCCGCTGCTGAGTTTAACAGACTGCATCCAGACCGCGAGCCAATAACACAGAGTTGTGTTGGCAGACTTGTTGCAAAGTTTAAGGAAACAGGATCCATAGAAGATAAACCACGCAGTGGACCTTCAAGGAGGTCCACTGACGATGATACAGTGACTGCTATCCTGGTTCATTTTAACAGAAGTCCCAATAAGTCTCTTCGGCGATTGTCCGCCGAGACAGGAGTGTCGAAAAGTAGCATCCATCGCATTCTTCAGGCTCACAAATGGCATCCATATAAACTTCAGATCCTACAGAAATTAAGCGAAGATGATCCCGACCGGCGGATGGAATTTTGTGAATGGGCTACGGAACAATATGCTCGGGATGCCAATTTCCCGTCCACCATTCTGTTCAGTGACGAGGCTGTTTTTTATGGAAATGGTGAGGTAAATCGACAGAACACCCGCTACTGGTCTCAAAACAACCCTCACTGGTATACCTCTTCAAAGGAACAAGGTGCATCTCGGGTGATGGTATGGTGTGGCATTTGGAAGGATCGCATCATAGGCCCCCTCTTTTTTGATGAACATGTCACTGGAGGCACCTACCTACGTATGCTCAAGGAAGAAGCATTTCCCAGTGTCTCGAACGAAGAAGGAAATTTCCCAACATGGTTCCAGCAAAACGGCGCTCCTGCACATTACAACACCCAAGTAAGGGAATACCTGTACAAACAATTCCCTGGTCATTGGATAGGACGTCGAGGGCCTGTGGAATGGCCAGCTAGAAGCCCGGATTTCACGCCACTAGATTTTTATCTCTGGGGCCACTTGAAAGCGCTGGTATACGCAGAGAAAATTAGGAGTGTTGAACATTTGCGGCAGCGCATTATTGGGGCATGTAACACCATTACTCCTGACATCATTCACCGTGTGCTTGCTGACTGGGTATCACGTCTGAATTTGTGTATTGAAAACAATGGTCGACATATTGAGCACGTTCTGTAAATAGAAGCTTTTGTTTTGCCTTTTTTTATTATTTTTCCTATGATACCGGACTTATGGAGACACCCTGTATATATATATATATATATATATATATATATATAATATATATATATATATATATATGAGGGTAATTCAATAAGTATCCGCACTTTTTATTTTCACAATTTTATTTTCACATCTAATAGATATAAACACATCACTTCTCCACATAGTCTCCCTGTTTCTCAATACACTTAGTCCAGCGATCTACAAGCTTTTTAATGCCATCACAAAAGAATGTTTTTGGCTGTGTGCGTAGCAAGTCATGCACCGCCTCCTTCAGGTCATCATCGCCTTGGAATCGCTGACCTCTCAAAGCGTCTTTTAGTGGTCCAAACAAATAAAATTCCGAAGGTGCCACGTTTGGACTGTAGGCTGGATGGTCGAAAACTTCAAATTTAAGTTCTTGAAGGCATTTTCTAGTCTGTGCAGCGGTATGAGGGCGCGTATTGTCGTGTAACAGAATAACACCTTCCGACAATCTCCCTCTCTGTTTTGTGCGAATTGCTTGCTTTAACTCATTCCGAAGCATGTCAGAATACGATGCACTTGTTACTGTAGTTCCTCGCTCTAGATAATGTTCAAGTATAGGGCCTCGTGTATCTCAAAACAGTGTTAGCATAACTTTACCAGCTGACGGCTGCGCTTTGAACTTCCTTGCAACGGGAGATGTTGGATGCTTCCATTGCATGCTCTGTCGTTTGCTTCCTGGTTCATAGTGATGGATCCAGGTTTCATCTCCATTGATAATGCATGGAAGGTATCATAATGAAGGTGAAAACATTTTGAAGCGCATTATCACTGGAGATGAAACCTGGATGCATCACTATGAACCAGAAAGCAAACGAGGGGGCATGCAATGGAAGCATCCAACATCTCCCGTTGGAAGGAAGTTCAAAGCGCAGCCGTCAGCAGGTAAAGTTATGCTAACACTGTTTCGGGACACACGCACAGAGCCAAAAACATTTTTTTGCGATGGCATTAGGAAGCGTGTAGATCGTGTATTGAGAAACAGGGAGACTATGTGGAGAAGTGATGTGTTTATAATCTATTAGATGTGAAAATAAAATTGTGAAAATAAAAAGTGCGGATACTTATTGAATTGCCCTCGTGTGTGTGTATATATATATATATATATATATATATATATATATATATATATATATATATATATATATATATATATATATATATATATATATATATATATATATATATATATATATATATATATATATATATATATATATGTATATATATATATATATATATATATATATATATATATATATATGGGATGACTTTCACAATTAAACACGTGAAATGAATGAATGATGCAAACCCATCATTTTTCATTTTTCCTTGTGGTTTGCATCATATATATATATATATATATACACTGAGCGGCAGAAAAATCGGCTCACTTGGAATATCGCGAAAAGCGAAAAAGTGGGCAAGCTTATGTTTATAAAAAGTTTAAAATTCGAAAATTTAGTCTATGAGGACATTAAAAAATCTTGAAACACCTGCTTAATACAAATTATTGTCAAAAAATACTGTAGAAAAAATTGTAACTAAAAAAAAACATTTCGACAAAAACAAAAAATTGGAAAAAAAAAAATGAAACAACAAAAAACAACAACGTGTGATCCAGGGTTATAAGAGGTGTTGCATCCCCTAGCTTGAATGACTGCAGCCATTCGTCGATTTATCTCATGAATGAGATCGGCAATCACATCCTGTGGGATTCTCTCCCACTCTTCAGTTAAAGCTTTTTGTAGCTCCTGTAGAGTGTTAGGGGCTACTAGACGAGCCCTAAGACGCCGTCCCATCGTGTCCCAGAGATTTTCTATGGGGTTCAGGTCCGGACTTCGGGAAGGCCACTCGATTCGACGAATTCCAGCTTCGTCAAGGAAATCGTTAACGGCTCTTTCTGCATGGGGTCTAGCGTTATTGTGCTGTCGAAGGAAGTCTTTGCCAACGAAAGGAGCAAAAGGGACCACATGTTCCAGCAAGATCTCTTCCACGTATCTTGCGGACGTTAATGACCCACCACCAACAACGACGAGCTCTGTGCGCGAGTTTGAAGTGATACCACCCCAGACCATGACTGAGCCTCCTCCAAAAGCAACCCTCTCCGTAAAAGTGCACGGGGCGAATCTTTCTCCTGTTCTTCTCCACACTCTTTCCCGTCCATCGGATGTTCGAACATTAAATTTTGATTCGTCTGTGAACAATACTCGTCCCCCATTGGACCATAGTTCGCTTGACATGCTCACGAGCGAAAGCAAGTCGAGCATTGCAGTGGTGTGGGAGCAATTCCGGGCCCATTGCCTGACGTCTAGCATGTAAGCCACTTTCCATAAGTCTCCTTCTAACGGTTCGCTCCTATACACTGACGTCTCGATACCTCTCCAGCTCATAGCGGACGTTTGTGGCAGTCAAGCGACGACCTTGTAAAACACTCAAGACGATGAAACGATCGTCACGTGCAGATGTGCAGAGCAATCTTCCAGATCCTGGTCTTCTGGTGTACTCTCCTGTCTCCATATAACGTTAGCAGACACGTCGAACCGTTGTTCTTGGAATTCCTAGCGCATCGGCGACATAACGCTGGCTCCGACCATCTTCAATTAGGGCGACGACTCTTGCGACGTTCACGGCACTCAAATCCATTGTAAATGTCCAATTCTGAAACCGAAAAGAATAAAGAATTAGAAGTCTATCTGTTACTAAACGCAAATGCCTACTCCCACTAGTGGAAGGAAAAAGTGGCACTAGCAATCTAAGAGCAACTGAATGTTAGACTGTCAAATTCTTAAAAGAAGTCGAAAATTCGTTACAGCTAGTGTGTTCGCAGCTGACGTTGTTTTGTCTCGTTATTTGGTTGCCTCATAGACTATATTTTTTAATTTTAAAATTTTTATAAACAGAACTTTGCCCACTTTTTTGCTTTTCGCGATATTCCAAGTCGGCCGATTTTTCTGCCGCTCAGCGTATATATATATATATATATATATATATATATATATATATATATATATATATATATATATATAATCTGTTTCACGATTAATTTTTTATATAAAAATAAATTTAACTCTTTTGATCGTATTACCGATGTACTCTTATCGCTACTATAGAATAAATACTATAATGTAAACGTAATTTATTTAACTTCACTATCAATTTGAATTAGTTATCCAATAATTATGTATTTTTCTATGTTTTTGTCAAAGGATTTCTCTTGAGAAATATGGTGTTGATTGCGAATTTACAGCTTTGTATCATTATCAAAGTATTGTGATCGCTTAACGTTACTTTATATAATGTACTAAATATTATGGAAATATTTTTATTATATCGATTTTTTATGATTAATATATAAAATTGGATTTAGGCGGCAAGAATGTGGTTGGAAAGAGGTCTTAAGCAATTTTTATCGTCGTTTTTATTGGTTCGAAATACTTGAGGGAAAGATTTTTATGAGTGACATATACTCGTATGTATATATATATATATATATTGAACCTGCCAGTACGGGAGAAAATGCTACTACCATCATCTCCCGACAAGTCTCAAATGACAACAGAAGGAATGTGAGAAAAAAGAATATGTACTCAAACAGCAAACAAAACACACATAGCACACAAAAAAATTTCATCATCTCGGACACAATACGGCTGCTAAGTCTTATACAGCACATGCAGCTGACACAGCTGGGAACCCTCGAGCCGGACTGCTGCATGGCAAGAAGCTACCAGAACAGGTAGGCGGGAACAGATCCATCTCGGAGGACCACAAGACTACAAAACACGCGATATCAAAGGACAACGAACTTAAAATGCACAAGGGGCAATGATGCAAAACAAAGAACATAAACACTGTCCTGGCAAATATTTAAGGAATAAAACCGAACAATTCACTAAACAAAGTTTCGTACCTGAAAGGTGTTATGGACGAAACAAGGGCGGACATCGCATGCCTCACAGAAACACATCTTAAAGACTGCCAAGGAAACTGCGATAACTGCGAACACTGTATCGATAAGAAAGAACTGCATATCGATGGATTCAACTTACTAAGAGCGGATAGAACAGCGAGAAGTAAAGGTGGTTGTGCTATTTATATAAATGAAAGGCATATGACAGAGACGTTAATAAGTAAATCCAACAGTTTCGTGGAAACCCTTGCAGTGAAAATAGAGAAACTAAACGTGGTACTGATGGTCATCTATAGACCTCGAAAACTCTCCAAATTAAAAATTTTCGGATGCCATTGAGGATATCAGAACCCTAGTAAAGTCTGTAAATTTTCCATCCCCTAATATAATACTCTGTGGCGATTTTAATTTCCCGTTTATAAAATACAAAAAGGTGGGTAGAAATATATTTATACAGCAAGATAAGGGGAACACCAGAGAGGACCAGGAGCAAGCAAGAATGCTGATGGCTCTCACAAACGAGTTTATGCTGACACAGGAGATAACAGAAAATACCAGGAAAAATAACAGCCTAGATCTGGTATTCACAAATAACTCAAATTTGATTGCGGATATAAAAATAACTCCAACTATTATCTCAGACCACAGTATAATCGAGTTATCAACAAATATGGCAATAACTTTAAAAGACAATATACATACGGAAGGAAGAAGCAATTTTGGGGCTTTTAACTTAAACTCCAAAACCATAAATTGGGAAGAAATCAGATCACACATGGCCCAAATAGAGTGGAGAACAGTTTTCGAGAATAAAACAACTGAGGAAATGCTAACAACCTTGGAAGAAAAGACGCTGAGAATTTTGGAAAAATATGCTCCGAAAGCACAGCCAAAAGGAAAGAGGAACTGGCTAGAGAGGCAAAAGAGAAGAATATTCCGCAAAAGAAAGAGAGTAACGACGAAGTTACCTAGTTGCGGAGACAACAATGCCAGGAAAGAAATACAAGGAAAACTGGAGAGAATCGATTGGGAAATACAAACTCTGATAAAGGGCCATACAGAGAGGGAAGAGGAAAAGGCGGTAGAAGCAATAAAGGAAAATCCAAAATACTTCTACAGCTATGCAAAAAGAAAAACGAAAACACGCGCTACTATCGGGCCCTTAAGGAAAGGAAATAATGAACTAACAGACGATCCAAAAGAAATATCTGAAACATTGAGAACCCAATATGAATCGGTCGTCAGTACCCCAAAAAGGGACAAAGCGTTACCTGACATAGATGCATTCTTCAAAGAGAAATTGCAAGAAGAATGTATAACAGACTTTGATTTTACTCCAGAAGATGTAGCGAGAGCTATAGGACAAATGAAATCACATTCAGCTGCAGGTCCGGACAAATGGAACGCACTATTAATTAAAAAATGTAAAAGTGAAATAGCTACACCCTTATACTGGATATGGAGAAGATCCCTAGACACTGGGGAAATACAGAGCATCTTGAAAAGAGCAAACATCGTCCCTATATATAAAGGAGGAGATAGATATCAAGCAAAGAACAATAGATGTGTCCTTGACGTCCCACCTCACATAAATTTTTGAGAGAATAGTCAGAGAGAAAATCTATGACTTCTTGGAGACATTGGAAAGATTCAACGAAAATCAACATGGATTCCGATCGGGAAGATCATGCCTATCACAACTTATAGAGCATTATAACAATATCCTAGATGCACTTGAAGACAATGAAAACTATGATGTCATATACATTGATTTTGCTAAAGCTTTCGACAAATACGGTCATGGTATAATAGCACATAAAATGAAATATATGGGAATAACAGGAAAAGTGGGAAAATGGCTCTACAACTTCCTCAGAAAACAACTACAGGTGGGCAAAATTCAAGGTATATCATCATCAGAATCAGAAGTACGCAGCTTAGTACCACAAGGTACAGTGCTGGCCTCACTCCTGTTCATTATCATGCTAACAGACATAGACAGTGGAGTAAACAGCAACCGTATAGTAACATCATTTGCAGACGATACAAAGATCAGCAGAAAAATCAGCGATGCAAACGAAGTAGAGGGCTTGCAGAAGGACACAAACAAAATATACAAATGGTCAGAAGACAACAATATGACATTTAACATCGAGAAATTTCAACTCTTGAGATATGGTAGAAATGAGGAACTTAAAAAGACTGCATATTATGCTCCAGATAGACAAGAAATTCAGAGAAGCACGAAAGCGGTCAACTTGGGGATAATAATGACCGATGATGCCAAATTCGAGACACAAAATCTGATTGCAATAAACAAATCAAAAAGAGTCGCGGGACAGGTACTAAGAACGTTCAAAAGGAGGGACAAGACAGTAATGATTCCCCTGCTGAGAAAACTGATCATACCAAAACTTGAATAATGCTCAGTTTTGACGTCTCCATATAAAAAGAAAGAAATTAATAAACTAGAAGAAACGCAGAGACATTTCACAGCCAAGATTGATGGCTGCAAAGAACTCAACTACTGGGAAAGACTACGTAAACTAAATCTGTACTCCCTGGAAAGAAGAAGAGAGGTATACCATTATCTACATATGGAAAATTATCGAAAAACTGGTGCCAAACCTCAAACAAAACCCAATTACCATCCAGACAACACTGGAAAATAGGAAAGGCAGAATGTGCAGAGTTCCCAAATTAAAGGCCCGACAAGGGACCTCCTCAACTCTGAAGGAAAATAGCTTGGTTGTCAGGGGGCCAAGAATTTTCAACCAGCTTCCAAAGGACCTCAGAAACATTACAGGGGTCAAAGTTGAAGTTTTCAAGAGAAGACTAGATGCCTGGCTCAGGATGGTACCAGATGGGCCGGGTGTACCTGGCTATGTACGATAGAGAGCGCAAGAGAATAACTCGCTCCTCCACCAAGCCAGGACTAGAGGCGGGGCCACCAGCTTGACGCAAGGAACCCAAACAAAGTTAACACCAACATGATATACTGTATACATAAAATGTGGATATATTCATGCTCTTTCCTTTATTTATTACACTGGTATGCATCAATTTTGCTGTCAAGGGTTTTGTAAGTGATTCTTATAGAGTATTTCCTGCTGATTTCGAATCTGCAATCCGTTTTTCTCAATAAGCTCAGGTTATCCGGCTATGGCTTCATAAGTAAATTAGAATTTTTCGTGATTTTGTCAAAGCGGAATTGGAACAGTAACACCTATCATCACTTGTTTCACTTGTATAATATCTTTTTTTACTTTTCAGGCATATAGATAAAATATTTCATAATGAATAGAGCGTGTAAAAATGATCCCAATAGATTCTGCTACATATGTGGGACGGTTACCATGCCAAATAACCAGTCCCAAATCACTAAATTTGTGAAGACAATGTATAGAGCATACTTTGGAAGTAAGCTAGGGGACCAGGACAAAAATTTCGCCCCTCATATGTGCTGCAAGACGTGCATTGAAAATTTGAGAAGATGGAGCAAAGGCAGAGCGAAATCTTTGCCTTTTGGAATTCCCATGATTTGGAGAGAAGGAAAGGATCACGTGACATATTGCTATTTCTGCATGACAAACCTCCAAGGTGGGCTTATAAATTTATTTTCTTAAATATTTTGAAATCCTCGTATGAAACTTGACATAATATTCACCATAATGTAATATTCACCATATATAGCATAATATTCACCATAATGGTAATCATACATTTACATATACATATTGTTATAGAAAATACATTTACACATACATATTGTTATACAAGTTACATTTACATATACAATGATTGTATATTTTCTTTCTTTTTCATTCATATTGTCCCCGAAGGGACAATATGAATAAAAAAGAAAGAAAATATACAGACTCCATCGACCTATTTCATATCTTACAGACCGCAGCCTTCCCTCACGAGCCGCCACTGTCTGAATGTTTCTTCTATTTCATATGCAAGTTTTATATCCATGTTTCTGTGTTTCTATTTTCAGGAGTTAACAAGAAGAATAAACGCATTGTTGTATACCCTGACATTCCTTCTGCTATGAGACCTGTACCCCATGGTCCTGGAATTCCAATACCCGACCCACCTCAAACCCTGGACTTCGATGATTCTGATGATGAATCAATGACCAATGCCAATGACCAGTCCCAGTCGTATATACCTCAAAATACCGCTTCAAATGAGCCGAGGCCTCTCAACCAGGCCAAACTTAATGATCTTATCAGGGATTTAGGACTTTCCAAATTAGCTGCAGAGATCTTGGGCTCACGACTTCGAGAGGACAACTTGCTGGCTCCGGGAACAACATTCTCCTGGTATAGGAAACGAGAGGAAGAATTCCGCAAGTTTTTTGCAGTGCACGAAAATACCTCTTCCTTAGTGTACTGCTGCAATGTTGAGGGGCTAATCGAATCCTTGGGCCTGCCATATAACGCATCAGAATGGAGGCTATTTATAGACTCGTCTAAACGAAGTTTGAAAGCAGTACTTCTCAGCATTGGGAATAGGGTTGCATCAGTCCCTGTAACACATTCCGTACAACTTACTGAGAGCTACGATAACATGAAAATTTTACTGGATGCTCTCGTATACGACCAACATAACTGGAGGATCTGTGGAGATTTGAAGGTAATACTAATATCATAAGTAAACTATTGCTATTGACTATGTTGTTTTTCCAAAGGTTATTTGAGAGCGTATAAGAACACTTAACTTCCCCACAGAAGTGATACAGTCCAATGCATAGATTTTTTTATCTGATAGAACAAATTCTCTAAATTCTTTAAATATTTTCATTTTTTTTCAGATTGTGGCATTTGTATTGGGAATGCAAGGGGGATACACGAAATACCCATGTTTCCTCTGGAAATGGGATAGCCGAGCGGATGAGAAGCACTATGCACAGCGTGAATGGGCATCCAGAGAGAATTTTGAACCTGGGTCGCATAATGTCGTTTCAGTGCCCCTTGTACCACCAACAAAAATTTTGCTCCCACTACTTCATATTAAGCTGGGCTTGATGAAAAATTTCATCAAATCAATGAATAAGGAGGGTTCAGCATTCCGATATCTCCAGAGTAAATTTCCTCATATATCTGATGCTAAACTAAATGCTGGGGTTTTTGATGGTCCTCAAATTCGAACTTTGATCAAGGATACTCAGTTCGAAAACGCAATGACTCCAACTGAGAAGAATGCCTGGCAGGCATTCAAATCAGTTGTCACTGATTTTCTTGGCAAGCGTAGAAGTCCAGAATACGAGTCCGTTGTCGAAAACTTGATGGAAGCTTTCAAAGCTCATGGGTCGCGCATGTCCATAAAAATGCACTTTTTGTGGTCCCACTTGGACTATTTTCCTGAAAATTGCGGGGATTATAGTGAGGAACAGGGTGAACGATTTCACCAAGATATCAAAATAATGGAAGAGAGGTACCAGGGAAACTGGGATATCAATATGCTGGCGGACTATTGCTGGTGTTTGAAGCGAGACGTGCCCGAAGAAAAACACAGACGGAAAGCCAAAAAAACTTCATTCCTTCCTCAATAAACTTTTTTCCATATTCATTGTATGAATAAAAGTATTTATTCACACAATGTTTTCATTTTTCACGAGTGTTCTTATAATATTACTCGTATCTACAGTGTTTAAGCTAAAAAAATCAATAAATTTGGGGATAAAATTGGACTTATAATAAATGGCCAATAGAGAAAAAACCTGACCTGATTGAGGAAAACCAATGTCATTTTCGAATTCAGCATGGTCGAATTATATAATATGAGTTGAAAAATCCCTCACAGCAGACAAACAAATTTCATATGCATACCAGTGTTATGCATACACTCCAACTCCAACTGAATAATGATGCTGAAAAGGCTGAAAATGTATTCGGGTTTTTCGTTTTAACTCCTTTCTTCTCCATATTCAATGTAAGACTTACAAATTATTAATGTCTCTCTTTTGTGGGAACTTAAATTTTGTCAAAATGTAGCTCGATATATCTGCTAAACTCGGTGAATATCTTCTTTCAATCTCTTACTTCTTTTTGTTTTTATTACGCTAACCAGGAGTGAACGCAAGAATTTTAAAAATTCATAAATCAATAGGCCCTTCTCCACGCATTTTGCCTTTACCAGGCTAACCAAGAGTGAACCGTGTGTTTTTTATAAGTTCGTAAATCCATTACCTTTTCCCACCTTGTCTCATATTCTTTCTTTTCTTCTCAATTTGACCTCTTTTCACCTTTTTTTTTTTCAATTTATTTTTCTATTTCTTTCGCGAATTTTGTCTGAAATTTGCTGTAGTTTGATCTCCGGGGTGCTTTGCGGTTTACAGCGAAACGTTTGATGAGCGATTATCCAAACGAGCAAATTGGGTAACTGATAACAACAACTTAAGTAAGTTTTAAGATTGTTAAATCGAGGTGAATGACCTTTCCGTAACACCAACTGAAGAATTAAAATATTATATCTAAACTAAAATAAAAGATATGCTTATTTTTATGGAGAAACTTAATTGCAATCCTTCCCCAACACCTTCGTACACGGAACTCTAGAAATACTTTATTAAGTTTAAATTTACAATTTCAGTATTTTAGTTCATTTTCTAAGATCATATTGGATCCATTTTTTAATTTTAAACTTTTCAGTTATTATTTATAAAATAAATTACCTTTTGCTTTACGTTATTAATAAAATTTTAAAATTAAATTAGTTTTCGCTTCAAAACACGAAATATATTTAAACACATTTAATATTTCGTATTATTTATGTTTGCTTTACTTAGTGATTTAATAAAATATTATTTTACTCAATTATTCATATAATAAATTACATTCTAAAATATATTCCCTTCATCAAATGCAAAAAAACTTTACTTTTTTACGTGGAAGTCAAAATATGATAATAAAACCCCACTCTAATAGACAGAATTTATTTTCACAACAGTTTCGATGCCCACTGGCATCCTCTTCGGGTGGATACAGAAAGAAGAGGATGCCAATGCGCATCGAAACTGTTGTGGAAATAAACTCTGTCTATTAGAGTTGGTTTTTATTATCATCCCTTAATCAAATTTTAGCTGAAAAATTGAAGCAATGTAATTAATTCAAAATCCAACCAGTTTGAAATATCGGGAGGGTTGTGCAGTGACGAGCTTACTGTACGTAATGTACTAACACTGGGCTCGACCCAGTTCCCATTTTAAAGGGGAATTATTTTTCCTGGGTGGTGGGGTTACTGACCTCTCATTTTCTCTAGCTGGTCGAAATTAATCCTGTGTTGAAAAGAATATGGTTATGAGCACAGAAATCGTATGGCGTCTGTATATATGTAATACTACAATTCTTAATTCCGCTTTTATTCAAGTACAGAGAGTTAAAAATGTAAATAAACACCGTCGTTGTTTTCTATAGTTTTTATTGGTTAATAAAAACCACTAAATAATAACAGATTCATTAAATCAATGTATTTAGAATCGTGTTGCTTTCTGGCATTCCATCGATGAGGTTTGCCATTTGCTCTTGAGGACAATCATCGTGGTGTCTATTTACTTTTGTCAACCCTTTGTACGTACTTGCCCGTAAATTAACAACAAATTTAATGCCTGAAAGACGGAAGTAATGTTAATTAACATTCGTGAAGTTTAATTAGGTTTTACAAAAAGAATATATACCATTACAGAAAAAATCCTATAAGCATCCACAAAGCCTCTATATATTTTAACACCGCTTCCCGTTGATCAGCGAAGTTAAGCGACATTGGGTCTGGGTAGTAGTTGGATGGGAGACTGTCCTCCGCGTCCAGATTGTGTAGCGACCCGTGGTTCGGATCCCACGTGAAGCTGTAGGTCCCCTCCGTCATATGACCTTAGATGTTGCGAAGGAGGTTAAACAACCCCAATCATCATATATTTTAACACAAGTAAAGTTTACTTGTTTTTATGGAAAAAGATGTCTACTAAGTGGTATCGTTAAATACCAAAAGGTATCTTTAAATACCAAAGACCCTGTACAGTCATTACATAAAATCGTATCCAGTCATATTTTGTGGCATGTTAATGAGAAGCGATGCTTTCGAGTGAAATGTGGAGGTTGGGGAAACCTGAAACACGTCAACACTCACTCCTGTAGATGCATGAGGTCTCTATTAGGTCCATAACAGAATGCATTACACATTTAAAATAGCTCAAAATGGTTGCAGTAAAGGATAAAATATTAAGTATTGTTAATATGAAGTTTTATAATGTCGACACCTTTAATTAAAGGACGTAAAAAACCCCCTCCTCTTGGATGAATATGACGCATAGATTTTTATTATTTATACAGTAACCCTTTTTTCTAATTAAATTAGGTTTGGCAGTGTAAAGGGCCGATAATTCCCTACGAAATATATATGACATAATATAATTGGTTGGCCTGACATTATTAGCCAATGAGAGATATGCTTTCTAAAACATTAAGAGTAAGGTAAATCTATATTAAACGTCAATAATAATAATAATAATAATAATAATAATCATAATAATAATAACGCAAGACTCTACTTATAATATCGATTAGGAGAAATCTAACACGTTATGGTAATAGACAGTTTTCACTTAACCGACACTGCTCAGATGATATGATCGCCCATTGATTCAGTTAATTGCTACATTCGATATGGAACGCAGTTCAGCAGCTCACTCTATTGCATAAGGCATGAGAGCAGCCCTAATAGCCTTGCGCGAGGGCAATTTGCCGGTCTCTGAGACTCCACAAAAACTGGGCGTCCGCACGAAGACTGTGTAGTGAATACTCTTATTTTAGTTTCAAGATAAATGTTAATTTTACCGTCTTGAATTTCGGAATAACTATAAATTCATTTTAAATTAGTTACCCATCATAATTCAATTGTAAACCACATTAATACTAATTTTATGTATACTGTATTATTTTATTGTATGTAAACATAATTAATTATATATCACAATTGTCAGTTAATTATTTATATTCAAATAATTATTTTAATCTAATACCATGTCCATTTTGCAAATAAATAATAGAAATCCAAGGGTTATATTTTCCATCCTTGGTACTGTCGCAGTTTCGCCTAACGGACTCAATACGGCTAGTGAGATAATCACTGGTTGGCACTTAACCAGCGGCAGTGCTTATGGCTACATCATCCAGGTTAACCTATACCGGATAGATGCGCTACGGTCCCAAGCCGTAGCTTGCCTAGGCCCAACGACGACGAAAACCAACAATTGGTGACCCCGGAGTTGGATTCCCCCCTTTTACCCGAACGACTAGGACTAGACTGTAACGTCGTTCGTGCCCATCACTCCCTTCACCCGAGCGACTAGGACCAGACTGTAACGTCGCTCGTGCCCTCTGCCCCTCACCCCTGCCCGTGCGCTCTGTGCCTGCGCTCGTCTCAACCTCCACTCCTTCGTTGGTAACTTGTCGTCTTGCTTGTACGTCAGCAAGCATAGGAGAAGATGCCTGACGACGCTGGTGCCATCTCCCACTTGAGCGTAAAGCTCCCCGTCTTCTGGCCGGGTGATCCATTTATTTGGTTCCACCAAGTGGAATCACAATTCAACTTGGGAAGGATCACCGCTAGCAGGACAAAATACGATCATGTTTTGTCCTCTCTACCAGCGAGCATCATCTCTGAAGTCCGTGACGTCATCGTGTCTACTTCCACGAGTGAGGACCCATACAACGATCTGAAGTCTGCCATCCTGTGCCGCACCACTGTCTCCGAGCGCGAGAAACTACATCAGTTAATCTCAAAAGAAGAACTTGGAGACCGTAAGCCCACTCAAATGCTGAGGGCTATGCAGTGCGCTCTAGGCGAACGCGCACAAACCTTCGATAAGGACATCTTTAGACAGTTGTTCTTGCAGAAACTTCCTCCATCAGCTCAGCGTGTCTTGGCCACTATGGATCCTGCTACTCCAGTTGATAAACTAGCAGAAACTGCCGACAAAGTAGTGGAGATTGACACAGCTCCGGTCAACAACGTGAACACACAATCTTAACTGGAGTTGAAAGTGGAAGAGTTAAGTCAACAACTCAACCACGTTTGTTCTCTGCCACAAAATCAACGGCAAAGAAGCCATTCTCGGTCAAGATTTACGAAGAGGCATCGTTCGAGTTCCGGGAAGATCTGCTTCTACCACTCTAAATTTGGAAAGAAGGCTAGGAAGTGCATCTCCCCTTGCAATTTTTCGTCGGAAAACCCCAGCAGCGAGTCCTAATGGCGTCTAGTACTCGCACTGCCAACCTGTTATTCATAAAGGACAGGAACTCTGGTGTCAATTTCTTGGTCGATACCGGAGCGTCAATCAGTGTATTCCCTCAAAAATCTGGTCATACGCACTCGGAATCTCCGCCTCTATACGCTGCTAACGGTTCACGCATACCCACGTACGGTACTCAGTCGCGTGAACTAAACTTGGGCCTTCACCGATCCTTCAAGTGGATTTTCATCTGTGCTCAAGTGCAGCATCCCATAATCGGCGCTGACTTCCTCCAGCATTTCAAACTCCTGGTGGATCTTGACAAGCGACGCTTATGCGACCAGGCCACACTGCTTTCTGTTCTTGCCAAACAGGTTGCCCTTCCGGACGCCTCGAACTCTGCACTTTCCCTCGTTCCCCCTAATTCCATGTACCAGTGCCTTTTCCAGCGATATCCAGGAATTCTTCAACCGATGCAGATGGGTGATACCATTAAGCACACCATTACCCATCACATTACAACAAAAGGTCCCCCTGTGTTTGCAAAACCCAGACGTCTTGCCCCGGACAAACTGAAAGCTGCCAAATCGGAATTCCAGCTTATGATAGATCTTGGGATAATAAGACCTTCCAAAAGCAGTTGGTCCTCTCCCCTACACCTGGTCCAGAAGTCAGGGACTGGAGACCATGTGGGGATTACCGGTTTTTGAATTCGACAACCATCCCGGACCGATATCCGGTACCAAATGTCCAAGACTTTACTTCTCTTCTCCACGGCAAATCTATCTTCAGTAAAATAGACCTCGTTAAGGCTTTCCACCACATTCCCGTAGAGCCTTCGGATATTCCCAAGACTGCAGTTTGTACACCATTTGGGTTATTCGAATTTGTGAAGATGCCGTTCGGGCTACGGAATGCTGCGCAAACCTTTCAGAGGTTTATAGATGAGGTCACCAGAGGCTTAGACTTTGTTTATGCCTACATCGATGATTTGCTTGTGGCCAGCTCAACGGAAGAGGAACATAAGGAACATCTTTCACTCCTCTTTCAACGCTTAGAACAATACGGTGTTACTATTAATGCATCTAAGTGTGTGTTTGCACAGCCAACCTTGGAATTTCTTGGTCACACGATTTCGCAGCACGGAATTACCCCCCTTCAGGACAAGTGTGAAGTGATAAAAAATTACCCTATGCCAAATAATCAGCGTGAGTTACGTCGGTTTCTAGGTTTGGTAAATTATTACCACAAGTTCATTAAAAATTGTGCCAGTGTTCTTGCTCCTCTACACGCTATGATCAAACACAAACGCAAGGTAACGAAATTGGTATGGTGTAGCGATAGTTTACAGGCGTTCGACAATGCCAAAAATGCTATCAATAGTGCATTGTCTCTGTCATTTCCTATCAGTGATGCCCCCCTAACTCTGACGGTCGATGCATCAGATGTTGCGATCGGTGGGGTGTTGGAACAAACCATTAACGGTCAACAAGCACCCATCGCGTTTTACTCGAAAAAGCTGCAGCCAGCCCAAACGCGTTATAGTGCTTTTGGACGTGAACTTCTTGCTATTTACTTAAACGTGAAGCATTTTCAACATTTCCTTGAAGGCCGAGAGTTTTGTGTTTTTACCGACCACAAACCTTTGGTCACTGTCTTCAATAAAAACAGCTGTAACCACTCTCCCAGAGTCATCAGGCAACTCGATTATCTCGCAATTTACCACAGATATCCGCCACATCAAAGGTGTCTTGAACATCCAGCGGATGCACTTTCAAGAATAGAGATTACTTCTGTTACCCTCAGCTCTACACTGTGGAATGCTATTGCACAGGATCAAGATAAGGATACGGAACTACAAGACCTGCTCAGAGAAGACTCCACTCACTCACTTTCCCTCAAGAAAATGAGTATGCCAGGATTGTCTGTGCCCCTCTATTGCGACGTATCAACAGCTGCTATTCGCCCTTATGTCCCTCCATGTTGTAGTAATGCTTAGTTAAGATTATAAAATTCTGTTTAATTAAATAAGATAATGTTTAATATAAATTTACTAAAAATTGTGATGTTTTAAATTGTTTAAAATGGGTACAATTGGTAGTCCTGAACAGGGACCCAAGAGAGCAGATTATAACACATAATACTCAGTTTCGAAATTAATAAATCGTAAGTGTTAATAAGGAGTGTTAATATACCTTCCCCCGTCCCTCTGCTTTCTAACGGTCTTTTAGAGTCAGAACTCGGCGTCGCTACCGGAATAATTATACTGCACGGCGAAAATGAGTAACGAGATTGTACAGTTAAATGAAATAAAGAGCAATAGAGATATAGTAAAGTAGGAAGAAGCGTAAATAAATAATGAAGAAAATAAATAATAAAACGTATCACTACAATGTCACAGACAAGCAGTCTTCACGGATCTTCATAAGCCCTCCCATCCTGGTATCCGTGCTTCGCAACACCTGGTTACCTCTCGCTTTGTTTGGCCCTCGATGCGGAAGGATGTCAAACATTGGACCAAAACGTGCCTTGCCTGCCAGCGTGCCAAAGTCCAAAGGCACACCAGGTCCCCCTTTGACGCATTTCCGCCCACATCCCAGCGATTTGAGGTAATTCATGTAGACATTGTTGGCCCTCTTCCAGTGATTCAAGGCCAACGTTATCTGCTCACCTGTCTCGACCGCTTTTCCAGATGGCCTGAAGCCATCCCACTTCCTGATATCCAAGCGGACACTGTTGCAAGAGCCTTTCTTCATGGATGGGTATCAAGATTTGGATTGCCGACAAAAGTCATCACTGACCAAGGTCGCCAATTTGAGTCTTCGCTTTGGAAGAAGTTTACCAGCTTGTTGGGTACAGTACATGCGCATACCTGTGCGTATCATCCGCAAGCTAACGGCCTCGTCGAACGCTTCCATCGCCAGCTGAAGTCATCCCTTATGTGTCACGAAGACTCCCATTGGATGGATAAGCTTCCACTCGTGTTGCTTGGTATTCGCTCTGCATTTAAGAGTGATCTGAAGACTACAGCGGCTGAACTAGTCTATGGAACAACACTGCGGCTACCAGGTGGCTACTTCACTGCAGGGGATAAGTCATGTGATCCTACGGAATTCGCTCAAACACTTTCCTCTCACATGCAGTCCCTTCAGCCTGTTCCCCCTCGATTGACTAGCCAACAGAACATCTTTGTTTCCCCAGCCCTCCAGTCTTGCACCCGTTTTCGTTCGTGTACCTGTCCCAAAACGGCCTCTCCAATGTCCATATGACGGGCCCTATGAAGTTCTCCGACGTACGCGCAAATCATTTCTCATCCAGCGCGGTTCCAAGGTCGACAAGGTTTCTATCGATCGTCTTAAGCCTGCGTTTTTGGAATCAACCTTAAGCGAGGTACATGTAGCTACCAAAAAGGTCCAGGGGAAATCTGTGTCGTTCGGAACTCTTTGAATTTCCTCTCTGGTGGAGGAGTGTGTAGTGAATACTCTTATTTTAGTTTCAAGATAAATGTTAATTTTACCGTCTTGAATTTCGGAATAGCTATAAATTCATTTTAAATTAGTTACCCATCATAATTCAATTGTAAACCACATTAACACTAATTTTATGTATACTGTATTATTTTATTGTATGTAAACATAATTAATTATATATCACAATTGTCAGTTAATTATTTATATTCAAATAATTATTTTAATCTAATACCATGTCCATTTTGCAAATAAATAATAGAAATCCAAGGGTTATATTTTCCATCCTTGGCACTGTCGCAGTTTCGCCTAACGGACTCAATACGGCTAGTGAGATAATCACTGGTTGGCACTTAACCAGCGGCAGTGCTTATGGCTACATCATCCAGGTTAACCTATACCGGATAGATGCGCTACGGTCCCAAGCCGTAGCTTGCCTAGGCCCACGACGACGACGACGAAAACCAACAACTGTAAAGAGATGGGTGCTTCGTTACCAAATGGAGTAAGTATTGCATGCCAGTGCCTGTAACTCAGTGGTTAACATCGTTCCCCTATAGTGGAAATGAAGACAGTGAGATCAAGGGTTCGACTCCCGGTGATAATGATTTAGGAATTGTGCCAATTTCTGGCCATCCTGATTGATTTATTATTATAATTATTATTATTATTATTATTATTATTATTATTATGTTTTGGTTTTGTACTACGCGACAATACGAGCGAAGGATGTATGTATAGTTAGAAAGCTGTTGGCGATCCTTTCACGACCACATGGACGATTTGCAGAGATATTGGATTGCGGTGCTGTTCAAACATAGTAAATAATAAACTTCATGAAGCAGGTCTTTCGGATCACCTGAAGATCCGTCACCCCAGCCTTTTTTAGTTAGCTTTGAAAGGCTAACTAACGAAAATATCACGACCTAACCAATCTTCAAGGGCGTACAGTTGCCCTAACGATTGGTTAGGTTAGGTCGTGATATTTTCGTTAGTTAGCCTTATAAAGCTAACTAAAAAAGGCTGAGGTGACGGATCTTCAGGTGATCCGGTTTTTCTTATCGACGGCCAGCTGCCAAACCAGCATTAAACAGGCGAAGATTGGCTTCGCCTTACAGTATTTCCATGAAGAGATGACGACTTCTGGAAAAAGGCAGTGTACAGCAACGAAAAGACCTTCTCAACCAACGAACTAGACCGATTACATTGCTGGAAAATTTGGAGGAACAAAATTTGACGATTAATGGCCTTATCAATGTAGGGGTATGAAAATGGATGTCAGGGTATGGTCCTGAAGAATTAGTAGGAACAAAGAGCCACTTCAAAGGAAAAATGCATGTCATAATACTGGAAGACATTTTGTTGCCTGGTGTTTACGTATATTTCATTCGTGCACGTGATCCACACTCTAAAACCTGTCCACTGTGTGTACTTTAGATCCGAGCGGAAAAAAAAAGGACTAAACGTACTTTCGATATGAAGTATGTAAAGCGTACACTGGTTAGACCGAAGGTACACTGAGAGTACGCTGAGAGGTTTCCTTTAATCCCTGGAAGTGTACTCTTTGTATGTTTCGCTTAGTTCCAGAGGACACCGTTTGTCAAGAAGATAATCGTCCACCTCTTCTCTATCTACTATAGCCCTATTATATACTGTATGTACCCTTGAAGTACTTTAGATTTTGCAGAGTATAATGTTATAATGTTTCAGACCAACAAAGACCCTAGGATCCACTCATGGCTGGTCTACCTAACTGTGTTCGTGTATTGTGTATGTCCTCCGTGGTGGCGGACGGGACCTACAATTTTACGTTGGTTCCGAACCACAAGAACATAAGAAATTTATGTAAAAACTGCCGGTAAATTGGCAACGACCAATTTTTACGAAACTAAATAATTATCAATTTAAAACATTAATTATCGATTTAAAACTAAAGATAGAATCTCTGATCCAGAGGATCAAGTCATAATAGACTACTATCCACAAATATGTTACACTCTATATCTATTTATAAAGGTCATGCAAATATATCGGATCCAAAGAATCCAGTCAATTTCATTACGATATCCATCAAGTCACGGTCCATATCGATAGCGGACCAAGTCAAAATTTACAATCATATACATTACAATATATACACTTACGAGAAAAAGAGTAGGTGTGGCTGTAAAGACTGTACAGTAATGTAGAAATGTGTGTGCACCCATTTTGGGTCTCCCATTTAAAGGTGTTTGTGGGGCAAGTGAAGATCATGAGTTTTTCAATACCTCACAGTACTATGGGGGGCACCGCTCGGCAGAGGAATCTCTTTAAATGGGGTGTGTAAGGACAGAGAGTATCCCCTAACCCAAGACGCTGCCTCCCTATATCCCACAACACTTGTGTTGAGCTGTGGGATCTATCCCCAGAAAGCCTTAATTTTACTACCTTAAACTATACCCTTTCTATCAACATGCGCGTCTAATCGATTTTTAAACATGTTTATAGACGTGCTACTAATTACTTCTACCGGCAAACTATTCCAGCTATTTACTATTCTATGCGTAAAAACGTTTTTCGCAACTGCTGTCTCGAACCTTCTACTTGTCAACTTACACCCGTTATTTCTAGTCCTATTATATTGAGATATTTCGAAAAAGCTATCTCTATCTACGTTATCGAACCCATTCATAATTTTGAAAACCTGGATTAGATCACCCCTTAACCTCCTGGTCTCGAGTGTTGTCAATTTTAACTCCTTAAGCCTATCCTCGTACGACTTTGACCTAAGCGACGGAATCATCTTAGTTGCTCGTCTTTGAACTCTTTCGATTTTGTCTATATCTTTGCGCATATACGGATTCCAAAATTGGACCGCGTACTCCAAATGGGGTCTAACTAATGATTTATAAAGTGGAACTATAATATCGCGCGATTTGTACTCAAAATTTCGAGCTATAAAACCTAACACTTTGTTCGCCTTATTGACCGCTGCTGTACTTTGTTTCGCTACTTTTAAATCACCAGTGACTATAACTCCTAAATCTTTTTCCTGCTCTACGCTTGTTAAATCTTTCCCTGACATACTATACGCAAATTTACCGTTACGCGAACTTATATGCAAAATTTTGCACTTATCAACGTTAAATCTCATTTGCCATGTGACTGACCAATCAACGATTTTATTCAGATCTTTCTGAATTTGACCTCTATCTTCGTCATTAATCGCCCTAGACTATCTTTAGTCTATTTTTGTCCGCTCGAATCTAAGGTACACAGCGATTAATTTTAGCGTGCATGCTACTTTATGAATAAAAATAGCCCCATACTGAGAAGCGGAGTTCTAACGATATAGTTTGAAGCTCATCAGTGTGCATGTGTCCAATGAATTGTGAAGAGAAAAACACATCGGTAATTAGCATCCATATTTACAAGGGAGGCTTGAGGTTTTACACAAAAACACACTTTTGGTCAATCAATAAGATATCAAATGGTCTTTATTTAAATATATGCAATAGTTTTCCTTGGATTACCTGCCACTGAAATAGCAGGTAATCTGAGGGAAGCTATTACAATGTTTGGAATGAATATTGGGGAGCCATACTGAGACGTAACAACTAACAACGCAACATTTACAGTAAATAACGTAATCTTTTACGTCTATGTAATTATAAACCATCTTACAACAACAACAACCATTATGGCCTGTCTTGCGTATGTAAGGAAAGAAAATAATGCATTAATAGATGATATAAGAGAAAATCTGAATCATTAAGAGTTTAGTATGAATCAGTTTTTAGTATCCCCCAAAATGACATAACACTATATGTTAAAAAATACTTTCTTTGAAGAAAAGCTATACAGGAAGGAACTACAACGGACTTTGATTCTCCAGCAGATGATAGAGCGGGAGCTATAAGACACCTGAAATCACATTCAGGATCATGTCCTAATAAATGGAACTCTACATTAATTAAACACTGTTAAAATGAAATAGTTCTGCCACTGTATTGGATATGATAAAGATCTCAAATTATTCAAAAAAGGAGGTTTCAAGACTATTTCTTCTATCTAAAGAAGTTATGTATTACTAAAAGAAATTATTAATCTGACAAGAAGCTTTGATACCCGAAAGAAGGAACGCTTCTCCTAGAATGCACCTCAAAAAGAAGCTATCAGTTCTAAATTTTGAAGGTTTTATTTTGATTGTGGGCACAGTTGAAATATCAGGCATACTGAAGAGAACAAACGTTGTCCTTATATACAGTGCCCTATCAGAATAAAAAATAAACACCCTTCTAAAGCAACGGAATAGACATATGGCACCGTCCTCTTGAAACATGATGTCCTCCAGGTGAAGTATTCCATTCCGAAACAAAAACAGGAGCTTCTTATCTAAAATGGATAAGTAACTTTGTGAATTAAGACGTCCCTTTACGAACACGAGGTCAGTTTTTACAAAGTAACAAATGTCTGGCCACACCACAACAACGCAACCACCAAATTTCACAGTGAGTGGGTTGCTCTGATTTGGAATTGAACACATCTTCACAAGTTCTCCCTACACAGATCCCTCCATTCGAAGCAAACTGCCTGGAATCTTCATTTATCTGAAAGGACAACAAAGTACCAAAGCCGATCAAACTTGTCCTTCGTCTGTATAGCCCAATCATATCGTTTCCTCTCCTCTTACTTCATAGTTCAACAACGTATTTCAGAAAAATGGGATCATAAAACAGCATATTAGAGATACTTTATACCTGTAATGTATTAAAACCAGATGATTTCTGTATTTTACATAAAATATTTGTTTGTGATTATTAGTCTGAACTATATACAATGGCTTCTACCATTAATGTTATCATACTTACTATTAATGATAACATTTATAAATAAATAAATAAATAAATAATATAGAGTGTGTGTGTGTGTGTGTATATATATATATATATATATATATATATATATATAAATATATATATATATATATATATATATATATATATATATATATAACCTTGGTTTAACCTTAAACAAAGGTTATATATATATATATATATATATATATATAAACCTTGGTTTAACCTTAAACAAAGGTTAAACCAAGGTATATATATTATTTTATTACAAATGCATATGTATAGAAATGAATATGCACTTCGCCACATCGAATGATTGGCATCCTACAGGGAGGAAATCAGTTTTGGAAATCAGTCGGGAATTGAGAGTGCAAAGGTCGACTCTAAAGATATGAGCTGAGAGATGACCGGTAAAATAAAATCTTCAGGATATAGACAGAGCACAGATGCTAAAAGGAAGATCAACACAACAACAAATAAAACAAGGAATACTCTTTTCACGAACTCCGTAACAATTAAAGACAATCTTAGGTTAATTGATTGAGAACAATTCATCGTTGGTTCAATGAAACTGACACCCGCTATCGAAGTCCAGAATGCAAGAAACACAGAGAAGACCATCTAAATATTTGCCAGAAGACGCGTATAATAAGTTAGGATATTTGGAATATTAGATTTAATTTCTCTACTGTACAATAAGCCTTCCTTTCTTCACTGGCATAAAGTTTACAGGTGACGTCTAAATAAATAAAATAATAGACGATACGCCCTAGGGAATATGCTGTCTGAAATGACGAAGCTAGATTGCAGGTTCAATTCGAGTAACTATCCGAGATCCTTGAGGAAATGAAGCTACGCCATCAGTCAAGGCCATGACCATACCATATTCAGAACGTATAGTTTTTACGCAAAAGAGAAATCATGGGCCTTGGACGAGGAGAGTTAAGTTTTTCACGAACAGCCATCAATTAATCATCCTGACTGGCCAAATAGTACGTGGAACCCAAGCTTAAATCTCTTTTGTATAACAGTGAACGAAAAGCGAAAGAAGAAGATCACGTATGAGGAAGACAACAGAAACAGACAGGCTATTCTTTAGAATTAGTAAAGTTCGTGCTGAAGAGGGTCTAAAATGATTGATGATTTTTATATTTCACTTTAAATATAATAATGATAATAAATGAGATCATGCACACACACACACACACACACACACACACACACACATATGAAAATTATTTCACGAAAGTAACACGTGAAAAATATTTATGATGAATAAAACCACGAAGGAAAGGAAACACAAAATGGTGCTCAAGCGCTTTCGTCTAATGACATCCTCAGGAACACTGAAGTACATAGAAGGTTACAGCCTATATATAGGTTACAAAAAAAAAAAAAATATATATATATATATATATATATATATATATATATATATACATACATATACAATAAACGGAGAAATGAAATTTAAAAAAAAAAAAAAAAAATTATTAAAAAGATTGTGGGATGGGCATACAACTTTGTAAGGAAACACTATCGATTTTTAGCACAAGATCAAACTACAGATTTTTAGCACAAGATTAAATTAATTGTTTCCAACCAATGTTAAAAAAAAAAAAATACAAATTTATACTGGAAATCTGCCCGGGTTTTATCACTCTACCCATCTTGTATATAAAAATAAAATGAAAATTAAAAGTTAATAAAGTAGCATACAAGTTTACCAAAGATTTAGCGTTCTACCCTTCTTATCTAAATCTGTTTTGAAGGAATTCAAAACAACAGGATCGAGTTGAAAAAGACCTTTGCTTATGTTGAAGTTATTTGAAAGTTGGATAATGTCAGACTCAAGAATATTTCTATTAACAATGTTGCCAGAGTGAAATAAAACTGAAGCATTATTCCAGTCAATACAGTGGGATAACTCTGACAAATGGACAAAAAGGGCACTGGACAACTGTCCTGTTCTAACGGAATATTGATGCTGTTTTATACGTGTGTGCAAATCCTTTCCCGTCTGACCTATGTAAAAGGAATCACATTGTTTACAACCAATTTTATAGATAATGCCTGAATTATTGGTAGGGCTATTTTTTACTATGATATTTTTCACAATATTGTTATATGAAAATACTACATTAATATCCAAAAGTTTAAGTACATTAGCAATGCCTAAAAAGCCCGGGAAAAATGGAAGTACTAAAATATTTTTTGACAAAGTACGAGTGTTATTATTGACACGATAGAAAGTTCGTTTTGCCTTGTTGAGACAAGATTCCATAAACGCAGATGGATAACACAGATCACTTCCAATACCGTTGATTTTTTCCAATTCGGCATCGATGTACTCCGGACTGGCGATCCTAAGGGCTTTTTAGGCATTGCTAATGTACTTAAACTTTTGGATATTAATGTAGTATTTTCATATAACAATATTGTGAAAAATATCATAGTAAAAAATAGCCCTACCAATAATTCAGGCATTATCTATAAAATTCGTTGTAAACAATGTGATTCCTTTTACATAGGTCAGACGGGAAAGGATTTGCACACACGTATAAAACAGCATCAATATTCCGTTAGAACAGGACAGTTGTCCAGTGCCATTTTTGTCCATTTGTCAGAGTTATCCCACTGTATTGACTTGAATAATACTTCAGTTTTATTTCACTCTGGCAACATTGTTAATAGAAATATTCTTGAGTCTGCCATTATCCAACTTTCAAATAACTTCAACATAAGCAAAGGTCTTTTTCAACTCGATCCTGTTGTTTTGAATTCCATCAAAACAGATTTAGATAAGAAGGGTAGAACACTAAATCTTTGGTAAACTTGTATGCTACTTTATTAACTTTTAATTTTCATTTTATTTTTATATACAAGATGGGTAGAGTGATAAAACCCGGGCAGATTTCCAGTATAAATCTGTATTTTTATTTTTTTTTATAACATTGGTTGGAAACAATTAATTTAATCTTGTGCTAAAAATCGGTAGTTTGATCTTGTGCTAAAAATCGATAGTGTTTCCTTACAAAGTTGTATGCCCATCCCACAATCTTTTAATAATTTTTTTTTTTTTTAAATTTCATTTCTCCGTTTATTGTATATGTATGTATGTATATATGTATATATATATTATATATATATATATTTTTTTTTTTTGGTAACATATATAGGCTGTAACCTTCTATGTACTTCAGTGTTCCTGAGGATGTCATTAGATGAAAGCGCTTGAGCACCATTTTGTGTTTCCTTTCCTTCGTGGTTTTATTCATCACACATATATATATATATATATATATATATATATATATATATATATATATATATATATATATATATATATATGATATATATACACTTCAAATTTAAACTTTTCAGTGTATTTGATTATAAAGTTAAAATGCAATAGAACTCTCGTTTTATCCCAGTTTAATTTTAATTTGGTTAACTAGAGTATATATATATATGGTGTAAAATAACGCAATGTCGCGACGAAGTATGGAGAAGGAAACCATTTTTCAGGAAAACGTAAATTTTTATTTCTTAACACCAATACAGTTTCGGCTCCTCGCGAGCCCTTCTCAATTGGTAATGATCGTATAAACAGAGAACAGGGTTTATATACACCTGGAAGTTAATTATCAGGGATTAGCTGACTGAACTTTCCCATCCTCTTCTCAGAGGATAGTTAAGTGACCCCTCCGACCCAGCTTTCTCCTGATGGATGTATTTGTATTGCCTTGGGATTTTTGGATGGTAATGTTACAAAATTCTTAATTTTATTACGTATAATTTTGTTAAGAGAGAATTGACCATCGGATAGATTAAAATTTTGTATAGAGCCTATAAGACTAGATTCAACAATTCTACGCTTAACATAATTATTAGATTTGAAAACAAAGTTGCAATTATTGAAATCTATTACATGGATATAGTCCCTAACATGACAGAATACCGCACTTTTTTCATTCTCCATCCTCACATCTCTCTTGTGTTCATAAATTCTCTTACTGAGGTACGTTCCTGTTCCTCCCATGTATACATTATGAGGACATTCTTTACGGTAACAGCCAAGGAATTCATAGAATTGATGAAACTCTGTGACGAGGATAATGTATTTATAGCTGAGGGCACGTTCTACCACGTGACCACAAAAATTGTCCCTGTTTTTAATCGCTTATTACTCAGTCATTATTGCAGCTTCACAAATGAAATAAAAAGCATTCGAAAGAGAACATTTTAAAGTTTTAATTTATTCTACATGTGTTCAAAAGACGTCCCTGGACATTCTTACATTTCACACAACGGGAAATGAAGTTATTTATTACATTTTCCAAAACGCTGCATTCAATGGACTGTACACTCTCTACCACCGCTTGCTTTAATTCTTCGATAGAGGATGGCTCTTGCCTGAATACTTTGTCCTTGACAAATCCCCAGAGAAAAAAAGTCCAAAGGTGAGAGATCGGGAGATCTTGCGGGCCAGGGAAACTGCGAGCGATGAGAAATGAATCTTTGTTCAAAAAATCTTGTTAAACATTCCAGTGATTGCCTAGTTGTGTGGGCTGTTGCTCCGTCTTTTTTGACCACAAAAATTGTCCCTGTTTTTAATCGTTTATTACTCAGTCATTATTGCAGCTTCACAAATGAAATAAAAAGCTTTCGAAAAAGAATATTTAAAAGTTTTATTTAATTTTTTCGATATCCTGGATACGAAATCAGTACTTATAAAAAAATGACAGTTTTATCCACCACAATCATGGGTTATTTGTCGGACATGCAACGTGTTTTCATCGCAGAAGAGATGATCAAACATGGCTCGGTAGTTGCAACCCAACGGTCTTTCAGACGACAATACGGTCAGCAAAGGACCATAGATCCTAAAACGATTCGCAGGATTTTCGCAAAATGGAAACATCACGGCTCAATCAAGAACATGCATAAAGGCAACTCTGGGGGCAGCAAAGGTGTGCGAACCGCTGAAAACATTGATTCAGTCGCAAATCAGCTTGAAACGGACAAGAAATCTGTGAGACGACTATCAGCTGTGACAGGAATCAAACGGGAGAGCATTCGGAAAATAATCACGTTGGATTTGAGAATGAAGTCATTCAAAATTATGTGTTTGCAACAGCTTAGCGAACAAGACTACCAGCGTCGTTTGATGTTTTGTGAACGCATTGAAACAATAATTGAACAAAACCAGATAAGATTAAGTGACATAATATTCAGTGATGAATGCCACATCTATCTCAATGGGTTCATCAACAGACAGAATTACCGGTGTTGGTCACAAAACAAGCCGAATATACACTTGGAGAAACCTCTGCATTCACCAAAAGTTACTGTCTGGGGTGGTTTGAGTAGCAGCAAGGTTTATGGTCCTTACTTTTTTGAGGACCCAGAGACAAGGAGACCGCTTTCAGTAACTTCAGAAAGATATGTAGAAATGCTGAACACTGTTTTTGAACAAGAAAACTGCAGTAACAAGTGGTTTCAGCAAGACGGAGCAACAGCCCACACAACTAGGCAATCACTGGAATGTTTAACAAGATTTTTTGAACAAATTCATTTCTCATCGCTCGCAGTTTCCCTGGCCCGCAAGATCTCCCGATCTATCACCTTTGGACTTTTTTCTCTGGGATTTGTCAAGGACAAAGTATTCAGGCAAGAGCCATCCTCTATCGAAGAATTAAAGCAAGCGGTGGTAGAGAGTGTACAGTCCATTGAATGCAGCGTTTTGGAAAATGTAATAAATAACTTCCTTTCGCGTTGTGTGAAATGTAAGAATGTCCAGGGACGTCACTTTGAACACATGTAGAGTAAATTAAAACTATAAAATGTTCTCTTTCGAATGCTTTTTATTTCATTTGTGAAGCTGCAATAATGACTGAGTAATAAGCGATTAAAAACAGGGACAATTTTTGTGGTCACGTGGTATAAACAGAAGTATGCCATGCCCAATTTATTTATAGAGTTTTTCGAAACAAAATTGTTGCCTAGGATATCCTTCCCCAATCAAATTTGGTTAAGATATGTGGATGACATATTATCAGTATGGCCAGCTAATAAGAATTTTGATGACTTCTTTTCCAAACTCAATAACCTTCATCACTCAATTATGTTCAAATGTGAATGGGAAAGAGATAGAAAAATACCTGTTTTGGATGTTTTCATCAATAGAGAAAATGACAACATAAAATTGTCTCTGTATAGGAAGGAGACTAATTTAAACTTTTACATTCATTATTTTTCATTTCATGATGACCAAGTACAAAATCAATTGTATCTTCAATCCCCAAGCGTAGAATTGTTGAATCTAGTCTTATGGGCTCTATACAAAATTTTAATCTATCCGATGGTCAATTCTCTATTAACAAAATTATATGTAATAAAATTAAGAATTTTGTAAAATTACCCTTCCAAAAATCCCTAGGCAACACAAGTACATCCATCAGGTGAAAGCTGGGTCGGAGGGGTCACTTAACTATCCTCTGAGAAGAGGATGGGAAGGTTCAGTCAGCTAATTCTTGATAATTAACTTCCAGGTGTATATAAACTCTGTTCTCTGTTTATACAGTCATTACCAATTGAGAAGGGCTCGCGAGGAGCCGAAACTGTATTGGTGTTAAGAAACAGAAATTTACGTCTTCCTGAAGAGTGGTTTCCTTCTCCATATATATATATATACGAGGGCCACTCAATATATTTTGCCCCACCTTTTTTTTTTCTTTCCAAGTTTCCTTGTAAGTTCCAGAAATTTTGTACACAAGAAGTTACATACCTTTTTTAAAAGTTTTTATTTTTCCACATAGTCTCCATTCTTTTCCACCGCTTTCCTCCACCTCGAAACAAGGGCCTTTATTCCTTGCTGCTAAAAGTCCACTGGGTTCCGCTGGGGCCACCTCTTAAGCTTCTCAACAACCTCATCGTCACTCTGAAACTTTCTTCCACGAATAGCAACCTTCATTGGCCCAAACAAATGGAAGTATGAAGGTGCCAGATCCGGGCTGTATAGAGGGTGGGGTACACAGTGAAGCGCATTTTTGTGATGGCCTCTCTTGTTTGTAAACTGCTGTGTGGTCTTGCGTTATCGTGCAAAAGAAGGACGTCTTCTAGTTTTCTCTCCCGTCGAACTCGCTTTATACGTCTCTGGAGTCTCTGTAGAGTAGCAATATATGCCTCTGAGTTGATTGTTTGTCCTTTCTTCATAATGTCCACCAGAATCACCCCTTTCATGGCCCAGAAGATGGTGGCCATAACCTTTCCTGCAGAGGGAGCCATTTTGAACTTTTTCTTGCGTGGGGAGTCTGCGTGATGCCACTCCATGGATTGGCGTTTTGTTTCAGGTTCAAAGTGATGTACCCAAGTTTCATCCTCAGTTACAATTCGTGAAAGGAAGTCATCCCCTTCTGTTTCGTATCGAACCAACGACTAGAAGCAATTTCTTTTCTTTGGGCTTTGTGATCTTCAGTCAGTTGGCGAGGAACAAACCGTGAACACACTTTTGAGTATCCCAGTTGCTGAATTATCGTATTCACACTTCCTTCACTAATTCCTAGCTCCAGTGATAGCTCCTTGTATGTGACGCGCCGATTTGATCGAATGATGCTGTTAGCACGTTGCACAGTGTGAGATGTCATGGCCGATGCTGGGCGACCGCTGCGTGGCTCATCATCGAGGCTGGCTCTCCCTCTCTCCGATGATCTCACACGTTTAGACCAGCGTCCAACTGTGCTTCGATCAACAACAGCAGTAAACGTTTTGTAGACGTTTGTAAATATTTCCAACTGTTTCCTTCTCTGCGGTTAAGAACTCGATAACAGCTCTCTGTTTACGACGCACATCACTGTCAGACGCCATTTTCGAAACTACGTTAACCATCAGTTTATACAAGGGGAGTTTAAAAGCGGTTTTATACAAGGAGGGGAGGTTCAAACTGGAAAAATCCGGTTATGTGAAGCGCAGAAAGTTCAAACGTACGGCCCAAAAGACATTTCAGCCCCATGCTAAGAAAAAAGGGTGGGGTAAAATATTTTGAGTGCCCATATATATATATATATATGAACTTTAGATGTTGCGTAGAATCTTCAAAACTGAACATCTGCTTCGAAGGGCCATGACGGCATTTAGAGTGACAACTGCAGCATTTCCTCTTAGGTTTCAAAAGACAATTTAGCTTAAGTATTTTGGCTTGAACTTCTTCATCGTCAGTAATTGCTAGTTCTCATTTAATGAAGGAAAATGCCGAGAAATCCCATTCATACATCTTCAGTGATGAATACAAAGTTAAAAATATAGAATATAAAGATTATCATATTGAGAAAATCAATTGGCATGGACTCGTATAGTGTTCTAGTCACCCTATTAATTGTATTCACAATTTATCAGGCCTTAGAGAAAATGAGAAAACAAGTAGTTCAGTGTTATAATTGCCAATATAAGTCCATGCCTACGATTAGTAACCTTTATGTTCCGTGCGAATAAGGTTGGATATAAGTAAATAGTTTGTTGCTAATATATTGAGAATTCAAGATATAAGCTCCGTAACAAACTGTTGATTATTTCGTTGAAAATGCTAAAAAACAATTGCAACTTGGAAACATTATTAAAAGAAGTGCCCAAACTTTTTTATTTTATTGCAAAGTCCTGCCAGAATAAAGTGGCGAGCATCCGGAAAATTTATTGGAATGACCGACCAATTATTCCTTACAAGGGTTTCTATTTACAAAAAGAATGTGACATAAATCGAATTTGTAAATCGCGAAAGATGTTTCGTAAGTACTGTTGGGTCTTGTGACAACACTATTTACCACTTGGTCACGCGTGAGTGGAAAATCGGACTGTGGTCAAAGCGGTAAGCAGATATCCCAATATTCTTTGATTTACAAATTTACAAATTCCATCATAGAACATCGTAAATATTTGTTAGAAACATAAACGAGACATAATATTCAGTACGATGGTATGGGAAGCGATTCAGAATGCTGAAACGACTTATCCGATAAATATGAATGGAGGTCTTAATTCTGCTAATTGCTTATCCATTTTTAAGGATAACTTCCACTGTGACCATCATCCGAATTCAGAGGGGTAACACCGTTCACTTTTGCTTACAAAGAATTTGTTCCCAACATGGATTCTCTCTCTCTCTCTCCTCTCATCTCTCTCTCTCTCTCTCTCTCTCTCTCTCTCTCTCTCTCTGTATATATATATATATATATATAAATTGTATGCACCCTGTAGCTATTCTGAATTCGGAAATGAGACTTATTTTGTATTAATAGCGTTCTAATTTTTCTTAAGTAATTCTGTTTACAAAAATATAGATTTTTATTTAAAAGTCGAAAAATTCACTGCACCTCTGATGTCGTATAATTACATGATTACTGGAAAGGTAATCCTTAAATAATGATAATGATAATGATAATTAGAACCCGGATGTTCAGGCAAAATGCCGTAATGCAATTTTTTGCCTATTTTTGCGTTTACAGGAAAAAGTGCTTTCGTCATAAAGTGCCTATCGTAATTTGCCTTTTTTCCATTATTTTCTAATATTATTCCATTAGAGTTCCAAAATAGGCCTATCATTTTCAATTATATATACAGTATGTTACAGGCAAAGTATGAAATTCAGGTTAATTGAATGCCCGGTTAGATCAACTGCATGCCCTTGACGATTGGTTAGGTTAAATCGTGATATTTTCGTTAGTTTTGACAGTAAACGAAAATATCATGACTTAACCTAACCAATCGTCAAGAGCGTACAGTTGACCTAGCCGGGCATTCAATTAACTTCCATTAACATTCATTAACATTAACCTTCATTAACCTTCATTCATTAACCTTCATTAACATTCATTAACATTCATTCATTCATTACCTTTATTAACCTTCATTAACATTCATTTCATACTTTGCCTAAAAACCATTCGGCAATGTATAGAATTCCTAGGTATTGTATAGAATACCTGAATTTCATACTTTGCCTGTAACATATATCGTCAGCGTCAAAACAAAATTTCCTAAGTCACTTTTTGACGTTTTTGAGTTTTTGTTGCCAATGCCATGTAAAAAAATTGCGCATCTTTTGGTACAAATTTTGTCCTTGTAGGATGAACTATAAGGGTGATATGACTTAGGAAAATATGAATTTTTGCAAATAAGTAATTTAATTTAGAACCCCTTTTTTTCGTTTTTCTCAAAACCACAAAAAATGACTTAGGAAAATATGGTATGACTCTGCACAGTATTATTATTTTATATCAAACATTTTTTGAAATTTAAAGCCTTATCATTATTGTGTAAACAACATTTTGAATATCTACTGTTTTGTTAACTATAATGGCGTTGTAATATGTTATTTTTATGTATACGTGTATAATGGTATTATTCTACATTAAAGTTTATTTTTTGAAATGAAATCATTGTTATTATGTGTAACTAATATTTGCATTACCTATTGTTTTGTTCGCTAAAGGCGTTGTAATATATGTATTGTACGTATATAAAAGTAATATATAAACATCTTCCTATTTGAAAGCATTTTGAATAAATATTTTTGCTTTTTGAAAGCAAATTTATAAATACTTTTTTTTTGGTTTTTGTTATTGCCTATTTTGAATGTTTATCTTGCCTCTTTGCCTGCCTTTTTCGAGGGTTTTTAGTGCCTAAACATCCGGGCTCTAATGATAATGATAATGTTAATAATAAACTTTATTGGAAGGATATAAGTCCTATTCTGTTTTATTACAATGATATTAAAGCACTCGTTCCTCCAACCATGTTTTCTTTTTATTTACAAAATTCTCCTCTGTCGGAAAATGACTTCAAGCAATAACAAATTTTTCCATCCTTCACGAATAGCCTCCGTATCGTCAGTTGTTTTTTTTTTCATTTTCTTCTTCCTCATTCTACGAGTCTGTTTCCAACATCTTCTTTCAATTATTTACTTTATGTATTCTTTTGTTTATATGTTAAATGTTGTTTAACATTCTGAAATGCTTTTTTAACCCTTTCCAAGTTGAACGATCTAAATTTTGCTTGTACAAGCATTCTTTCATATGTTGATTTGCTTGTTACAAGAGCAAGTCTTGCGTTTTTTCGTGTGTTAACTAACTGATTTTCTTCATAGTCTTTGCGCTGTTAGAGCTTCATATTATCTTGTTCCTTAATGTTTAAAAAAATATTAACCCAGATTCCACTTTGTTTTAGTCAAAGAAATGCATTTAGTAACATACAAAAGGGTGTTTACCCCTCCCCCCCAAGGAGAAAAAATATATGTATATACACTATATATACTTTATGTTACTTTATGTGAGTTTGAACGACGGTTCAGGATCGACCTGCGGTCGACCCCTCTACAGCATCCCGCCTCCTTTGCGGGATTTGGTGAAGGAGGGAAAATTGCTGTCTGATCTCCTCCTGCCCTCGTAGCCAGTCACGCATGGCTGGTCAGGGACTTTGCACAGGAATTTGTCCAGCTGCTTCTTGAAGTTATTCAGGTCGGTGTGCTGGAGATTCTTCGCTTCTTTTGGTAGAACATCGAAAAGCTTTGGACCTCGTATTCTGAGGGTATTTTCCAACCTCGTTTTCATGGACCCTTGTCCCACCGCAGCTGGGACAGTACAAAATCTGCCTCTTCTCTCATTCCAGTTTGTTTCTATTTCATTTCTGAGGTTAGGGAGAGAGACCTCAAGTATTTTCCATATGTATATTATTGTGTACCGCTCGCACCTTCTTTCCAGAGAGTAGAGTTTCAGGGATTGTAGTCGACACCAGTATCATTCACCTTCCGTTTTCTCTATCTTGGACGTAAAAGTCCTTTGTATAGGCTTCAATGTTCGCAATGTCTCGTTTTCTGTATGCGCTTGTGAGTATTGAGCAAAACTTAATTATTGGTAGGACTAGACTCTTCCATAAGTTGAGCATGATGTTTGCTTTTCTGCTGCGGAAGCTCCTCCAGATGATTCCCATTATTTTTCTAGCTGTTGTAATTTTGATGTTATAGTGCTCTCTGAATTCTGCATCCGACGACATTATTACTCCAAGATCCCTGACTTGTAGATTTGGTGTTATCTCTTTGGCTCGAGGAGTTTTGTACCATTTATTCTGTAACTCCTTCTTATTACCATATCTTAGAATTGGAATTTTTCTTCGTTGAACTTCATAATGTTGTTTTCTGGCCACTGGAATAATGTTTCAATGTCGTTTTGTAATCTTTATATGTCACCTTCATTCAATATTTCCTTGCATATCTTTATGTCATCTGCGAAACATGATGCAATACTGTCATTGATATCTGCATCAATATCTGCAATCATTATTATGAACAGCAAGGGAGCTAGTACTGTCCCTTGTGGGACTTCCGATTTGACTCCATTTACCACCACTCCTTGTGTTCTTTAGGTCAAGAAATTAAATATCCATCTTCCTAGCTTTCCACTAATGCCTGTATTCTTAAGTTTGTGTGCTATAATTCCATGGTTATATTTATCGAAGGCTTTAGCAAAGTCAGTATATATTACATCTATGTTTTGTCCTCGACACAGTGGAAACACTGTGTCGAGGACAAAACATAGATGTAATATATATATATATATATATATATAATAACTTCACTAGACTTTATTAGAAGCGAAGAGGATTGCACGAAATTGCATTATATCTTATTATTGTAACCTCCATGACTTTAATGACATTTTTGCTGAAAAAATAAGAAAATATTACGAGTTGCTCCAAACTCATTTGAATTGAATAGGTTTCAAAACCAGAGAGAGAGAGAGAGAGAGAGAGAGAGAAAGAGAGAGAGAGAGTTACAAGGACAAGAAGAAGCCTCCAAAACCTTTCGGTCTAGTCGGGGAGGTTGATATTGTAAAAATTGTTCGTTATTTAATAATTCTAGAAATAAAAATAGAAATGGATACGAAAGTATAAGAAAGAAAAAAGAAGAAAAATAAGAAGAAAAATGTCGACGTAAGGAAACATCGAAGAGTGAAGACAATTAACCTGTCTTGTTAAGTTAAAGTCAACAATTAACGTTAATTAGAGTAACGAAGTTGCGAGAAGCCCTGTGAACTAACAATTATAGAGTTCTCACAAATTTGTGTTCCTTTCTACCTGCATTACTCTTTAAAGCTAAACTCAGTAACACACACACACACACACACACACACACAGAGTCCATGACCCACGTACGATGGTTATGGTGCACATGACCTCCTCTGATCTTTCTTCTATCTCTGATTGGTGCAGAGAAAAATGTTGTGGTTTTCAATGCTTTAAAAACTTAGGTCTTTCATCCGTCTATTCGTCACCCTCTTCCACACGACCATCCCTTTACCTTCAACAATACACAACTCAATTCTTCCACTTCTTTTAACATTCTTGGTGTGTCCTTTTCTCGTGATCTTTCCTGGAAAGATCACATATACTTTCTTTCTAAAACAGCTTCTAAAGGGTTAGGTGTGTTGTTCCGGCTTCGCAGTTCTTCCACCCCAACTCAATTGCTGTCACTGTACAGGGGTCTTGTTTGCCCCTGTATAAAGTACTGCTTCTCATGTGTGGGGTGACTCAATCCACACAGCTCCACTTGACCGAGTGGAATCAAAAGCTTTTCGTTTCATCAATTTTTTCGTTTCTTCAATCCCACTCTCTTCGCTGCAGTGTTGCCTCACTCTCTCTTCAGTATCGTTCTTATAACGGACACTGCTCTTCTGAACTCTCTAACTGTATGCCTCCTCCTTTAAGGAGAGCACGCAGTACCAGACTTTCGACACATTCTCACCCTTTTCTGTCCAACTCTCTAATGCAAGGATAAATCGTTATTTTCACTCTGGAACAATCTTCCTCGTTCCGTTTTTCCCCCTGTCTATGACTTACAATCTTTCAAACGCAGTGTCCAGGCATCTCGTAAAACTTGGACCTTGATTTTGGCTGTTTTCTTCCTCTATGGGGTGGGGTGGGGAACGTTTTTGTGGTCGTTCGCCCCTACTTCCTGCATAAAACACACACACACACACACACACACACACACACACACGCGCCCGTGCGCGCGCAGACAGGAAGAGGGAAGACATTACTGAACTCTTTTACATTGAAATGTCATGAATAAATTTTGGTCTTCGTATGGATGACGTTATAATAAATTATGGAAATGCAAATTCATCCTTTCAGCCAATCATCAGAGAGGACTTGTGTACACGTTTGAAAGGAATGTTTCGGTGTACCAAAACATGGAACGGATAAGTAGTTAATAATGAACATACACTGTATATATATATATATATATAATTATATATACAGTATTAACATCAACTTATGGTCATTGTAAGTCCTCTCTCTCTCTCTCTCTCTCTCTCTCTCTCTCTCTCTCTCTCACCTATCCCGTTATAAAACCTTTGAATTATGCCAAACAAATGTCATTATAACACCATTAAAACGTACATCGTCATCATTATATAAATAATAATATAATGTACATCGTCATCATTATCATTATTATATAATTAATAATAGATAAATGACAGTTATGGGGGGAATGTAACGACAGTTATGGGGGGAATGTGTTAGTGTACTCTAGAAACTTACACTAAATCTTAAGAAAGAAATGTCTGATGAAAATATAAGGAAAAGAAATGGATCAATGAAAGAAAGCCACCCCCAGCCTTCTTTAGTTAGCTTTATAAGGCTAACTAACGAAAATATAACGACCTAACCTAACCAATTGTCAAGGGCGTACAGTTGACCTAACGTTTGGTTAGGTTAGGTCGTGATATTTTCGTTAGTTAGCTTTATAAAGTTAAGTAAAGAAGGCTCGGGGTGGCTTTCTTTCATTGATCCAAAGAAATATATTATTATGTTACTTAACTAATTTAACAAAACTAAGTATTAATAACTATGTTTTACTTAGTTTGATTAGGTATTTTGATGAATTTAAATAAAAATGTAGCATTTACTAGTTCCTTTAGTTCAATAGACAGTAGATAGAAAACGAAGGTTTTTATTTTCTTAAATTGGGTACATAGATTTTTAGGGTATGGTATTATTTTGCCAAATATTATAATGCCAAGCTGCAATTATTTTTTGTAATTCAGTGTAGTAAGTTGAGAACAACAAAGAGGAAATATATGTTTTACGGTTTGTTTTTTCTTTAAATCCGAAGTGAACGTTATTTTTCGCTCGTTTCTGTTCTTGTTGTTCCAAACATTTTTAATATCTTTGGATGCTTCTACAAGGTTGTTCCAAATTTTTTAATATCTTTGGATGCTTCTACACGGTTGTTCCAAATTTTTTAATATCTTTGGATGCTTCTACAAGGTTGTTCCAAATTTTGTAATATCTTTGGATGCTTCTACAAGGTTGTTCCAAACTTTTTAATATCTTTGGATGCTTCTACAAGGTTGTTCCAAATTTTTTAATAGCTTTGGATGCTTCTACAAGGTTGGTCCAAATTTTTTAATATCTTTGGATGCTTCTACAAGGTTGGTCCAAATTTTTTAATATCTTTGGATGCTTCTACAAGGTTGTTCCAAATTTTTTAATAGCTTTGGATGCTTCTACAAGGTTGGCTCAAATTTTTTAATATCTTTGGATGCTTCCACAAGGTTGTTTCAAATTTTTTAATATCTTTGGATGCTTCTACAAGGTTGTTCCAAATTTTTTAATATCTTTGGATGCTTCTACAAGGTTGTTCCAAATTTTTTAATATCTTTGGATGATTCTACAAGGTTGTTCCAAACTTTTTAATATCTTTGGATGCTTCTACAAGGTTGGTCCAAATTTTTTAATATCTTTGGATGCTTCTACAAGGTTGGTCCAAATTTTTTAATATCTTTGGATGCTTCTACAAGGTTGTTCCAAATTTTTGAATAGCTTTGGATGCTTCTACAAGGTTGGCCCAAATTTTTTAATATCTTTGGATGCTTCTACAAGGTTGTTCTAAATTTTTTAATATCTTTGGATGCTTCTACAAGGTTGTTCCAAATTTTTTAATAACTTTGGATGCTTCTACAAGGTTGTTCCAAATTTTTTAATATCTTTGGATGCTTCTACAAGGTTGTTCCAAATTTTTTAATATCTTTGGATGCTTCTACAAAGTTGTTCCAAATTTTTTAATATCTTTGGATGCTTCTACAGGATTTTCGCGGAATATGTTTTTGAAATTTTGCTACGAACAATACAGGGCGTCCATAAATTATGTCTACAAATTCAATTCACTTTCAAGTGAATTTGTAAAGATAATTTATGGACACCCTCTATATCCAGCTGAAGAGGATACATACGTTTCAACTTAGAGGTCATTTTTTATATTTTTATATTTTAAAGCCTGTTTCCCTCGTACTTGGTACAGTATTCAGCAATATTGTTTATGAATTACTGGTGAAATGGTCTTCAACAATGAGACTAAAATTTCTACTGACAGGTATCGAAACCTTGTGGAAAAATACTCAAAACGAATCACTGAAGTCATTCAAGCAAAGGTTAAACAAACCAATTACACTGAACAACAAATTTTTACTTTTATTCTGTCTCAGCAACAAACAAAACTGGTCTATATTAAGTCGACGCTGCTGATTCCGAAAATGTTATTCTTTTTGGCGTATCACGCATAGTTTCCATGAAATCTTAAAAAATATTATACAATTATTGTATATTGCATATAATATGTACAATATGTATATTATACATTGGATATTATTAATTAAATATTTACAAAATATTAAAAAATATTAGCATCACACATATTATAAGAGTAGCAATACACACGACGTAATAAGGCAAACATTACATGTGGTCAGAGTTGCGAGATAATAAAATAAATGAACAGCTTTTACTAAAAAAATTGAATATTTTTTCCAAAACAAAAAAATGGCAATTTCTCAAAATCTATACGTGATAGGAAACTAATAAGACCATTTTTGTAATCAGCGTTAAAAACTCTATAATAGTGACATAAAACTTTTCCTGAGCCAAAATCATTGTTGAATAGTGTTATTAAATAATTTTGTAAATAAATGTATGAAAACTTTTGCATTTTAACATTTTTTATTTTCCTCAAAGTTTTTGATGTTTTACATTATATGTTGGAGTTAAACTAGTTTTTTTACGTGTTAAATTTTTCCAAACAAACGGTAAACGCGTCATACCTATCCTATGCATGGTACAAAAATTACGGACGAATATAACTGAAATATTTCTCTGTACGAATACTTATGACTATGAGCACCACTCTATCTATAATCTGGAAATTACTTTCCTGGCAATAAAATTTCAATTTCCTTCACACGAATCATTCGTATGCAATGAAGTTGATACAATCTATATATGCTTTAAATTACTCCATTATCCTACATTAGAAAGAACTTATCTTGTGAAAAAAATAGCCCCCCATATCGTGAACGTAAAATTTCGGTTTTTTAAAAATGACCTCCTTTGTTTATATCTGCAAAATAATGTTTACAATCAGTACAAATCCTCCGAAGTGAAGATAATTTCAAAAAAACCAATTTCAAATTCAAATTGCCCCCTCACTCTTACTTAAGCTTTTAACCAATGGAACTGCCTTTTTGTTTGTAATGACAATGAAAGAATACTGAATAATGGCAGTTGAGGTATATAATGGAAGCCAGACTCGAATGATTTGGAGAGAGAGAGAGAGAGAGAGAGAGAGAGAGAGATAGAGAAAGGAGGTAGATTGCGTGAATGTATACAAGGGAAGCGATTGTAGTAATTTATACGGAAGAGAGATTGTATACAATGCATAGAGGAGAGAGATTATACTGCGGTGTATGCAGAAAAGAGATTACACAATATATGAAAAGGAGTAAAGTCTTTTCCATGAGAATAAAAATTTGCATTTTAAAGGCAGCTCTAAAAGCATGTAAAAATTGATATGAAATCTAGAAAGAAAAAGAAATAACATTTTTACGAAGAAAAATATTTCATATTTGAAATTTCTTTTTTTTTTTTGTTAAATTCAAAATATTAACTTATATTTAAAAATTAAAGTTAAATCAGGGTATAATATCTATATTTTTTTGTTGTGACTTCTAAAGTAATACCTAGGTATCTTAGGACCTATACCCATTTGGTCGGCGAGACATTCAATCGACACCCTACAAAAACTAACTTAACCTAACCTAGCCTAACTTAGCTTAATTCAAGTTAATCCACAATAACTTGTTAATGAAATGTCAAGTCAAGATAATGACTTTACTCCGAATATAGCCAACACCCGTACCTTAGTGGGTAATACCAGTTCCGTATAACTGACGTGAAGAGACTAACGTCGGGAGTTCGACTCTCGATGATACTGGCCAGTAATAATCCCGGTATTAGCGCAGTGAGCCGCACTCGTCTGTCCTGAGCGCTGTGCCAGTTTCTGGCCCTCTTGACTGATTAAGTTATTATTCCAAGATTATATATATATATATATATATATATATATATCAGTGCCACTTAGATTCTAAAAGAAAATATTGTTGGTGCTGGTTAAGTGTGCGGTCTACCTAGCTTTTAGTTAGCCTTATAAGGCTAACTAACGAAAATATCACGACTTAACCTAACGAATCGTTAGGTCAACTGTACGCCCTTGACGACTGGTTAGGTTAAGTCGTGATAGTTTCATTAGTTAGCCTTATAAGGCTAACTAAATGCTAGGTAGACCGCACACTTAACCAGCACCATATTGTTAAGGTTTAAGAGCAAATGGAATATGATCTAAGAGTAAAGAGTCAATGATTCGACACTCGACAAGGAAGGCAGGACATTGCATGGATTGTACCCAACTGACAGCACAGGTACAAAAATTGTACAGTATATAGATTGAAAGCTTGTTTCCACCTCTTTTCTCATGGTCATGACAAGGATGGTTCTAATGGCCGCAAATGTTTGAAAAAAACAACTGTCATTGGCCAGTATCAACCATTCACAAAGTTTATCATTCGTTTTAATTGTGTTTCGCTTATAAACTTTGAGATTTACATTTCACTTTTAAACACTCTAATATATATATATATATATATATATATATATATATATATATATATATATATATATATATATATATATATATATATATATATATATATATATGTATATATATATATATATATATATATATATATATAATATATATATATATATATATATATAATATATATATATATATATATATATATATATATATATATATATATATACCGGGTTGCCCAGAAAAAGTAAGCTATTGCTTTTATCAACTATTATATTTACTATTGTCAAGATTTGCTTGCTTTTATAACGATTTAAATAAATAATTTGCTTTTATATGTAGCACTTCTATATGTCTATAATATTTGTTTTTAATATACTCTATTTATCTTTGTTGCAGATTTTTCAAAAATAAAACCGAAATAAAATCTTAAAAGCAATAGCTTACTTTTTTCTAGGCAACCCGGTATATATATATAAGTTATATATATGTTATACATGTTATAATCCATAATCGAAGTAAAGCCGCTCCCTGATGACTATTATGTTTATATAATTTCATTCATTCAATATTTTCCAAGCTATGTATGATTCGTTTCCTTCCGAACGGAATTCACACGCAGTAATGCAGACGGTTTCTTTGATTTCACTTGGGGAAAACAATGCTCTCAGGTGACGTCAACCGCTTGCGTGATGGCGTAGCCAGGTTCCGTTCCTTTGACTATATGAGAAGGGGATCAGCGCCCTTAAGGCGGATCCCTGGAGAGGGTCTCCAGGCTGAAAGGGTTTCGGTCCGTTAACGGGAATTGCTTTTGGAAATTGGAAGATTGGGTATCAATTTAAGTCTGACTGTTTAGAGAAAGATCAGTAGCTTAAAAATTGATTCATGTAAGCTTGGAGACTCAGAACGGACAAGGGTGGCTTAGAGGGGTCTCTGGCTTATTTCACATCTTACAATGAAGAAAAAGTAACCATATTATAATTATGAAACTTTTATTATTATTATTATTATTATTATATTATTATTATTATTATTATTAACGCTCTGTTCTGTATAAAAGAAATATTTGTTTTACTCTAATCAATTATATTTATCTCGCCTATATTCAAATTAAAAATCGTGTCAGTAAGTCGTTGTGTTTATTTTCTACCCTTTGGACCTTGATAACTAGGAAAAAGAAAATCACGTGCCCACGCAGTACTCCGCGATTGTAGGAATACGAAGAGTAAACTATTTCTGCATCCAGGAGTGCTAAAGTAATACCCTCTCTCGAGTAACATCCTGACCTTGCCCGAACTCGGGGAGAGGCGTTATTACATATATATATATATATATATATATATAAAACAGTCAAACCAATACAAATCTGTGAAACATAATAAACCATTACTTGTCTCTAATGAAGATTAGAAAAGTATCTTAATGCTGAGCATCCCCCAAGATACAAATATACGCACAGAGTAATGCAGATGAATTCACATAAATACGCATACACCTACAAATACACACAAATATACACATAAACAAACGCAGACACTACAAAAAGACACACAAACGAATGGACATACGTAAATATACATATAAACAAACACACACACACACACACACACACACACACACACACACACACACACCACAAGCACGTAAGAGGAGCAAACTCACACAAACACAAAAATGCGTCACTTTTCATTTTTAAATAATTTGTATGGTAGCTATACAGGATTGCCAACCGCTTTAGATCGACGTATACCACAATCGGAAAGGTTACCAGTTATTCATGTACAACGACTATAACTTTGTAAATAAAATATCATTAATGTAATTGTCATTTAGTAAATTGTATATTAAATCTTACATGCCACTTAGAAAAGTCCCGCGTACCACAAGTTGGGAATCGCTGAGTTTTAAGTGGTACCCCTATATCGCATAATCTTGAAGAAAATGCAAAAACCAGAATGCTTGATAAAATATTTATTTCACTTTCCTTAGTATAGCTTCAAGACGAAGCTATACAAAAAAAGGGCTACGTCGTAGCCATGCAGAAAGTCCGAAACGACAGTTGCTCTGTGAAAATTTTCTCCTTTCCACTAAAAATGAATTCTGTTTATATCAGTGTCTTGGCCCATGAAAGACCGGATGAATTATTCTTCCGGGATATGTAGGTAAACATAGTGGTCCAATATTTTGTCGAAGGCTGGCCAAAGATCGCAGACTGGAGGCAGTGATAAGAAATTATACTTTCGCAAAACAAAAGGACTCTTTGAGTATAAGTTTCCAGACGATAGATTTAGCCATTGTTTTTAATTATCTTTTGAAAGTGTGACACGATTAAAATTCCCACTACATCAAGGGTGACCTCTGAAGTTCATTTCCGTAACTATACTTTTATTTTTTATTTCTATACCCACAACTCTTTAAAATGTTTTTATACCCGTATCTATACCTCATAAAGGTTCCATATCTAAACCCATATCCATTATGCACAACGAAAGTATTAGTAATACACAAAATTTCGTTATTGGAATCATTCTCATTATGCAACTGCTAATGACACTATGTAAACTCAAAATAAAACCTTCTAAATTTAGAACTTATAACTTCTTTTTGAGGGGTGCATTCTACGGGAAGTTTTTCCTTCTTTTGGGTATCAAAGCTTCCGATTACCTGAAGATCAGGGCCGCCAGCCTTCTTTAGTTAGCATCATAAAGCTTGACGATTGGTTAGGTTAAGTCGTGATATTTTCGTTAGCTAGCCTTAGAAAGCTAACTAAAGAAGGCTGGAGGCCCTGAACTTCAGGTGATCTAAAGCTTCTTGTCATATAATAAATAATATTTTTAATGATACATAACTTCTATGTATAGAAGGTTGCGGGAAGTCTTTGTTATTCTATGTAGGAAGACCATGTAGAAAAACCATGTAAGAAGACCACGTAGAAAGACCAGCCTTATTTTTAAACTCTATTTGTATTATTATTTATTAGAATTTATTTCTGTACACAGGTACCCGTACCTAGGTATACCTCTCTCTCTCTCTCTCTCTCTCTCTCTCTCTCTCTCTCTCTCTATATATATATATATATATATATATATATATATATGTATATGAACCGATGCCAGTGCCTCCGAGAATCTGATGCCCTGTGAATTCCGGTATAGTATACCTATATACTCCATATCCCAGCTATTTCCGGTCATATTACATGAAAGTCTGACTCCACCTCATACGTTTATTCACGGATACGACAAATTGGCCTTCTCATTTTGCTTTTCAAAGCAAAGGTATTATTGACTTCAAAGAATGGCTTATACAAGGTTTGTTAGAACTTGAAAGCAATACTCCTTCTCCGAAGAGACTCCGTGTAAGCTTCATCACTGTGATGAATAACTTTATTTTGAAATTAAAGGAGAACCTTGATCTCATATATATATATATATATATATATATATTCGGAGAAACACAAGTGAGCGGCAAACATCTGTGGTGCCGAACAATTTGGAGGTAACTTTTTGAGTATCCTTAAAGTTCTATTCTAAACCATACTAAGGTTTCTTACTGACTTTTGCTTATAAATCAGCCTGTAGTTATTGGCGTCATATATTAATAGAGAAAGTATGAAAAAAGACCGTCTTTAGCTTCTGAAATTCTTTATCACTTAGTTTTAACTCATTAGATCTCAACTTTCTTTTTTTCAAGTTTGGATAATTTTCAATAAATCTACTAATAAAAAGGATTAATTAAAATAAGCAAAGTACTGTAAAAAAAAGAAAGCTATAGTATTCACAGCAACCTCACAATACTTTTTTGTTACCGTATATACAAGATAAGAGGATGGGTAGTGGATCAAGAAAATTTCAGCTATTTTTCCAGTGGTTTTAAATTATTCAAATAATGTACAAAAAATTATCTAACATAAATCCCACTATCCCACTTATCCCATTATATCCCACGATGTGTATTATGAATGTGCACTGAGAAGATAAGGAGAAAATTTCTGTTTCTTGCTGTCCTCAAATGAGGACAATGGGATATAATGTGATATAATGTGCTCCGTATAGTTAAACTCTTATTTTTGTCAATTTGTTTCTTCATTCTTCTTGAAAACAAAATTACCTCTCTATCTGAGAGGTACACGAGTGTACAATGTCGATGGGTACATTCCAATACCTCGCAAATGGCAAAACCCGAATTTTACAGAAGGGAAAACCTCACTAATGTCCACTGTACTGAACATTTACGTACGTGTGAAAGGTAATTGATACAGTAACAAAGAAACAAAAAAATGGGGGTTTAAGTTTTGCCCAATTATATACGTGCCAACAAGAATTAAATCGCGAAATGAAAAAAAAATTAAATCGCGTTTACAAGATTTTGGCGATATCACAGAGAATATTTATTATATAACATATTTTGGGCATTTCTTTCCATTTGGCCATTTATAAATCAAAATATATAAATAAACCACAAACTTTATTATATTAGTTTGTCTCTCAGAACTAGTTTATTTTAATACAAACTAATGTCAAACAAAAGGGCTCAGACCTATTGAGTAGTTAAAATTAGTAACTTACTTCACTTCAATTTTGACGATGAGGTCATTTTTATTTTTATTCTATTTTCAAAATTACCCAAATAGTAACTCTCTAGTAACTCTGTCGTAACATATGTAGTAACATAGTAACTATGTTTTAACTATTAGTGGGTTGGACCTTATCTGACCCAAAGTTATTAATAATAAGATCATTAGTCACGAGGGCCAGAAACTGGCACAGAGCTCAGTCAAAACTGATGCGACCCATTGCACTAATTCCTGTATGCATTATTACTATCCTACAATATCGTGATTCGGACCCTCGACCTCAGTGTTTTCACTTCTCTTATAGGGAAACGGTGTTACTCACGGAGCCACGCGTCCTGGCTTGATACTTAAACTGGGTTAAAAGAACAAAATAGTTTTGAAAATGAAAACAAAACAACTTTTATACCACTGATTAATTTTCAATGGTCATAAGCCGGCAGCACACAGGATTGTCTTACAACTCACAGCTGACGACTTGGGTCGTGACGACTCAAGTTGCGTGTGATTTTACATTGACAGAATGGGAGCCCAGCACATCGCAGCGACTGCGACGCGATTCTGGGAATCGTAAAACGATCCTGTGTGCAGTCGACCATAGAGTAACGCCTTTCGACCTACATTACATATATATATATATATATGTATGTATATGTATATATACTTAAATCTTAAGAAAGCTTTCGGGCTAAAACATAAAACCTTAAAACCGACCTGATTAGAAGAAGAGAAAATTAAATGTTTACGGTACTTACCTTCATTCAACTTAAAGAAATAATAAAGAAAGCAAAATCATTGGTTTGTAATTATAATATTTTCGATTTGAAGCAACAATGGAATGCTCATACTTGGGAGATTATCGGAATCATACGTAACTCTTTAATACAAAGTGTGTGTGTGTGTGTGGTGTGTGTGTGTGTGTGTGTGTGAGAGAGAAGAGAGAGAGGGATTAGGGGGCGTGCTTTATTGGGGGTTCTTCATCAAAGGCCTTTTCAACGACAACCCCTTATATTTTATCTAATTAGGCAAATTTTAGTCATCCCATGTTTAAAGCCTTCTATCAATTTCATGAAATAAGAGCTATAAGGAAACAAAATAACAGTGTTAATATTATTAACACTGTTATTGTAAAGCAATAAATGCTCTTGCGCAGCGCAGTTTCACTGTTTTGAACTCCTGAAACACCATCGATTGAAGGAGGAGGAAACTAAACTTGTTTTTAATTTTAAAATATCTCCTCAAACTTTCGGTTCTCATTATTTTAAGTGTTTCTTACGTTTGAAGTACCATAATAATTTCTCCTTGTAATTTTCACCATTTAATGGTACGTTCTTAGACTCTATTTTTTTTATATATACGCTTTGTAAAGGCGAGAGTATAGTATATAGAT
>JAJOZX010000849.1:402500-517500 GCA_023014485.1 Bathynomus jamesi | reverse complement strand
CCATCAGGATTCGAGACCCCGACCTCAGTGTCCTCACTTCGCTTATAAAGGGTATGAAGTTCACCTAACGCACCTAACTCGTCGGTCGGTACAAATCGTACTCAATTAACCAATGAACCAAATAGCATAAATCGAAAATAACGCTCTGCAGAACTTCATTGTGAATGTACACCAAATTTAATTCCAAATTCCGGTCTCTAATCTTTGGTCTCTCTCGATTACACAAGGGTTCGTTTCAAGAGCGAGAAATGCAGTAGTCCGAAACTATGTTTACATAGTCTTAAATTTCAATAGGAACCGCTACGATAAACTCAAATGACTTCAGACGCCTAATTTATGAAGGGAGTCTCGTTCGAACTGAATTATACTTAAATAAACTTGAATGAGGCTGATAGTAGAAGCGAAATATGGAATATTATAAACAAAATATATATATATATATATATATGCTCATGTGTGTGTGTGTGTGTGTGTGTATCTGTGTGTGTGTGATGTCCATGGTCCAACTCAGAATAGTTCCTTAAGATAACTTTTATAATTATATATAGTATATGCGTGGCGGTACGAAAGTAATGGCTCTTATTTTTCAGTTCGTAACCAAAGCATCGTAGGAAAGCTACGCGAGATCACGATGAAAGGTTTGTATCTCCCGCCCATTTTAAGTTGGGCGGCGCTGTAATCAGCCACGTGACAACAACACACCAAACTGTCAAAATGGTTTGCTCGTTAAACGTGCGTACAAAGCAGAGAATAGTTATTGAATTTCTTACTGCAGAAGAGGTTCCTCCAGTGGATATTCATAGGCGTTTGAAGACTGTGTACGCCGACTCTACCGTTGATGTGAGCTCCATTAGAAATTGGGCAAAGCGTTTCAAGAGCGGGGAAACCGATATCGACGACAAGCCTCGAAGTGGTCGGCCTGCAACCGCAGAGACACCGGAAAACAAGGGTCGGATTGATGTGCTCATTAAACAGGATCGCCGCGTCACAAAACGTGAGTTGTGTGAAGGAGTGGTTACTGGAAAACCACTAGTTCTAAGCATCATACAGGAACACGGATACTCCAAGATATGTGCGCGGTGGGTCCTGAGATTGTTGACGGAAGAGCACAAAGACAATCAGAAATCGATCTGTATGGAATTCTTTGAGCGCAACGAAGCCGAAGGGAGGCGATCGCGACCTTGGGATGGACCGTCCTCCCCCATCCTGCTTATAGTCCGGATCTTGCCCCTTCAGATTACCACCTCTTTGGCCCGCTAAAGGATGGATTACGTGGGCAACACTTTGAGGATGACAATAACGTGATGAAGAATGTTCGTGACTGGTTCCGATGTTGTGACAAGGAGTTTTACAACACCGGTATACAGCGGCTGGTTCACGTTGGTAAAAGTGTATTGCAGTTGACGGAGACTATACCCAGAATACTAAAAAGAGCGGACATTGTCCCTAGATATAAAGGTAGGGGTTAGGTCTCAAGCAAAGACCTATAGACTGGTGTCACTGACATCACATCTCACCACAATATTTAAAAGAATAGTCAGGGAGAAAATCTATGACTTTTTGGAGACACAGGAAAGATTCAATGAGAACCAGCACAGATTCCAATCAGGAAGATAGTGCCTATCACAACTAATAGAGCACTATAACAATATCATAGACGCACTTGAGAGCAATGATACGATGTAATATACACAGATTTTACTAAAGCATTCGATAAGTGTGATCATGACATAATAGCACATAAAATTAAATACATGAGGATAAGAGGCAAAGTGGGTAAATAGATCTACAACTTCCTCAGAGGATGTCAGCAAGTCGTAAAAATCCAAGGTATATCATCAAGGAACAGTGTTAGCTCCGCTTCTATTCATTATCATGCTGACAAACAAAGACAATAGACAAGACAGTCTATTGTCTATTTTCTACTGACAGTAGACAATAGACAATAGAAAATAGACATAAACAAGTAACCGACAACAGTTACTAACATCCTTTGCTGACAATACAAAGATCAACAGAAAAATCGGCAATGCAAAAGAGGTGGAAGCCCCGCAGAGGGACACAAATAAAATATACAAGTAGTCAGCTCTTGAGATATGGAAGAAATGAAGAATTCAAACAGACAGCATACTCTGTCCCACATAGACAGGAAAGTCAGAGAAGCACGAAAGCAAAAGATTTAGTGGTAATAATGACCGATAATGCAAATTTAAAACACAGAATCAGGTGGCGATAAACAAAGCAAAAGTGGTTGCGGGACAGCTACTAAGAACCTTCAAAAGATCCTTTGATTATTCTCCTGATGAAAATACTGATCATACCAAAACTTGAATACTGCTCATTCTTGACGTCCCCATACAAACAAGTAGAAATTAATAAACTAGAAGAAATCCAAAGAAATTTCATAGGCAAGATTGATGGCTGCAAAGAACTGAACTACTGGTAAAGATTACTTAAATTAAATCTATATTCACTGGAAAGAAGAAGAGAGAAATACACCATAATTTACATATGGAAAATGATCGAAATACTGGTACCAAAACTCAAATTGAACCCAGTACCCGTCCAAACAACAGTGGAAAATAGGAAAGGTAGAATGTGTAGTATTCCCAAACTAAAAGGCCCACAAGGAACAACTTTAACACTGAAGGAAAACAGCTTGGTTGTCAAGGGCGGGCCAAGCCTTTTTACCCAGCTTCCGAAACGCCTAAGGAAAATCACAGGTGTCAAAGTTAAAATCTTCCAAAGAAGGCTAGATGTCTGGCTCAGGACGGTACCGGATGTGCCTGGCTGTGTGCGATTGAGATTGCAAAGGAGCAACTCGCTCCTCCATCATGCCTGGTCTAGAGCTGGGGCCACCAGCTTGACCTTCGTGCGAAAACCGACGCACGGAACTTCTACCAGGTGTGTGTGTGTGTGTGTATATGTATATGTATATATATATATATATATATAATATAATCTTTGAAGATTATACACCATAAAATGAATTAGGTGCAGCTTTGCTCCAATTGGACATCAAACACCGCTTTATATACTATATATATACGTGTACAGGGTGGGCGGAAAGTAGCTCCCTAATTTAAATTACATATAAATTATGTATAAATTGTGATTGTATTGTTATATTGTTATGGTGTGTTCTCTAAAGTGGTATAATTGTAACGGTAATCTTTTTTTCTCTAAAGTGTTCTCTTTGGGTTCTCTAAAGTGGTACAATTGTAACGTTCATTTTTTTTTTTTCATTTCAGATTGAAGGGTAACATGGCTGAGCGTTTAACACTGCAGGAGCGTGCCCAGTTGGCGGCACGGTACGAAGTTTGGCAATCTGTCGTTCGAGTTCAAAGATGGTGGCGGGCCATTCACGGACCACGTGCCCAAGTGGACCCGAAAACAATCAAGAACTGCCACTCGAAGCTCATGACCACGGGGTCTGTGGCAGATGTTCGAAGATGTGGTCGCCCTTCGACATCCAGGGCCCAGGAGACGGTGCAGGTAGTTCAGGAAATGTTCGCACGGAGTCCACGAAAGTCAACTCGCCAGGCAGCTAGGGAAAGTTGACTCTCCCGCTACTCAGTGCGAACTGTGCTGAAGAAGGAGCTGAACTGGCGTGCGTGGAAGCCGCATTACTGCCAATCTCTCTCGGACGAGGACTGCGACATTCGCATGGAGTTCGGGGAAATCATGCTAGCTTGGCATGAAGACTGGCCCCATCTCTTCCGCAACATCCTCTGGAGCGACGAGGCGGTGTTCCACGTCGGAGGCTTTGTCAACCGCCACAATTTCCACTACTGGGCAGGAGAGGATCCCATGGTTACCGCTGAAAAACGGCAGAATCGGTTCAGTGTAACGGTGTGGTGTGGTATGACCTCAGATCAGGTTGTGGGCCCGTTCCTTCTGCGCAACACCATGAATGCTGAGCGGTACCTTGCTATGTTGCGAAACGAGGTCTGGCCGGTTGTCAGCACATGGGAGAACATCGACGATCTGATATTTATGCAAGATGGCGCCCCTCCGCACTTCGCTCTTGTTGTCCGTGAGTGGCTGGATGCCCACTTCCCTGGGCGTTGGATGGGTCGTCGTGGTCCACATCAATGGCCAGCCAGGAGCCCCGACTTGACACCGTGCGACTTCTTTCTTTGGGGGTGGGTAAAGGAAGAAGTCTACCGCACCAAACCGAGGACATTGGAAGAACTGGAGGACCGAATTCGGGAAATCATGTCCTCCATCCCGCCGGAGTTCCTGCTAAAGTCAGTGGACGCCATTCCTTGGCGGCTCCAGAAGCTGGTGGAAAGAGTTGGAGCCCACATTGAATTTTAGAGAAAACCTACCATGTATGCCTACCTTTTCATATTATTTCTTCTGAAATAAATGGATAATATACGTATTTTTTTACCAATCCAAAATAGGGAGCTACTTTCCGCCCACCCTGTATATATATATATATATATATAGTATGATCATGCATAGTATATCATATACTTGTTACTTGTTACAACTTGTTACAACTTCCGCCCGAACTGTTTATTCTGACGAAGGTCAAGCTTTTCACTCCACCTCAGACCTACAGTTTAACGTGGAATCCGAACCACGCCCCATCAGCACCCCAGCGTCTTAACCACTAGACCACCTAGGATACCCATTTATCTACCAACCACTTTCTTTATTGTGTGGAAGGATGAACAGCTGGGTTTTGCTGCGCGCCGGCTGCCGTCGGGTCTCGAACCCGGGGCCGATGGATTTGTAGTCAGCGACGCTAACCACTACACCACCGATATATATATATATATATATATCGTAACAAAGTACTTTGAAGGCAAATAATTGAAGGCGATAAAATATAATAGGACCAAAATAACAAGAACACATTTCATACTGTAAGAAAGTTATATTGAAAACGCGTCCATTCCCCACATTTTTTTGCTGTCAGAAATGCAAAAAGTTGAGTGAAAAACACTGAAAAAAAGTATAATATTTTTCTCGGAGGAAAATTTTTATCCTAAATTACATGAGTTATGAAGATAATTATTTCTGAGCACAAGACCAAAAATTCCAGATTTATGGATTTAAAATGTTCGTGTGTTCGTGTGTATATATATATACACACGAAAGTTTTAAATCCATATATATAATATGTATATATATATATAGTATATAAAGAGGTGTTTGATGTTGGAGCAAAGCTGCGGCTAATTCGTTTTATGGTGTACACTCTTAAAAGATTAGTAATTGCCAAAACATCATTAAACTTCAATTCTTTACCTTTACCATACGACGTACCATACCACGTAAGAATGTAAATGGTATACTTTCTTCTTTATAAGATAAGAAAAGGTCGAATAATGAGCTCCAAGTAGTATACCTGAAGACCCATCGTCCAAGCATTAAGAGCTTGAACATAGTAATAATGATAATGATACACGGACCTTTTTTTTCTTTTTTGAGACATTGAACTATACAGCAATTGAGATAAATTTAATACGCATAATATCCATACTAACTACAGCAGATTTACTAACAAATTTCCCCAACCATATTTCACAACCCCAAAAATAATTTGATAACATCTGTTCACGGAGACTGTAATTTATTCACAAATTTGTCTCTCCAATTAACCTCTTAACGACCGAAGTTTTTGTAGGGTTAAGTTATGAGTGCGTGTATTGGAAACGGTACATATTCGACCCAGTAGTCCAAAAGAGGTTAAGGAATTGAATAGAATACTGTTTTCCTGCAGAAGAATTACTTATCAACAGATCTCATGTCTAAAATAATTCGCATTCCTACTTAACAAAGTCTACAATTAACCAAAACTAACGTTTATACAATACCCACGGACTGTAAACTGTCTATTTGTCTACTTGTCTACATGTCTACTTGAAATTTCCAGGTACAAACGACTAACTAGAGAAGTATATGAACATGAAATGAGGAAAATTACTACAGCCATCTCTGTTTGTAACACGATATGCGGGTCACACGTCAATCATAATATCTACCAAATACTTATTACCACTTCAAACAACCACCAAACTAGTAGAAATCTCCTTACTAAACATTACCTCATATATATAAATCAAATCGTCCATAACACTGCACTATAAGTCATCTAGAATAAAATATTAGCTTCCTAAGCTCAACACAGAAAAACAAATTACAAGAGAGAAAACCAAATTATACTCTAAATTGTGCGACTAGATCAGTGGTTCTCAGACTGGGGTACGGCGTACCCCCAGGAGTACGCGAGGGAATCTTAGGGTGGTACGCGAAGGGGTCCTGAAAATATAACCCTTTTAATTTTATATACGATTAACAAACGGCCACGAGTCACACGGTCGTAAAGAAAGTGAAAATCGTCTATCTCTCTCGAAAATCCAGAAAATCCCGTGAAAGAATTCAAGGGGTACAAAAGAAGAAAAGGTTTGAGAACCGCTGCACTAGATCATTATGTTTCACGGGACCAGACCTTTGGAACACCCTCGATCAGGAAATAAAACAGCGTAGAACGTTAAAAACCTTTCAGAGAAAACTGAAAGATACTTTAACTTACTTACTTTTGTTGAGTTTGAACGACGGTTCAGGATCGACCTGCGGTCGACCCCTCTGCAGCATCCCGCCTCATTTGCAGGATTTGGTGAAGGAGGGAATTGCTGTCTGATCAGCTCCTGCCCTCGTAGCATTCACTAAATCATACAAACCATATCACTGATGTCCCTATTTTATTTCCATAATAATAAATTAATTTACATTCCTACATAACAAAACAAAACAAAAATAAAAGATAAAAGCAAATACGCGTAAGGTCAGAATTTCTGAGTCTATCAAGAATTTCAGTTAAGAAGATATTCAATATTAACATTTAGTTTCTTATAGACCAACAAATAAGAATGTTTAATCTTAGCTGAATATCTTTATGTATATATATAAAACTATATCTGAAACTTACTACACATAATCTTTGCGTCTCTCTCTCTCTCTCTCTCTCTCTCTCCTCTCTCTCTCTCTCTCTCTCTCTTTGTTCCGATATCTTTAAAATTAATGTAAATAACTTTATTTCTCTGCGTTATCTAATAAGATTTGTCGAATAAACCTATTCTGCCAATAGAGCATAAACTTTGCTTGGAGATGGCACTGATATACTATATACGTATAGGAAGGCATTAACTGTTCCATTTCTATGTTATTTATGGAGAAAGGAGGGGACAAGTGCGGGCGCACGCAAAAATACCCCTCTTTATAAGAAAGAGAGAGCCGAAATCAAGGTCTAGGACGCTTATGATGCAATTTTATATATATATATATATATATATATATATATATATTTTGAAAAGATTGTGTTGTGTCCACAATTTCCTCCTCCTATGTATGTATATAAGTGTATGTACGTGAGTATATATATATATATATTTCTTGTTGCAACTGATGTATGTCTTCAACATGCAAACCAAGAATAATAAATTATTATTATTATTATTATTATTATTATTATTATCATACTATGTTATTAGGAAAGCATTAACTGTCGCACTGTCATACGTATGTATATATATGTATGTATACATATTATTTTGTTGTTACACCTAATCTGTATCCTGCACAATGTGCACATGCGTACATAGAAATAAAATTGAGATTAAAAATTAAATTGACATATAAGCGAAATCATTGAAATCGTATTTCCACATAAAATAAAGCACCCCCTCCCCCCTTTCCCCATCTTACTTCGTACATGGTTCATACATTTACACGCACAAAAAAATATACTTAGATGCAGCAATCAAATGCATTGTTTATATATACTATTCACCAACTCGGACCATCATTAATGAATGCGATTGCATCGAGGTTGCTTATTTTTCTGGTTACAAGTTAATTTGAGTTAATGGGTAAATAGTCAACTATGTAGTTTGTTGCTGTAACAAATTGTTTGTTTGTGTGTGTGTATTTGTGTGTGTGTGTGTGTGTGTGTGTGTTCATACTGCTTAGGGAGTTACGGAGCAACATTGGCGTTTCGTAGTGTCAATCTCGCATTCGAACTCATAAAGACGAGAAAAGACCATACAAAATAGATAAGTAGTCACCTACAGCGAATCGAAATAGAACTGAAATGCACGTACTACTGTATAGTAGATTCATTTAAGAACCACTTTATATTCATAAATAAAGCCCCAATCATCAACAAGCAATGGACTTCATTAAAGCTGAAGATTATAGGATAATTTTAGACCAAAAATAATAAATAAATAATGGTTCGTATACACTGCACAGTGCACACACACACACACACACACACGATTACACTGTATACACTGCATGTATATTAAATAGAAAAAAATAGCAAAGGGGATTTGCAAAGATAAAATCCAAGTTTTTACGGATTAAAAATTTATTTAATTTATTCCCTTATTTTTTAACTCTATTGTCAGTAGGGAATATCATTTTATTTCACTAAATTTCATTATTTGAGAAATAAGAGTTTCGATCACGCTTTATGGCATTACCTTCGTTATTTCTGAAAGCAGGAAACAATTTTGAAACGACAGGGGAAAGCATATTTAAAATTTTTGTGAATTTTCCATCCATAATATGGTTGAAATTCCCTGGATAGGAGCGCGCGCGCACACACACACACACACACACACACACACCACACACACACACACACACATTAATGATACTGCCTAAAGTTTCATTTTCACTATTATAGAGGAACTATTGTCACGAGTGATAACTTGGTAACCTTAGTAACCAAGGTGAGAAATCATATATATACACATAATTTCTCAACCCACTCGAGGCACTAAGCTCTGTAAAATAGTGAACTGAAGCTTTACGCAGTATCATTAATCTTCAGTTAAGAGATGAACCTGGGGTTAATCTTCTTAATTAGCATTAATTAACATTTTTAAACAATTTAATTTATCTCAGTGATAAAGACGAACGTAAGGTTCGTTTTCATCACTGAGATTAATCAAACACCCTGTACCTAAAGCAAATGAGAAATAAATACTCGTTATACAAAGGAAAACGTTAAAATAGGTTAGTTATGGTTAGTTATTCCATGAAAGTGGTTTTAATAGGAGATACATACATTTTCAAACTCGGATTGGATGGTAGAGACTGATATTAGCAAATCATGACGGATTCAGCTCATGTTACGTATGGCAGTTATTTCCGCTGAGTTTTCATAACTTTCTTTATGATTTACGACACTGAAGAAGTAAAAATATTTTTCTAGTCTTTCCCATCCTCCACACACCCTCCAAAGCCCTTTATACATAGAAAAAACGTGTCGGGCTTTTAGGTTCTGTACATATCGTATACCTAAAAAAAATTACAAAGATTTGACGCCATTTTCTGATTCACAATAAAAGGTTTAAAACTCAAAGCATACCGGAAGATAGGGCGAACTTGAGGATAAAGTAAAGAAAAATTACTTTTTTATGTTGGAAGGAGCCATGGGCGAGCGCCCGCTAAAACGCTTTCTTTCCTACCTCCACCCTTCAATAGAAAGAAAAGAAGAAAGCCGAAACCAAGGTCCAAAGCTTTCAAGATGCCTGGAAACGCTGCGTTTGAAAGATTAGAGGTTACACTCAGGGGGAAAGATGGATTGAGGAAGATTGTTCCAGAGTTGACCGATTGAGCAGATAAGAGACTGAGGATACCGATTAACCCTTCCGTTAGAATTTGACAGAAAAGGGATGAGAATGTATCGAAAATCTGGCACTGCATGCTTTCTTTAAAGGAAGCATTAAAGTTAAAATGTTCAGAAGAGCAGTGTCCGTTATAATAGCAATAGTAAAGAGAAGGGGAGAAAAGATGAAGTAAAGTTGTTGGAGAGTTTTTGGCTAGATGTCAGAAAGAGCGAGAAGAATTAGAATTAGATAGGTTTCACATTTTTGTCTGATGAAGGAACTTTTGGCGAGTTGAAGAACAGATTTTGCACGATTTCGGGCGGAAATATAAAGAGAGTGAGAGTCAGGAATTAGATAGCGACGGTACCTTCTGAAAGCCTCCTCTCTGTTGCGAATAGCATTAGAACAAGCGAAGTTAAACCATGTTTTTTTTTTTTGCATTAGTAGTAGGAAAAGAATATGGAATGTACGCCTCCATGCCCGCTCGGGATGGGAAATCAAAGAATTTCCCAATCAGCCGCGCCAAAGTGCCATAGGCGTCTCCTCTTGGGAGGTCCCAAGGCCAAAGTGGAGTGATAGGACAAGAAACAGATATAAAAATGTGTTCGGAGGAGCCCAACTGAGAAAAAAGTTGGACTTTATGACAAGTTAGACCAGTAGTTCTCACCTCTTTTTTTTAGGATATCACCCCTTTTGGCACAAATTGGCAGTCTGATCGCCCCCCCTCACCCCCTTACCAATTCGTACAGAAAATAAAAAATTAAACATTTTATACGAGCATTTATTTATAGGAATTTTATACTAATTTATAAGAACATTTATTTTGGAAAAAAAATACATATATGCATAAACGATATCGATAAATGCGAATGTGAGGGCTGTGCCTGATCTTCGTTGCATAACTTATAAACATCGAGCTGAAACTTTGTCAAAGAGAGAGACGCAGAATTCCTGTTATGCAGATAACCGAGTCTGTTGCATTTCTTCGTCAGCAAATTGCTTACTCGACTGAAACTAGTCTCAACAAGATATGACGTTCGGATTGCACTCGTGAGCAGCTTTGTTTCATTCCACACCATATGGTAAAAGGTTTTTATGTTATTGGAATTCCATAGCTCGCGATAATCATCTTGCTGAAATCTCCTTTTGCCATCAGCATCGTGTTTTAGATCAGTGAGTTGTTCCTGAATGTAAAGATTATAAAAATTTTGAAATTATCAAAACTTTCAAATCAAATTGCGAAAAAATGTATAGTTTTAAATATTTGGTTAGATTTGAAAAAACATTTGTAATTAAATATTTGATTTGACTTTAAATAATTTTTTTTCTAAGAATCATTTGTAATCATTTTTTTTTAAAAAAAGGTATCGAAGAAAATTACACATACAGTAAATGGCTAACTTAAGAAAGTACTTCTTTGATATCTTAGGAAAATATTACAATTGTCCTGGAGTAAGTTAAATTTCATCATTTTTAAGGAAATTGTAAACTGACTGATGTGAAAGTATATTTGCCCAAACACTCATAACAGTTTTCACTAATATCAAGTAAAAACAAGTGTGAGATTGAAATATATATTTATAAAACAATTTTAAAAGTAAGCCACTATTAATAAGCAAAATATGTCTCACAAATCAGGAACAATTTAAATTGAAACTCTATTTTGTTAACAAATAAACTTTATCATAGGTTAATAGGAAAGTCGCATTGTATGGTATTTTTTCCCCTTGGATTTGTAGGAAAATAAATCCAACATTTTGATCAATTATATTTCCTTTATGATTTATTGAATTGTTGGATCACCTGAAGATCAGGGGCCCCTAGCCTTCTTTAGTTAGCTTTATAAGACTAACTAACGAAAATATCACGACCTAACCTAACCAATCGTCAAGGGCGTACAGTTGACATAACGACTGGTTAGGTTAGGTCATAATATTTTCGTTAGTTAGCCTTATAAGGCTAACTAGAGAAGGCTGGGGGCCCTGATCTTCAGGTGATCCTTGAATTATTTTCTATATTATTAAAAATGTAAGGAGTTATTTTGTGGAGTAGTATTTTTTTACACGTATTTCCATCACTTCTTAAAAAATTCTTCCATCAAACACAGCCGTTTTTTTGAAGTACAACGTTCCATCCGAGTTTTCGACACAATGGCGGGATTTCATCCATAATATGATTTCAAACGATATTATTTGAATGGGTGGCGCCATCTACTGCAGGAAATGTCATTTAAATTCCCTTTCAGTTTATCTTTATTAACAGAGCTTAATTACATGCAAGTTAATTCTTATATGTTAATCCTGAACAACATACTGGGAGCAACTTAAATTTTAACATTAAACACATAAAATATAAATTTGATCTTACCTCTGTCAGATTCAAACCGATATCACTGATTGTACGAAATCTACGAAACAGGACGTTCTCCACTCGGCCATCAGATGTTGCCATTAAACGGCAGAGTTTTGAATACTCTTTTGCATTGTTTTAGACTTGCCTTAATAAGGTGGTTCTCTCTCTCTCTCTCTCTCTCTCTCTCTCTCTCTCTCTCTCTCTCTCTCTATATATATATATATATATATATATATATATATATATATATATATATATATATATAATAGATAGAGTTGAGGCAGAAGCAAAAAAAAAATCAGTTATGCATCCAACACTTAATAATGCTTCTTGAGTGTACCATACATATATCACAGTGTATATATCTCTTTTGTATTAGCGTTTTTATTATGTAAGTCAATTTATTTATATATATATGAAGTTTATGAACTGAAATTACATATTAACAAAAGCAATTTTGTACTTAACAGAATACTGAAGATTTTTAAAGGTGAACTCAAAATATGGTCCTCCTTTTGACAAATTTTGTTTACAACTCGCATTCAATTGAATTTTTTCTTTTGTAAGGAAGTCATACGTGTCCTATAGCTATAAACACCGATGTTTGATGATAAAAGAGCCTGGGACCGTCTATGACTCCTGGTTTACAAGTAGGTAAATTCGTTTCACGATTTTGAGACAATGCGTTTACATAAATGGAGCTCTACATTCGTTTCACATACTGTATTTATATTAAATATGGCCCAGATCCCAATTTTTAGGATTCAGTTTTTAACCGAATAGAAAACTTTCCCAGTTATTACTCAAACTTCAAGTTTTAAAGCTCTTTTTATCGTAAATCTAAAGAAAGAGAGATACTTCGTCCTCTAAAAATCATTATAAAAATTTAAAACAGAACTCCTTTTGTCCCAAGTTCACTAATTTAAATAATGACAAGTAGTTTCTTCTGTCCTGGAATGGAAAAAATTCTGTATAAATTAGGAATGCAGAAACAATGTAATAAAACCTTACTTCTTAAATGTTGGTCAAGCGGACATTCTTGTTTCGTTCTTAACCCAAAAGACAGAAAACATCGTCTAAATAATATATAAACAATTTCTGAAGAAGAAAGAATGTTAGGAGTCGAAACTGAAAAGGTTTTCTTTGTAGATTAGAAAGGTATTGATAATAGTGTTTCTGGTCTCTAAGTTCATTTAAAAGAATAAAACCCTTAATCCTAAAAGAAAGAAAACGAAATTCCAAATACTGTAATATGAAAAATCTTCCGAAGAAAGAATGGAAATTCCTTTGGGGCGTCGAAGTTGAAAGATTTATCTGTAAGTTAGGAGTATGTTGATATTATAGTAGGCTTTATGGCCTCCAAATTCATTTGAAGTAAATTTCAACATCCTAAAAATATATTCTTAACAAAGAAAAAATTTCTCTCAGGGATTAACAGCCGAAATACTTTCTATAAGGTAAAATGATTGATGTAAACCGCCAAAAACAAAAGAAATATTACATTTAGAAGCGTGAAAATTTATCCTCAAAAAGTGAGGTAGCTTTTTATGGCTTAATCTTCAATATTTTTTCTTTTTTAAGGTAGCCATGTGTAATATAATGCTTTAAGTTTTGTAATGGTGTTTTTTTTTAGAAAAGGAAAATGTATTTTGCTGAGGAGAGAAAACAAAAATACCTTTTCTATAAAGTTTAAAACGTATTGCAGTACAGTCAGACCAAAACAAATTCCTCACTTAAAAAAAAAAAGACATATGCATTAAAGCATGATATTCTTTTGCCTGTTTTATTCTATTACATAAACAAGCAATATTTATATTTTTCCTCAAACCAAAACATAAGATAAAATAACTGAATATATGTTACCTTTAAACAGTTTTAAAAACCTTTCTCGTAATTTTTATAATGTATTAATAACTGTGAATTGTTTAAATTGATTTCACCTCATTAGCCAGCTCTCTTAATTCAATGGGTACCACGATTCATCTCTAATTGAAATGAAGATAGATAGAGTCTACAGTCACTGTTTTTAAGTTGTTACTCAAACTTCAAGTTTTAGAGCTCTTTTTATCGTAAACATAAAGAATAAGTCGTCCTCTAAAAATAATTATAAGAAATTAATAAATAAAAGTAGCCGCGGGAGAAGGTCTCGGTGTTCGTGTAAAATTATAAACTGTTAAAATGTAGTGCCAAATACAGTGCCAAATGAATGAAGGTAAACATCTCTGAAATAATAATAATCTATATTATAATAAGAGAGCTGTCCGTCTGTCCGTCCGTCCGTCTGTCCGTCCGTCAGTCTGTCCGTCCGTCCGTCACACTTCCAGAAATTGTGAGAAAAAATTGTGAGAAAAAAATTCAGAAATTGTATTACGGGCGGCAATGTGAAGCTCAAGATTTTCATGACTGTGTTCTTTTCTGTAGTTTAGCAATGGGGGAAGGGTGGGGGTGGGGTAATGGGGATGTGTGGGGTAATTGGGAGGGGTGGGGGTAATGGGGGAAGGGTGGGGGTGGGGGTAATGGGGGATGTGTGGGGTAATGGGGAGGGGTGGGGGTAATGGGGGAGGGGGTTAGCCCCCAAGTTGCATGAATGGGGGTGAGGAGGTTTTGGGAGATACCAGATTCAGAAATGTTGACACAATGTGAAGCTCAAAATTTTCACGGCTGCGTTCTTTTTTTGTAGTTTAGCCTGTCTAACCGTCAGCGAAGCGACGGGAACTGTACTAGTAATAATAATAATAATAATAATAATTTAATGGAGTAAAGACTAAAATTAAGCAAATTATTCGTTAATTATTTAAAGAATGCAATAAGCGACGACGTATTCTTTGTTGCTTTGAACTCGGTGAATTACGTTTGTGGCTTCATAATTACAGAAAATCTATTTATGACCCAAAATATGGGCTTATTCCGCGAGAGGGATATAAGGCTCATAATTCCTTTCTTTTAGGTACCATTTTGAGCCTAATGGAATATATTTTGTTTTTAAGATTTCTATTTAGGATAATTATTGCGTAAAATTCTCTACGTTAGGATGATTATGAAGTATAATAATAATAATAATAATAATAATAATAATAATAATAATATGTATTACTTTAAACATAGACAAAATACAGGATTCTATGATAGGCCATATATATATATATATATATATATATATATATATATATATGTGTGTGTGTGTGTGTGTGTGTGTGTGTGTGTGTGCGCGTGTGTGTGTGTGTGTGTGTGTTACAGGGAATCTGTGTAATTAGGGATTTCATGAAATCCCTAAAATGTTCAGGGATTTCATGTAAGTTTAAGTCGTGATATTTTCGTTAGTTTTAACGAAAATATCACGACTGAACCTAACCAATTGTCAAGGACGTACAGTTGACCTAACCGGGCATTCAATAATTTTCCCATAGGTTTAACGAAAATATCACGACTTAACCTTACATGAAATCCCTGAACATTTTAGGGATTTTTTGAAGTCCCTATTTACACAGATTACCTGTAACATATATATATATATATATATATATATATATATATATATATATATATATATATATGTTACAGGTAATCTGTATATATATATGAAAATGAAAATGAAAATGAAAAGGTTTATTGGCAGACTATAGTCCATATGACAAATATTATTAATACAATGACAGTTCATACACTAAGAATAAAAATATATACAATTGATTAGAAATAATACTGCACTGTCGAAGTTAAGTGGAGCTACAGACAGGCGTTTTCGTACCAAAAAGTCCATAGCTTAGAGGATAAATGGCAGGACTCATGGATAGCTTGGATGATCGGGTTGGTTGATTTTTTAATTCTTTGCATTAGACTGTGTTGAGCACGTCTTGTTACCTCCGGGAAGCTCGGAACATTGCGGGTTGCAAACATTTGCGAAGCTGAGCATCTCGGGGGTAATTTATGTAAGAGTCTAAACGACCTGTTGTACAGCAAATTTAGGGTTCTGCCAGAACCTTTTTTATAATTCACCCAGAGTTGCTGACCGTATATATTACTGCAGAAAGTACGAAAGAGTGTGTCTTTATCTTCACTTGTACAGAAACGAAAGTTCCTTATGGTCATATTCGCTTTAGCACCCAGGCGTCGAGATTGTTTTCTTATATCCGAGTCATCACTCAAGGAGCTGGTAATAGTTTGACCCAAATACTTAAACTCTTGTACTACCTCAATTACTTCACCATTCATTTTAAATCTTATATCAGCTGGCTGATTACAGCTTTTAGGATGAAATTGCATAACCTTAGTTTTTGTCACATTAAAAAGAATATCATGTTTCTGCGAATACACTTCGCAGACTTTTAGTAGCCGATCCAGACCTTTAACAGAGGAATATATATATATATATATATATATATATATTACTTTGTGTTACTTTATGTGTGTGTTTCTACCTTATGGTATACGGACGTTTTGTTTCCGCTCTGTGTAATATCGAAATAACTAGTGTTTATAAGTTCAGCGGTAAATGCTGTCTTATACCAGTGTGTGTGTTAAACATCAGTGAATTCGCGATAATAACTTATTAAGTGAAAGCCGGTGGCAAATAGCGTGTACAAAGAAAAATAACATCAATTGAAACATAATTTGAAAATAACTCGAACGGAAAAACAGCCCCTGAGATTTTTACATTAGGCGTATAGAGGGAAAGAAGGTCAGAGAAAATTTGAAAGAGCCATAAAATGGAAAGGTCAAGTTTTCGAGACGAAATTTGAGAAGTGAGAAGAAAAGAGGCAAACTAAAGGAAAAGAATAAAGAATAAAGGAATAAAGAATAATAAATAATAAAGAATAAAGAAAGGATAAAGAATAATAAAGACTAAAGAATAAAGAATAATAAAGAATAAAGAAAGAATAAAGGAAAGAATGGCAAAAAATACGAAGAAGTGTGTAAACTGTGGTAAATTCAGGAAGCTGACTAGAGCTGGATTATGTTTAATGGAATGCGCTGCGCACGAGCTCTGCCACGAGCTCTGGGATTACAAATATGAAGCGGACCAGACCACGGGCTTAAAATGCATTCTGTGCAATACCTTTAAACACTACGAATGAATGAACTTAGAAAAGACAAGAAAATGATAACTAGAATAAATAACAAAATCATAGGCATTTATGGCTTCCTGTGCATCAAGTGCATAGAAAAAAATAAGAATATGGTACAAAGAGCAATGAAAATGAGCAATACATGTTTACCGACAGATGACAAGGAAACACCAGGAAACGCTGACACAAACGAACACGAGGCGCAGGACAACGCAATACAGGAAAGCACACTACAGCAGGAACACGAGGCGCAGGACAACACAATGCAGGAAAGCACGATACAGCACGCTACGCTACAGGGAGATGCCAAAGTAGCCCCAGAGGATGAAATACCCCCTGCCAAAGAGAGATATAACAGGAACACAAAGAAGAAAGAGAAAGATACCAGGAACACTAATGAAAACTCGCCGAAGACAAAAAAACACTGAGTACGGAAGAAGTGATGGCGGAACAGAAGAAAGCAATTGAATCACATAGGGCTCGTAAGGAGATTAAACGACGGGTCATATGCGAATACTATAAAACAGGGTCGTGCATATATGGGGCAAACTGCAGGTACAGTCACCCAAAAAATGCTTCGATATGATGAGGAATGGAAGATGCAGATACCGACAAAACTGCCACTTTTTCAACCCTCCTATGTGCAGACAGTCACTGACAGAGAGAAAATGCCTAAATATAGAGTGCCCATATTTTCACATAAAGGGTACTCAAAGAAGAGAACGGGGAAGAACAGACCCTATCCATATTAGAAGTAGCAACAATTGCAAGGAAACAAATTTTTTAGAGGAAATGAGAACGATAAAAGCACAGCTTGCCCTGTTAACAAGAAAGGACAGGACTCCGCAGGTATATTCCCCACACCATTACATACATCACCCCTCTATCCAACACCACCCACCGATAATACAACAACCACAGTGGTATCAAGTGCCGCAACTCCAATTCTCCCGCTGCATTTGGGAGAATTGGAGCTGCGGCACTTGATACCGACGTCGACCTGGAAACGACCACTATATAGGAAAACTGAACACGGAAATTAGAAACCCGATAAATGTTTTATACACAAATATTCAAGGCCTCTACACGGACCATGCAGGCTGCAAATTACAATACTTACAGAATTTAGCTATCGAATCCAGCATAGATATTATATGCCTAACGGAAACACACTTGCATAAATGCGAAAAAGGCTGTGAAAACTGCATCGAGGATACTGAATTAGCATTGCTGGACTACAATATACACAAAGCAGATAGAGTGGCTAGACGAGGGAGAATGTGTTGCATCTACGTGAAAAACACATACACATGTGAAGTGAAGGTAAACAAGTCAAACAGCACAGTCGAAGTTATTATATTAGAAGTAAAATAACTGAACCTAACCATTATGAACATCTACAGACCACCAAACACCACAAAAAGTGAATTCCAGTTTGCCACAAATGAAGTAGAAAACATATTAAAATTACTTGAAACTCCAACAACAAATATTCTAATTTTCGGAGATTTTAATTTTCCATTCATAACATGGAAGAAAAATGACGAAGTTATATATGTCGAGAAGTTTCATGGCAACATTACAAAAGACGATAAAATCCAAGCAACAATGCTATTAGATATTATGGAACATTACCTTACCCAGGAAATCTGTGAAGCCACGAAAAAAGAGAACGTTTTGGATTTAATCTTGACAAATGACAACGAGATAATAATAAATAAAAAAGTAACGCACACAAAGTTCTCCGATCATAACCTCATCGATATACAATTGAAGTTAGCACTCAGAGGTCCGATAACGCATCCTAGAGAGTCAGAAGGAATATTTGAAGGCTTAAGCCTAAATTCAAAGAAAATAAATTGGGAAAACTTAAATAAAGATTTAAAGGAGGTAAATTGAGAATTGCTACTTCACGAGAAGACTCCACAAGAAATACTATGTATAATATAGACTGAAACCAAACCTATAATACTGAAACATATTCCAGAGAGACAGGAAAGTAAACGTAGCAAGCTCGAGAGGAAAATCAGGACACTATTCAGGCAACGAAGACAAACCATAAAACATCTCTATAGATACAGAACTGATGCAAAGAGACTCAAACTAGAGAGGAAACTTGGCGAAATAGAAATGGACCTAAAGCAAACATTCATACCTAAGACAAACGAGGAGGAAAACAAGGTAGCAGAAAACATAAAAAGTAACCCAAAATACTTCTACACGTTTGCGAAAAGGAAAATGCAGTGTAAGAAGAGTATTGGTCTGTTGATAGACGGGGAGGCCGAATACACAAATGACCCGAAAGAAATAAGCGAACTGCTTAGGGAACAATTTAACTTTGTGTTTAGCACCCTTAAGTCCGAGATGGAAGTGGTAAACCGAGACGAATTTTTCGACATAGATACAAATCAACCAAGCACAAATTCCTTGCACAAACCTATTAATGGACTTCGAGTTCACAGAAGATGTAATTACGGCCTTATCACAGATGCGAGACAATTCAGCGCCAGGGCCAGACACATGGAGTGCCACGTTTCTGAAGAAATGTAGAGTATTGCCAAACTGCTATACTTACTATGGAGGAAATCACTCGACACAGGACAAATTCCACTCCCTTTAAAGAAAGCGAACATTGCCCCCCCCTATTTAAAGGTGGTAACAGGGCAATGCCCAAGAATTATCGGCCAGTGGCTCTCACCTCACACCTTATGAACGTATAATTAGAGGCAAAGCTATCTACTACCTACAAGAAAAAGATTTATACAACCCAAATCAACATGGCTTCAGGGCTGGAAGATCATGCTTATCACAGCTACTACACCACCAGGAGAAAATATTGGAAATATTATGTCGAGGACAAAACATAGATGTAATATATATGGACTTTGCTAAAGCCTTCGATAAATGTGACCATGGAATCATAGCACACAAACTTAAAGATACAGGAATTACTGGAAAGCTAGGAAGATGGATATTTAATTTCTTGACGCAAAGAACACAAAGAGTGGTGGTAAACGGAGTAAATCGGAAGTCTCGGAAGTCGTGAGCTCTGTCCCATAAGGGACAGTATTAGCTCCCTTGCTGTTCATAATAATGATTGCAGATATTGATGCAGATATTAAGGACAGTATTGCATCATGTTTCGCAGATGACACAAAGATATGTAAGGAAATATTGAACGAAGGTGACATAAGAAAATTACAAAACGACATTGAAACATTATTCCAGTGGGCAGAAGACAACAATATGAAGTTCAACGAAGAAAAATTCCAACTTCTAAAATATGGTAATAATAAGGAGCTGCAGAATAAAAGATACAGAACTCTGCAAGACAAACAAATAACACCAAATCTACAAGTCAGGGATCTGGGAGTAATAATGTCGTCGGATACAGAATTCAGAGAGCACTATAACATCAAAATTAGAACGGCTAGAAAAATAATGGGAATCATTTGGAAGAGCTTCAACAGCAGAAAAGCAAACATCATCCTCAAATTATGGAAGAGCCTAGTCCCACCAATAATTGAGTATTGCTCAGTACTCACAATATTTCCAGAAAACGAGACATTGCTAACATTGAAGCTATACAAAGGACTTTTACATCTATGGTAGAAGAAACGGAAGGTGAAGACTTCTGGTCTCGACTCCAATCCCTGAAACTCTACTCTGTCGAAAGAAGGCGAGAGCGATACACAATAATATACACATGGAAAATACCTGAGGGCTTTGTCCCTAACGTTAGAAATGAAATAGAAACAAACTGGAATGAGAGAAGAGGCAGATTTTGTACAATCCCAGCTGCTGTGGGACAGGGGGCCATGAAAAAGGAGATGAAAAATTCCCTCAGAATACGAGGCCCAAAGCTTTTCAGTGGCCTACCAAGAGCAGTAAGGAATCTCCAGCACACCGACCTGAATAACTTCAAGAACCAGCTAGAGAGATTCCTGTGCAAAGTCCCTGACCAGCCATGCGTGACTGGCTACGAGGGCAGGAGGAGATCAGACAGCAATTCCCTCCTTCACGAAATCCCGCAAATGAGGCGGGATGCCGCAGAGGTGTGGACCGCAGGTCGATCCTGAACCGTCGTTCGAACCCACACAAACTAACACAAAGTAATATATATATATATACACAGTGGAACCTCGGTGTTTGAACTTAATTGGTTCCTAGGTGGTGTTCGAACTGCGAAAAGTTCGATGTCCGAAACAGTATTTCCCATTAAAATACATGTAAATGTAATTAATTCGTTCTGGGCCACGAAAAGTTACCCCCAAAAAACAGCCCACAATATACTGTAATCATTTTTTCTGTTTTAAAAGGAATCTGTCCAATGTCGTCTGTGTCTGCCTACCCCTCATAATCCTCCTAAAGTGTTCAACCACATTATCACTGAAGGAATTGATGTTGTGGCTCACCAGAGCAATGTCAGGGTGCCATTTCTCCACTATGCTCTGCGTTTTTGACCAATAAAAAAACAACTCTTTAAGTTCATCAGTGGAAATTTTGGCAGTGCGAACCTCCTCCTCATCATCCGGTGAAGAAAATTCCTCTGCCAGTTCCTCTTCCTGCTCCTTGAGAAGATCTTGAAGTTCTTCTGTCTTGAGTTCCCTGCTGTGGTCATCTATCAACTCCTCCACATCCTCCTGGTTCACCTCTAACTCCATAGACCCACCTAGGGAGATGATTTCCGGAACCACTGGCTCTGCCTCAAAGTCTCTGCTTGCCACAGAGTCAGGCAACAACTTCCTCCAAGCGTTCGCACTCCAGAAAACGTTCAAAGACCGGGTCAATTTTTTCTGAACAAAATTGTTCGGACTCCGGTTTGTTCGAGGTCCGGTTCGTTCGAACACCGAGGTTCCACTGTATATCGAAAAGTCTTTAGCCAATGGGAAATGCATATATTTATGGAATCATATCATAAATTTTCAAAATGTACCCTATTCACTTCAAAGCAAATTAATGTAATTAATTATTGAAATTACATATGTACTCTCGTCAGGGAATCCCTGACGAGATGTACTGTTGAATACACGAAAGGCCATGGAATCGCTTTTCATTTTCACACACACACACATATATATATATAATATATATATATATATATATATATAAAATACTTTGCATTAGAAAGGCTTAAAAAACTAATTTTTCTTTACCGTTGCTGATGTTCTTGTTTTAATGGTCGAGTACGAAGTGTTCCCTTTTTTAATTGTTCTGTAATAAATTTTTTCTCGGTTTGTTTTTAAATATTGGGCCACAACCAATGGGAATACTGAACGAAATTATAGCTGTCCGTAAGGGGACGTTAATTGCGAAACAAAGTGCATTTATTACAACATAAGAATGTTGTACGAAAATATTAGAAACACTGCCCAAAACATTCTGGCAAACACGTTTTGAAAAGGTTGGAAAACTTGTTTCAGCGTTCACGTTTGTTTATCTAGAGCGGTTGTGTTTATTACCAACATTTCTCTGAATGGAGAAAACATTGTGTGGATGTTGTTGTTTTGTGAGTTGTATAAATGTCTAACTCTCTTGGTAACGGGGAAAGTCATATAACCGAAGGGACCGAGAGATTTACGTGGGATCCGATCTACCTAAAGGTTGTGCTACATCACCTTTACGAACACCCCCTCCCCTCAATCCCAATCCAACTCCTACTCAGACCTAAAATCGCTCAACTTCGCTAATACAATGGAAAGCTATACTGCGCCGTACTCACGACGTAACCGCTCTGAAGAAAAGATAAATAAATAGTAAGTATTGTAAAAGTTTGAAAACCTCTAAACTTCCTTTTGAAAACCAAACGTAAAAACTTGTTGAATTCTTTTTGAAGAAAAAGTTTGTGAGAAAAGACCCCCCCCCCCAAAACACAATTCCAACCTTTTTTTCTCTAAATTCTACCTAATTTATGAAACACAAACAAACAAAAAGTAGTAGTAGAGGAGATTGTACAACGTGGGACTCCTGCCGGAGCCAAGTTAATATGGTAGGAGTTGTGTGGAGTTGTCACACCTCCTTCGTAATGATAACGGTCGTATGACGGAGGACACCAACAGCTTTACGTGGGATCGTTACATCATCTAAATTCAAAGGACGATTACCCATCCAACTAATGAGCAGGTCCACTGTCGCTTAACCACGCTGATCTAACGGAAAGCGTTGTTACGATGTGGCCACAACGTGGTCCTGGGATTTCAAAGTGGGGTTACATTTGTTATCTCTAAGAGCACTAAAGGTGTTATGGGGAATGAAGAACCTTCAAATTATTATTATTTACCTTGTCGCTTTAAAGGCTTCAAGCGACATCATTATCATAATTACATAACTTGACTTTTAATAATATCTGTTATACGGAATGAAAATAGATATTAGGACACACACACACACACACACACACCACACACACACACACACCACACATATATATATATATAATATATATATATATATATATATATATATATATATATATATATATAATATACATGATGATCCATAAAAGTGTTCCTACAAATATTTATTCAGCAAGTTATTTCTGGGACCACCTGTTTAGATCACCTTGTATAGTAAACTTTTTCTTTTTTAAATCAAATATTTCTCCTAAGTGTCAGAATATTTTTAGAGCTCTAATTGCACCATTTGGCATAACTAAATATTTCGTTCAAAGAAATGCTCTGATTAAGTCCCTGTTACTTAACTTTAAAAAAAAAATTACCAGAAACCTTTTTTGAGCAAATCATTTAATAAAAAGTCTTATTTTCATCTTATTCAATGTTAACAATAAACAAAATACGTTTGTAAATGAGACAAAGGTTCTCTGTAGTTAATTAGTTGGTTCTGTTTTACGTTCTTCGTCCAAGGGTTCTCTACCCCACTCTAAAAACTGTCCGCTATGTGTATACCTCAGATCCGAGCGGATATAAAAAGGATTAAACGTACCTTGGGTATAAAGAGTGTAAAGAATACACTCAGTAGGCCGAAGATACATTGAGAGTACACTGAGAGTACACTAAGATGGCATTCTTTAATCCGTGGATCCAAGTGTACTCTTTGTAATTTTCATTTTGTTCCAGAGGACACGGCTTGTCAATAAGATAATCGTTTCAGCTACTTTCTATCTAATATCGACCTACTTTATATTTTATAGAGTATGTTTAACCCTTTTTCACAGCTCGGATCTAAAGTACACACAGCGGACAGCTTTCAGAGTGCTGCAGGGAAGACGAAAATGTTGGCAGAGTGAAGATATAGGACGAGTAGCCGATCACCGCACAAAAAAATTTTTCGCCAAAACTAAAACCGAAATTTGGGGGGATCCTTCGCAGCCCCTTCACTTTGTAGGCCTCCATATTGTGACGTAATACTTTTAACTCGTATATATTATTATGCCGTTAAATTATATGCTAAATTAAATGCATTGTTTTTGCTTATCCCAGCCGTATACTGTGACACTGGAGAGAGGGTATGCGGTGATGAGCTTGCTCGCTACACGTAATGTACATATATGGCTCGACACAATTCCCCTTTTAAAGGAGCCTTATTTTTCCCGGATGATAGGTTTACCGCCCCTTTTAGTGCCCTCATTTGGACAAAGAATGTCAAGCGAATCATCAGCAAACCAACCAACCAATTATATATGCGTATATGCGTATAATGTATAAAAATTAGAAAAGTTTTAATGGTCATTTACGCTTCGTAATTCCTTTTTTCCCGTTAGTTGTCTCTTTATAATTACTAATAACCATATATATAATGTATGTGGTGTGTGTGTGTGTGTGTGTGTGTGTGTGGGTGTGGGTGTATGTGGGTGGGTGTGGGTCGTAGCAATTTCACAGTTCCAAATAAAAGTAACATCTATGAAATTTGCAAGGTTGAAATTTAAAGGTCACGTTCGCTTGCCGTGTTCCTCCCGCTAGGCTTTATCTCCCTTATCACACCCCCAACCCCTCACTCGAGTGCAACGAGGTGCAAGATGGGGTTCTTTCAGATTCTGATTTGACAGCAACAAGATGGCTTGGAGCTGAAGGACGTAAATTCGTCTGTCAGGAAGGGGATAACAAAGTACATGGATTGAAAACTCTCTTCTATGTTTCTCTTTCACCAAAATTCACGCTATGACTGAAAACATATTCATGGAAATACCGTGGAAATACTCCCGTGGCTCACTAGTAATACCATTTCCCCATAAGCGAAGTGAAGACACTCTAAAAGGAATTCGATGTTTGGTTATATCTTTGAAATATTGGCTCGAAATATGAAATAAATATTCGATATTCAAACACTAGTGACAATTTTTAAATCGTCATTTAATAAATCATTCATTTAACTTCCAGCAACTGAGAAATTCAATATTTTGGACATGCAACTTCAATTTTGATCATCCGCTTGTACGCATGCGCGAAGCAATATAAAACACTTGGAGTGGCCCTTGTGTCTGAGATTGTATTGTGGTAGTCTAGTAAGAAATAAGTACAGGCTGATTCTAATTAAGGAAAGTCACAGGCCTGCATTGTATTATCGTATTACCATGTAGGCTTATCATCTTTACTGAAATATCGTTACCACCAGCAATACCGGTAAACACATAGGAGCGTACACTCTGACTGAGAGAAAATTTGGGAATAATCTGCCGTGCATTCTAAAAACTGTCGACTGTGTGTAACTTAGATCCGAGCGAAAAAAAGAATGTAAAATGTAACGTAAAATGTAAGTACTTCAGTAAGTACTCTGTAAAATGTAAAGTACTTCAAGGGTACATTTGTAGTAAGGTCGATAGTAGAAAGTATTTGAAACAGTTATCTTCTTGACAAACGGCGTCCTCTAGAAGTAAATAAAAAATACAAAGAATACACTTCCAGGGATTAAAGAAATATTCTCAATGTACGCTCAGTGTAGCTTCGGTCTACCCTCTACTGTGTATACTGTTTACACACTTTATACCCAACGTATGTTTAGTCCTTTATTCCGCTTGGATCTAAGGTACACATAGCAAATAGTTTTTAGAGTGTACCTCGCCTGTCGCCATCACATGCACGAAATTATCATTGCTGATGTGTTGAAGATGATGTTTGCCCCATCCACTGGACCTAACATTCCTCTCTTCAAACGATTTCGGTAGCGATGGGGTTCTATCGACTGATCAGACTACCAACCGTGTGATGATGAGAGGCAACTAGCCATTTCTTTCTCCATAGTTCTTTTCCAACACGAAATCCAGCCTCGAGATGACTACCGCGAGTTCCTGGAATTAAACATCATCTTTCTGGGCGAAATTACTCATCGCAATGTGAGGCTCATGGCGCTTGGAGCCTCCCATCAGGACAATACATTGCCCCATCTAACCATAAAAGTTTGGTGATTGTGACAAAATTTCAAACTATTCAGTTTATACAATGGAACCTTCTTATCTTCTAATTTTTTAAGTAAAATATCGGGATTCACTCAATAATATGCATTGCTTATATCCCAGAAACAAGTTTAAATACTGTAGTTGAATTGCTGTCAGTGTTTTTTAAATACAATCTCCTTCAATACATAAATTATTTGAATGGGACCTTTTAAAATCAAACTGATTACCAGATGATCATAAATAATCATGTAATTGCCGTAGCAAAGGTTTCTCAAGTAATTCTGAGAAGCAAGAGGCAACAGCAATAGGCCTCTGTAATTATTGCTGGATAGAATGTTCCCATATTTATTTTTGAGGTGTGTAATATATAACCTCATAAACCCTGCAAGAAAATGCTATGAGCAAGCATGGCTGAGAAAAACATTGAGATATGAAGATTCACCACGTCAGCAGTATGCTTATTCGATAGGTTATCTATACCTGGGGAAGTATCTCTCTAACTCTTTAATCAGACTCTTAATTTCAGGAACTGAAACCCTCGTATTTTCACTAAACCCTCCTCCGGACGCTCGCTTGCAACCTAAATTAAGATTAACTATCCCCACGCTGTTGAGAATGTTTGAGTAGTGAGTTCAGCATAACCTTGCAATTTCTTCCTCCCCAGACAGGTCATGAATTGTTAATGGGATGACATTCTTGTCATCCGTTTCCTCATTAATACATTTTCAATTATTTTTATTAGCATTACTTAAATTTTGTCAGTTTCACAGGCTTCTGCTGCTCGAATGGAAACGCCTTCCTATTTATACCGTCTTATGACTGTTTTATATTGATCTCTACTTCTGCTCATATTACTGTAAACTGGATTTATTCTTGATCGACCAGGGAAACATATGTCGTAAGCAATTTTTAATTCCCCTTTTCAGGGGGAGCAATGGAAATCATTCCATTCATGACTACTTTTAGTATGACAATTACAAGCTTCAATCAAAGGTCTTCCTGCTTTCCTTAGTATGGATGCTATATTATCTATCTATCCATATACAGATATATACATTAGGGTGGGTCGAAACACACAAAAAAATAATTTATTCAAAAGCCACGCAATGCATGGATTTCCACTTAATGTCCTTATCATTACATAAAAAATAAGCACTGTGCTACCCCGCCTAGTGGTCGCACAAAGTACCCCCTTTACCCATTTGAGGAGCCCTTGTTATCATTTTCCTTTGACTTACTTATATGCTATATATTCTGCAATCAGCTTTCTAATCATGTGTTTTTTTCTTTTCAGATGATATAAATTTATGATTTAATTATTTGTCTCTTAAAAAATGGCCACACGTAGCAAGACGGCTAATTCTGCTTTTGGCCATCCAACTAGATATCCACCTGCCATGATACCTTCAAAAAGCTGATGTAGTGAGGCACTGTTTTTTTGTTCGGCAAATAAAAGATGCCGAGGGTAAAGATTCATGTAGTGTCAACGAATGTTACAGGATTGTCACTACTGATATTGAAGTCATCGAGAACTGATTTTCATTTCCTACCATTGGTACAGAAGGGATCTTCATGAAAGTATGCCGACTGATGATGTCAGCATCTAAATTAAATAAAGTGCCCCGAAACAGAAAAAAGGAGGAATTCTTCACAAAGTTGTCAACGTTTGATGATATGTTTGACGTATGCAGTTGACAAAAAAAGAGAAAGGCCACAGTGCAAGTGTATCGAAAAAATTCCAGTCCAAGAATGGGAATCTTTCATAGAACAAAAAGAACGCAGAAATCAACTGGGACCAATTGATCGAGCTACAACATCTGCATTAAGAAGAAGTGAAGTTAGACGAGAAGCGCAACAACGAGCTCAACAAAGAGCTCAAGAGAAAATGGAGGCTTCTTTCAATGACATTTCTGGAAGTTTAGACATCTTAGATGATATGGAAGTGGATGCAAGTACTGAAGAAAATGATGACTTTAAACCTGAACTGGAGTTAGCAGATCATGAACAAAACAGATACCGTTATGATGAGCTGGCTATTACTGCAGATCGCTATCGCGTCAGCTGCAGAGCAGCGGCCGCCATTGTAAATGCAGCTTTAAAAGACATGGGAATTTTGAATGAATCTAACATGCTTCATAGGAAAAAGTGGAAAGAGAAAGAGTGCGAGTTGGTAAAAGAAATATTGTTAAGGCAAAATCGGAGAACTTACATCTAGAATGCATAGGATTTGATGGTAGAATAGATGATACATTAACGCGGGGAGGTAAAACAAAAGAAGATCACTACACCATTGTCAAAGAGCCTGGAGGTTTATATGTTGATCATCTCATGCCAGATAAAGGGACATCTCGATCCATAGCAGAAGAAATTTTGACTTTGATTTTGGATACAGACAGTAATGACACTTTGAAAGCCTTACTATGTGATGGAACAGCATTAAATATAGGAAAAATTGGTGGTGTGATTAAATTGATTGAGATTCAGCTAGAAAGATCTTTGCAATGGTTAGTATGCCAGCTCCACATGAATGAATTGCCTTTCAGGCATGTACTTGAAGCAATTGATGGACAGGCAAGTGGACTAGACAGTTTTAAAGGTGATATTGGCAAAGCGATAAAAAAGGATTTGACAAAATTAAAAATAGTTAATTTCACTTCAGTAACTGGAAGAATAAAACAAATTCCTGCTGATGTTGTAAAAGAGCTCAGCACGGATCAGAAGTACTTGTACGACATCTGCTTATCGGTTCAAACGGGCAGCGTTCCCGAAAACGAAAACCTGAGTTCGAAATCTCCTGGAAATATTCATCATGCGCGATGGCTCACTCGGGCTAATCGTGTTCTAAGATTATATGTATCAACATTGAAACCAGAACAGGGTTTCAAAGATATTGTGAAGATTATAATGCAGTGCTATGCTCCCGGGTGGTTCCAAATTAAATCACATCCAAAAGCGATCGATGGAGCCATAAATTTTTGGTACCTTACACAACTGGTAAGAAATGTTGAAGAAAAGTTCCAAAACATTATGGAACCAGTCTTAAAACGTAACTCCTACTTTGCCACACAGGAAAATATTATTTTAGCAATGATAACGGATCAAAGACAACAAGTGAGAGAAATTGCGATCCAGCGAATAATTGAGGCCAGAAAGTCTTCCCCCAAATTGAGAAACTTTGAACTTCCTAAAACATTCAACTTGAAGGCAGAAAATTAAATGAATTCAGCGACAGTGACATTATCAAAGCTCATGCCGAGTCACTGATGATTCCACCATACTCGTGTCATGGTCAGAAACTGGAGAGCGCTGTCAGTCTCGTGACAAAAGCATCAGAAGAACGACATGGCTATGAAAATCGTCAAAAATTTATTCTAAATCTTTTAGAATCAGGAAAAAAATGCCTAATTTTAACACGAAATGACAATGGCAGTAAGAATTTACAGGAACAATGAAGGAAGATCACTTTAGAAAAACGTCTGATTGTAACATTGTTTCATTTTGTAAAATTTTAACCTTTTCTATACCTTCTTCAATATGTCTATAATTTAAAATCTTAATATAATGCTGCTAAATGGCTATTATCAATAAATAACAAGACATTTTGTTTAATTTATAAATCATATTTCAATTAGCATTTAATTTTGCATCATTGCATTAGGATTTCAAACACCAGGAAAAATTTTATTATATGTCAAAGTACAAGAAATGAGAGACAAAAACCTCAAAATTGTGTTACCCCTACAGCACTTCGCACAGTAAAAAAAAGTTATCAGAAGGCTTCTCGGAGCCATAGAAACCCCCTGCAATGCGTGGTTATTCAGTATAAAATTTCGACCCGCCCTAATATACATATAACATAATAATATATAAGCAATAATATAGCAGTAATATTATTTTCGTCCTCTAACTGACAAGAAACGCAGAAACGAAATTTGAAACGTTAGTTCTAACTCCACAAACAACAGATGAGAATCTGTTAAAATAGATAACGAAGCATCATTTCTCGAAACTTCTTAATATTAATTAAAAACGTCCCAGAATGAATTAAAATTAATTATTCAGTCTATTTTAAAGCTGAAAACAATGAAAAAAAATTACAAAAAATTACAAAAATGGAAACTCTTGGCTTCAATTATATATATATTCCTCTTAAATGAGTTTTTACGCAATTTTTAGCCTATTACCCTAAACAAAATTCAGGAACATTAAAACAAATCCCGTTAGTCTCAAAATGGAACCTAAAAGAAAGAAATTATGAGCCTTATATCCCTCTCGCGGAATAAGCCCATATTTCGGGCCATAAATAGACTTTCTGTAATTATGAAGCCACAAACGTAATTCACGGAATTCAAAGCAACAAAGAATATACTGCTAATTGCACCTTTTAAATAATTAACGAATAATTTGCTTAATTTATGTCATTACTCCATTAAAATAGCATCATCATTGTCATCATCATTATTATTATTATCATTATTATTATTATTATTATCATTATTATTATTATTATTTCAGAGGTGCACCGGATTGTATCTTATGGGTCACACTACATGTTAACAATCTATAATTCAACTCGATCACCGAAACTTGTACTCCTGTCCACCTGTGTAACAACTTGAAACAGTGATTGTAAGATATATGTAAATTTAAGCAGTGGTTCAGTCATAAAAATATAAATTTGAAGTATATTGTAATGTCTTCAACAGTCTTGTAACTGTACTACGACTAACCGAAAATGGTAAGCGAGTAGAATACTACTACGGTCCAAGAGACCAAATTTCTTTACCGTTTTCAGTGGGAGCAGCGCGGACAGGAGTTCTAGTTTAAAAAGAGTAGAACTGCAGACCCCTGCAATTAGGCAAGGCTAATATATTCATGAAAATTACTCTTAAAATAGTATAAATGACCCACGTGGTATACCCCCCCCTCCACCCTCTTAAAAGAAAAAAATTTGCGTTGGCACCCTGTTTACTGCCTAAAATACAGGGTAATCCATAAAAGGTGTTACCAGAAATAACTTGTTACATAAATATTTTTGTGGGAAATACCTTTTTTTCGGATCACTCTGTAAATATCGATATAAAATAAAAATAAAATAAATTCATTGACGGAAATTGGGCGAAATGAATTTTAAGAGATTATTTTCGTAAGCCTTAATGCGCGCTAATATTACTTTCAAAACATTAAACTTGGACGGTTTTTACAAACTTTTCCAAGGATCCAAAATCATCATTTTATTTTCTTCCAATTTCTACATACATTTTTAAACAACTAAAAATTACGAAATGAAAAGCCTGCAGAATTTTTCGCTACTCGAGGTAATTTCTACGTACATACATGACCCTTTTTACGATGCCTGTGCCACCTGTGCGTCTCATAATGTATTTAATGAAAGTGCTATATAGATTTTTTCAAAATTTTATAACTTAACGGGAAATCTTAATAACTACTAGATGATCATTTCTGCGTTATCCAACTACGGCACTGACCTTTAGAAACAAATAAAATTCTGCGGAAATAAAATCTCCTTTTTCGAAAATAAGTTTCGAGTTTATTTTGACAAGTCAAATATATGTTTGGGTTTTCATACTGTTAATAATAATAATAATAATAATAATAATAATAATAATAATAATAAAACTCAATACTAGCTTCCTTCAATCGTCATTATCTGCAATACAGTATTTTGAGGAAGATATGAATGCCAAATTATTTTGATAGTTTAATAAAGAAATTGCGAAATTGTTTTTATACCCAATAATTTACTTTCCTCTTATACCCTTCAAACAGTAATGGTTATGGTGATGCAAATGGGTTTCATTTCTCTTTTCTCCTCATCAAGTATGCGAACAATGTATCGACGAATTTGAGAAGCAATTTGCGTAACATCTGTATGGAATTAAACTCTGATATTTGTGTATTACAGAGGAGATGCGCGTTCCACAGCCCGCCAAGATGAAATAAGTACGCTGTAAAATAGGGTTCCTCTAAAAAAAATACAATTGGTCCATTTGACCGAATGTGGAACGCTTTTGAATCAATTTGATTTTGTTAATGTCGATAAAATTGGTACGAAGTCGATCCAGAAAGCGAAGTTGTTCCAAACATTGTGAAATAAAATTGATCTTTACAGAACACCGTTTCTAGAAACTTAAAAAATTGCTCCATTTGGTGCATGAGCCAATTATGGAGCGATTTCTTTGTAATACGAATGATCCATCATTGAATCGGTTGGAACAACTTTCCTTTCTGTACCGATTTTGAACCACATAAATCGACATTAAAAATAAAATTGAGTCAGAATCGTTCCATATTCGGTTCAAATGGAACAATTATTTTTTTTTAGAAACGGTGATCTGCATGGAACAATTTGATTTTACAGTGTACCTGTGCATCGCGAGTAAATTTTATTATAGAACGTAGCATACACTTAAATTATAGGTAAAATAAGAATGTAAGTCATAAACTAAGTCATAAAATAAGTCATAAAATAAGTAGGTAAAATAAGAAAAAGTAATATAGAATTTGAGACAGGGCGGCGACAAGCTTGACCTTCGTGAAATGAGGAATCATCGCAGAGAACATTTGAAAGGTTGAAAGATATACATTTTGAGATATAAGACTGTCATGGTATACAAGACAGTTATTTTTTTTTATTTATATGTATCATGGAAATGTTCACAGTTTGTTGAGGTTCAATTATCATTGCCTTGAATTGCCACAAATGTGAGAGGAGGACTTCATTTTTGCAGCTGAAGATCAGAATGTTACCCACTAACCTATATATGTATTGGCGCCATATGTATTGGCGCTGGCTTGATACGGTCTAATGCGGCCCATTGCGCTAATTGTAAGATTATTTTTTACTAGCACCATCGGGAGTCGAACCCCCGACCTCAGTATCGTTACTTCGCATAAAGGAAAACGATGTTAAACATTAGACTACGGGCGCTGGTTGTTTAATGATTAATATATATATATATATATATATATATATATATATATACATATATATATATATATATAGGGGCGTAGCCAGAATTTCTTTCAGGGAGGGGCTAATATATATATATATATATATATATATATATATATATATATATATATATATATATTAAAAGTGTGTAAATGAGTAAAATAAAATGTATAATAGTATTAAACCTATGATTTTATTTCGGGGGGCTGAAGCCCCCGTAGCCCCCTGTTTATGTCCCTGTATGTATATATATATATATATATATATATATATATGCGCTTCGGTGGTGTAGTGGTTAGCGTCGCTGACTACGAATCCATCGGCCCTGGGTTCGAGACCCGGTGACGGCAGGCGGTGCGCAGCAAAACCCAGCTGTTCATCCTTCCACACAAAGAAAGTGGTTGGTAGATAAATGGGTACCCTAGGTGGCCTAGTAGTTAAGATCGTTGGGCTGCTGGTGGGGCGTGGTTCGGATTCCACGTTAAACTGTAGGTCTAAGGTGGAGTGAAAAGCGTGACCTTCGTCAGAATGAATATTTCAGGCGGAAACTAACCAAAGGTGTGTGTGTGTGTGTGTGTATATATATATATATATATAGAGAGAGAGAGAGAGAGAGAGAGAGAGAGACACACACACACACACACACACACACAGATAGAGAGGGAGGGTTGACAAAAGTAAATATACACCACGATGATTGTCCTCAAAAACGAATGGCAAAACTCGTCAATGGAATATGAGAACGTGTGTCAGCTTTCGATAGCGAAAGTGGAAAATCAACACGATTTTAACTATATTGATTCAATAAAACGGTTATTATTGAATTTTATTATCAAATAAAAAAAACTGTGGAAAAACCGAATGTGTTTATTTACTTTTGTCAACCCACTGTGTGTGTGTGTGTGTGTGTGTGTGTGTATATATATATATATATATTAGTGGTGGACCGGATATCCGCATCATTTTTAACACCCGCATCTGCATCCGCACTTCTGACTGCGGATGTTATGTGGATATTACCTCTAATAAATTATGCAATTTACAATTAAATTAGCTTATAAAGTAGCTTATAAGGGCCAGTCATGCACATTTCATGTAAAGTATTAATTATTAATGAACAAACAAATATATAAACCTCAAAATATAAATAGGTGGTAACACAGAAAATTGAATGAAACTTGTTTCATTGAATTTTCTGTCGCTGAAACTCTTGAGAAAGTTATTATTTTTATCATAATGAAAACATTAATATTAATTTTAATTCTTATGCATTGCCTGCCATAATAGTAATATCACGAAATTTGAAAAATTATGTCGTATATTCATAATTCTATATTATATTGATAGATTAACTAAATATCCGCATCCGCGGATATTGAAATTAAAGATCCGCATCCGCAGATGTTGAAAAACTGACATCCAGTCCACCACTAATATATATATATATATACATACTGTTTCTCGATAATAAAATTAGCAGAATGTTAATGAAAAGAAAGAGCAAATTTGAATTTGCAAATTTCGATACAGAGACGTGATACAGAAATACATTTCCATCTTTTACGAAGATCTAAAGGTTTAAAAGATCCTAAAAATGTTACGAAAAAGAGTTGGAGAAAGTCATTTCATTCATTGCAATTTACTTTACGACGTTACTGATTTGAGTGAGTTCAATACGAGTTTAAAATTCGTATTAATAATGTTGCCTATAAATTAAATTAATAGGTTTGGACACTGAGTAATTGCGTGCGGATGTAAATATATAAAATGTAATCAATATTTAGAAGCTTTAAAAGATGTATTACTAAAAATAAAAAAAAATAAAAAAAATTCTGAGGGAAGCGAATTATATATTAGGTCCTTTTTTTTTAATACAGTACCAATATTGTACTTTACTCCTATATCATTATTATTATTATTATTATTATTATTATTATTATTATTATTATTATTATTATCATTATTATCATCTGGAAACGCTGGCTATCACTAAACGCCAAATCCAAGAGTTTAAAGCGTTGTTACCGACCACATATTTAAGAGAATTACAATCAAATTACAATTGTAAAATTAAGTATGTTCTTTCATTCTTTCCAGTTATGTGATGCAATATTGGAACAACGTGACGCTGCAATCTACCAACTTACAACTGTATTAACATGTTAAAAACGTCTTGTTTATATAATTTTATATATATATATATATATATATATATATATATATATATATATATATATATATATATATGCAGAGCTGGGCACTTGCGTTTCTTTGCGCGTTTTTTTGCGGTACTGCGGTACTGCGGTACTACTACCGCACTACCAAACCGGTACCGCATAACGCAGTACCGCAAAGGATCGCTGAAAGTACAGCAGTACCGCTACCGCATTCAAATTTCCCGCGGTACTTTCCGCGGTACCGACCAACACGGTAGTACCGCAGTACCGCAGTACCGCAAAAAAAACCGCAAGTGCCCAGCTCTGTAAAATATATGTGTGTTTGTGTGTGTGTGTGTGTGTGTGTGTACACATTCCATTAATGAGGAAATATTTGCTAACAGTAGAGAATAATGTGAACGTAAATTTGAGAATTAAATTTGCATATACCTGAAAATGTCAAAAACAGGCAAGGACGATTTATAACCTTTTACAAACTTTGCATCGTAAAAACAGCTCAAATATATATTTTATATATATATATATATATATATATATATATATAGAGAGAGAGAGAGAGAGAGAGAGAGAGAGAGAGAGAGAGAGAGAGAGAGAGAGTAGCACAAAAATTGTAAACAAAGAACATTGATTTAAAATTTATATTTCAGTTATTTTAACATTTTATTTATTATTTTACTGCTAATTTTAGCGTTGGTTTTAGTTGATCATGTCAATCTCATGGAAAATAGACTTTCCTCAACCTTCTGTACGAAGAAATATTATCTTCTATTGTCTCAAATCATTCCAAAGAAAAATAAAGAAGTTTCGAAATCCATTTCTTCTATCTAAAGAAGTTACGTATCATTAAAAGAAGTTATTATATCATCTGCCAAGAAGCTTTGATACCCAAAAGAAGGGAAAAACTTCCCCTTAGAATGCACCCTCCCTCAAAAAGAAGTTATAAGTTCTAAATTTAGAAGGTTTTATTTTTTAACTGCTTCATTACGCGCCGATATCAAATTTTTATGATGTCTACCAACAAAATGAGAAGAAGGTAAAATGTTTTACCTCTTATGGACGACTTCTACGAATTGTGAAGGTTTCAAACAAACCCAGAAAGAAACGGGATGTATAGTAAATGCCATAAACGTTCCACTATCAAGTCGGCATCGCTCATATTCCACATTTTTCGAAAATTTTTCCAGCCGCCAAAAATATATGGACATTATAGAGTAACTCGTAGGTTTTGAATACCGATGGAGGTCCCTGTTAGTTTATGCATAATTTATATATTACAAAATATAACTTATAAAAAAAAATCATTAATAATAGTATAAACTAGATTTTGTAAAGCATAATATATAGAGATCAGATTTCCATGCATGGAAATTTGGTAAATCATTCACCTCGATGGTTTGACGATGTCATAAAGGTGAAGCCGTTGCGTGAAATAGGCACCGCCATTAGTGCAAATTTACGGTTATACGAAATATTTTATACATCATATGCGTTCGTTAAATCCGGGAGTTAGCGCAATGGTCCCCGTTCGTCTGGCCTGAGCATTGTTCCAGTTCCTGGTCCTCTCCCATCCCCTCACTGGTTATGACGACATACATTTTTTTTATACTGGATAATCGTTTCAAATAAAAAATCATATTTTTAAAAAATAAAAAATCGTATTTAAAAAATCAAAAATTAAATAAAAAATCATATTTTTAATAGGCTTATAACGAAATAAATGTCCCCTAATGCGTTTGACTTTAACTTCTTTTTTATTTTATGTAGAAAGGAGGGGCCAAAGGCTGGGGCCCGCAAGAATGCCCCTCCTTTATAAGAAAGAGCCAAAATTAAGGTCTCCAAGGCTCACAATGGTATTTTCTCAAAAAAAAAATAAACAAATCGGTGTGTATTTTCTAAATTAGAAAATATATACACAAAGTAGGATATATACCCAAAGTAGGATACATATCCAAAGTAGGATAAGATCGCACCTAGAATTAATTAATCACGGAAAAAATAACTCATATTTATGCCTTAAAACGAATTAATTTCGAGTTTAGAATTAAGGAACAGAAATTACTCAAATGTAACGTCCTTCCTTACCTTATTAAATAGTTAATGGCTGAACAGATTAAATAATTTTAAAGCAAGCTTCATTATCTTTCCATGCTTTTAAAGGTTCAGAATTTCTAAATTTAATGAATCCCCGTGCGTGTGTATATATACTATATATATGTAAAGCAAAAGCACTGCAAAAATCTTCATATTTCTAAGTTGCTATTTCATATGCTTTCAGGCGCTCGATATTTGTCCATTATTTACAAAAATATATTTCGGTAAAATCAGTTCTATCTCTTGTGTTCATATAAGATTTGAGATTCTTTAAACCTTCAAACGGCAAACGAGACTGGGTCTTGTTTAACAAGAGAGCTGCACGAAGACTAAAAATAGACCGGAATGTTCTGTAAATTAACATGTTTGCACTCTGAAATGTTTTTAAAAAGAACATTTTTATATTTTTAACTATTTGAAATTATTTTATATTTTTATCAGATTTTATCTTCCTCTTTTTCTGTAATGCGTTTGCCAGGTAATGTTTAATTTCGTTTAAGCAATTTTATAATGTATCTATAGCGCTTTACAGGGTAACACTGTTTCGTTGTGGTCCCCCCCCCCTCTCTCTCTCTCTCTCTCTCTCTCTCTCTCTCTATTTATTTATTTATTTGTTTATTTATAGTTAAATTAAAATTCAGCTCACGAAGTTTTACAAATTAAGCTTGGGAAAGAAACCTAAAGTTTTATCCTATTAACAATAAGTGCTCCGCTCACACACCTATTCAAGACAGGAAAAAGTCGTAGCGACATTGTGAAGTATACACAAAAAACATTTCTTGTTCGCAACTACCAAATTATTTGACAATAAAATGCGGTGATTGCACTAAACATTCAAGTTTGTTGCCAAAGAAATAAACGCGTTAAGCGCATGCAACTATCGCGCACTGAAATCAAATTTGGTGTCAACGAACGGGAAATAATGCGTTGAAAAGAGGTCATTTCTGGATGGAAAATTTTTTTTTTCAATAAATCACCAAAGAAACATTCACTTGGAAGCTACTAAAATTCCTTTCGCTTTTGCTTTTCTCTTAATTTTACTTGATGAGAAATAAAAAAATATAATATAAAATATTAAAGAAGAATATCTCACTTTAAGGTAAATTAACTACTTCTTTTTAGGCAACACCCTGTATAGGAATGGTAAAGCGTTCTTTTTTTAATTCGCTTCTTTCTGCAATCTTTCGTGCTACTTTTGTTAGGCCTTTTAATCGCCAGCATCCGTGGTTAGTGGGTAATACCGTTTCCCTATAACGGGGTGAAGACACTGAGGTCGGGGGTTCGATTTCCAATCGTGTTAGTAATAATAATCCCATAGTTAGAGCAATGGGCCGCCTTAATCTGGCCTGTGTGGCGTTTTGTTGAAAATGTGAAGTTTAACAAAATATCTGCTTTCAATTTGGAATTATTGCCAAACTTTTAACCAGAATTTTTTCATGATGGCTTGATGAACATTAACCAAATTTCCTATAAAGATTTCTCTCGAAGTGTCACAATTGACAGAATAGGGCTTTGTTTTTGAAATTGGTGACTGAAGTACTGAGAGGAAGGGTTGACTTCGTATAACAAGGGTGACTTTTGACACTGTTCTGATACTTTTTTTCCGTAACAATTTAATTACAGAAACCAATCGAAAGGAGGAGATCGTAGACACTAATCCAGGAAATGCTGGAACTCCCGTTTCTCCTGTCACTGTCCTCCTTAGCTGATCTTTTTTCGTGTCTCATGTACCGTATGAGCAGTCCAGCGTGCTCTCAAACACAAACTTCTCTCAATATTCCTCACTAGACATACATGCATCTTACATACTACACAATCTTTTCAAAATTTAAAGAAAAAAATAGCATCGACTTCATGAGCCTAGGAGTCCAGTGGGGAGGGAACCATAAATGTTCCCACTTCTGAAGCCCTCACTGTCGATACCGGGAACACAGACCCGGGCAGCAGGGCTGGTTCTGCTACTGCACATTCGAGATGTTCTGGTTCACTTTTCCTAAACTTCTGCAGCATTGTGGCCTTTCCTCAAATTTTCAATCTGTTAAACACCACCTCTCCTCTTCTAAACCTCACCTCTTCCTCACTGAAACTCAGGTGTCTGGGACAACTGACAGCAACCCCTTTTCTGTACCATCTTAGTTTCTCTATACTCAATTTCATTTCAAAGGTGGATGTTGCGTATATGTATGCAACGACCTAACTTGCTCTTGTATTCCCAAACTTAATCTTCCGAATTCTACACCCTCTGGCTACGGTTTACATGCCAATCTCAAACTAAATACATCTGCGCTGTCTACTTTTCTCCTAATTCTACTGACTATCCAAAACTCACCTCCAAAGTAGAATACTTTCTATCCTACTCTCATTTTGCTGAAATCTCCATTTTAGGCGATTTCAGTGTTCACCACCACCTTTAGCTTCCCTCTCATTTCACTGACATCCCTTGTGAACTAGCTTACAACTTCTTTATCCTGAATGACCTAGAGCAGATTGTACAGCACCCTACTCGAATCCCCGTTCACCTTGGAGATAGGCCCAACATTCTGGATTTATTTCTCACCACTCATCTATCTTGCAGTGAAGAGAGAGAGAGAGAGAGAAAGAGATTGAAGACAGTCAGTAAGAGGCGGGGAATTAATGAAACGAAAAGCCTTTGATTCCACCCAGTCAAGTAGAGCGGTGTGGGTTGAGCCACGCCACACATGAGAAATGTACTCCATACATGGGCGGACAAGACCCCTGTACAGAGACTGCAACTGAGTGTGGTGAAGAAACTGCGGAACCGGTACAACACACCTATTGTAATATGAAATGTAAAACACCCGGTTGACAAAATCTGATATGATGAAGAATAGTCATGCATTTAGTTCAATTAAGAAATCCCTTGAAGAAGAGCTACATTGTGGCTATTCTGTTAAACACCGCTTTCCGTCGATATGCGAAGTTAAGCGACATTGGGTTTGGGTTGTAGCTTAATGAGGGATCGTCATCTGCGTCCGGATGATATAACGACCAGTGGTTCGAATCCAACGTAAAGCTGTAGGTCCCCTCCGTCACATGACCTTTGTCGTTACGAAAGAGATTAAACAACCCCCAAAAACACACTCCTTCGACGAATGCCAGTTTAACCTTTTAATCATCTCAAGTTGTTGCCCATGAATACGATCGTACTTAGTCACCTTGTTGAATCGTTAGTTTCAAACTAAGTTCCTTGTTTATCATTCCTTCATTGGCATTATCCATACCCCTATGAGTCCCTTCGATGTTAACTGCTTACACTATGACTCGCTCGAAAATCGAATGTATCTCCAAAATGCTGTTGGTTTGTGCATAATCTCCTCGACCCTGTTGATTTTCACTCTACAGTTGTGACTGAAGTTGCAGCTCCACGAGACTAATTATGAGTTAATATAATTATGACTAATTATAAGTTAACATAATTATGACCAATTATGAGCTTATTAATGATAATAACATCAATACTGTAACAATTTATATAATTAAAAAGTATATAAATGCGCATATTACGTGCGCAAATGTGCTTCATGCGCAAAAATATGGACATAAATAGGCTATACCAAAAGACAATGAAAACTAATGTCCAATTGTTATTTTCTCGTTCTCATATGCCAATATAATTTAAAACTTATTAATGAACTCAAAGTCTAATATTAATTCAATGTAAATAAGTTGATAAGAAGTTAATAATTTAACAATACTGAACCACAGTTTCAGTGATGGGTAACCCCTTTTTTTATCTCGGGCTACTGTCCACATCTAAAGCAATTTACCGACCATTCTCAAACTTAATTAAGTTTCGAAATAGAAAAAAATACATATATTTGTATACTGACGTCAGATTGCAAGAACATATATATATATATATATGATGAATAAAACCACGAAGGAAAAAGAAACACAAAGGGGTGCTCAAGCGCTTTCGTCTAATGACATCCTCAGGAACACTGGAGTGAAAGGACAGATCAAGGCAATATATAGGTTACAAAAATAAACATACATACATACACATTCACATATATATACATTATATATATATACATATATATATATATATATAAATATATACATATATATAGTAAGCATAGAAAAAAATTGTGGGAGGAGCCAACATTTATATGGTCACAGAAAAATAAAGAAATAAAAATAAATATAAATATAAATTGAGAAAAAATTAATTACAAAATAGTGCCTTAGTGATATATATGTCACAGCCTAAATAATCATAAAGAAATAAACAGGCAAATAAAAAAAACCCATAAATACATATACATACATATATATATATATATATACATTATATACACATATATATTAATATATATATATAATATATATAAAGACACTTTTAGCACTTTGGCCGACCTTCCATATAAATTCAAATGGCTTTTTTATGGAACAGGTCACAAAAGAATAAAGAAATAAAAATAAATATAAATATTGTAAGTAGAGTCTACCAATTCAAGCTCAAGAGGGAGGTTTTACAATCGATTTAATAGATGCTGCCAAAATGATATATATGTCACATTATTAAAAAATAAAATTGAAAGATAAATTTTAAGAGAGGCACACCAATTTATAAGGGAAAAAATTACCACATATGCATATTATAGTCACAAACGAATACAAAAGTACAAATAAATATAAATTGGAAAACAAAATGATCCCTAGATGATATATAAAGAACAATAAAATATATATACAACCTATTTACGGTATATATACGAAATATAAACGCAATATATACAGAATATATATATATATATATATATGCATAAGGGAAAAAAATTACCAAATTTGTTTTTATAATTATTGTCTGAGAAAACGGTAGGTCGCAAAAGAATAAAGAAATAAAAATAAATATAACTTGAAAAAATTACAAATAATACACGTACACATATATACCCGCATACCCAAATATATATATACATATACACACATATATACAAAAACACACACACACACACACATATATATATATATATAATATACAAGCTTGACCTTCACGAAATGAGAAATCATCCCGCAGAACCTTTGTGAGGTTGTAAGGTAAGGTAAGGTACATACACATATACATATATATATATATATATTTAACTGCATACATACATACATACATACATATACACACATACATACATACATATACACACATATACATACAAACACATTTAACTGCAATGACCACACACATACGCACATACACATACATACATACACATACATTCATACAGCAAAAAATTGAAAAATAAAATTGTAAGGGAAACAACCGACAAAAACAAATTTTTTACCAAAGATTTAACAACCTGCCCTTTTTGTTTAAATCCATTCTGAAGGAATTCAGAGCAACGGGATCAAGTTGAAACAGACCTTTACTCATGTTAAGGTTATTTGTAAGTTGAATTATAGCCGACTCAAGAATATTTCTATTAACAATGTTGCTAGAGTGAAACAAAACTGAAACATTATTCCAATCAATACAATGGGATAACTCTGACAAATGGACAAAAAGGGCACTGGACAACTGTCCCGTTCTAACGGAATATTGATGCTGTTTTACACGCGTATGCAAATCCTTTCCCGTCTGACCTATGTAAAAGGAATCACATTGCTTACACCCAATTTTATAGATAATGCCTAAATTATTGGTAGGGCTATTTTTTACTATGATGTTTTTCACAATATTGTTATATGAAAAAACTACACTGATATCCAAAAGTTTAAGTACATTAGCAATGCCTAAGAAGCCCGGGAAAAATGGAAGTACTAAAATATTCTTTGACAAGGTGCGAGTGTTATTATTCACACGATAGAAGGTTCGTTTAGCCTTATTAAGACAAGATTCCATGAACGCAGATGGGTAACACAACTCACTTCCAATACCGTTGATATTTTCCAATTCGGCATCGATGTATTCAGGACTGGCGATCCTAAGAGCGCGGAGAAACATTGAGGAAAATATGGCCTTTTTAATAGGGGTGTCATGTCCAGAGTAAAAGTGTACGTAGGACAAATTGTTTGTTTTTTTCCGATATATACTAAACTTAAAACCCGGGCTATCCCTATGAACACGCACATCCAAAAACGGGATTGAGTTGTCTTGTTCCACTTCTAAAGTAAATTTAATGGAGGGGACTTGGTCATTTAACTGAAGGAGGAAGTCATCCAGGTCACGATTCATGGGCCAGATACACAAAATATCGTCGACGTACCGCAACCAAGGGATGCCAACCCCCAGGATTCTCGGAATGTAAGTAATTTCAAAAAACTCCATATAAATATTGGAGAGAAGGGGCGACAAAGGGTTGCCCATGGCCATCCCAAAAACTTGTTGATAATGCTCGCCATTGAAAGTGAATTTACAATCCTTGATACAAAGCTTAATAAGCTCCAAAACAGTGTGTGCAGGTAATGGTAAATCATAATTATGTAATTCTCTGGCGAGAAAGTCAAGCATATCATCAATCGGAACTTTTGTGAACAATGAACAAACGTCGAAACTGATTATGATTATTTAGGCTGTGACATATATATCACTAAGGCACTATTTTGTAATTAATTTTTTCTCAATTTATATTTATATTTATTTTTATTTCTTTATTTTTCTGTGACCATATAAATGTTGGCTCCTCCCACAATTTTTTTCTATGCTTACTATATATACACGGTGAACCAAAAGTAGGTGGACAGTAGGTTGAATACGGTTTGTGTTATATTATATTATAACTATGGTGTTCATTATAACTATGGTGTTTGTGTTTTATTATATTAAATATTATAACTAAATTTATTTAAATTTTATTTTGTATTATAGTATACAAAAAAATTAAATATGTATTCTCAAAATAAACGTTATCATTTACTGTCCACCTACATTTGGTTCACCCTATATGTATATATTTATATATATATATATATATGTATATATATATATATGTATATATATGTGAATGTGTATGTATGTATGTTTATTTTTGTAACCTATATTTGCCTTGATCTGTCCTTTCACTCCAGTGTTCCTGAGGATGTCATTAGACGAAAGCGCTTGAGCACCCCTTTGTGTTTCTTTTTCCTTCGTGGTTTTATTCATCATAAATACTTTTCACGTGTCACTTTCGTGAAATAATTTTTCATATAATGAACACCACGCGTTCCTTCGCCTTGCTGTTCCCTCTATTGTCCCCGTTTGTGTCGGTGTTTGCTTCTACATTAATGAAGGGGCATGCAATTCGGATCCGACGGAAGTTTCTTACTAATTGTCTGGAGGAGCAGGTCCTTCCCAAGTCCCTCCTTCCGATTCGCCTCAGAGAAATGGACGACCATCCGTTCAACAACTTTAGCAGAGTAATTTTAAAGAAACATATTGAAGTCACCAGACAAAATGAGTGGTCCACCTTCAAAAATTTAGGCATTGCCAAACGTAATGTTTTGACTGTTATTCCCCAACCGTGGATCCAACCTTTGTTTGATGAAATTTACAACGAGTTGCGTCGGAGAACTTCTTCACTTCGAAACATTTTGGATCGCAAAATTAAAAGTCTCATTCGAAATAGTCAGTGGAGTAAAAAAGCAAGCTCAAAGTGTGTTTTGAACCTTTCTTCGAAAAACATTAGTGACGATGCAAAAAGTGCCCTTGGATTTGGTATGTCCTTTTATATTGTTAAAAAACCTACTGCTTTACAAATTTGTCATAGTCTTGCTCGTTTTGAAAAACAGTGTAACCTTCCTCAGTTTTTAGTTAACATAGTTAAAGGCCTGGTCTATGGTGCTGCGAATATTTCTTACGAAGATAACTTTCCTAAACGTTTCCGCAATAGCCTTTCACAATTAAAAAAAGATAGTGAGCTCCATATTACTAAAGCAGACAAGGCTAACACCTTAGTCATTATGGACAAAGTGGATTACATTGGAAAGATGAATGAGCTGCTTCAGGACCCCGCCACATACGTGAAACTTAGGAAGAACCCACAGGATGATGTCATCAAATCTTTCAATAGTGGCTTGAAACGCATTCTCAAAGATCATAAGGATTTAATTCCCTTTTTTTGTCCACTTCACCTGCTTTGCCTTATCTTTATGGTCTTATTAAAACCCACAAACCGGGTAACCCTATGCGCCCTATTATTAGCTCGGTGGGCTCTATTACCTATAAACTCTCCAAATGGCTTGTTAATGTTTTGTCCCCCATTCTTGGAACTGTCTCTGATTCACACGTAAAAAATTCCATGGATCTCACTGAAAAATTGAATAATGTTTGCATTAATACCAACGATAGATTGATCAGTTTCGACGTTTTTCATTGTTCACAAAAGTTCCGATTGATGATATGCTTGACTTTCTCGCCAGAGAATTACATAATTATGATTTACCATTACCTGCACACACTGTTTTGGAGCTTATTAAGCTTTGTATCAAGGATTGTAAATTCACTTTCAATGGCGAGCATTATCAACAAGTTTTTGGGATGGCCATGGGCAACCCTTTGTCGCCCCTTCTCTCCAATATTTATATGGAGTTTTTTGAAATTACTTACATTCCGAGAATCCTGGGGTTGGCATCCCTTGGTTGCGGTACGTCGACGATATTTTGTGTATCTGGCCCATGAATCGTGACCTGGATGACTTCCTCCTTCAGTTAAATGACCAAGTCCCCTCCATTAAATTTACTTTAGAAGTGGAACAAGACAACTCAATCCCGTTTTTGGATGTGCGTGTTCATAGGGATAGCCCGGGTTTTAAGTTTAGTATATATCGGAAAAAAACAAACAATTTGTCCTACGTACACTTTTACTCTGGACATGACACCCCTATTAAAAAGGCCATATTTTCCTCAATGTTTCTCCGCGCTCTTAGGATCGCCAGTCCTGAATACATCGATGCCGAATTGGAAAATATCAACGGTATTGGAAGTGAGTTGTGTTACCCATCTGCGTTCATGGAATCTTGTCTTAATAAGGCTAAACGAACCTTCTATCGTGTGAATAATAACACTCGCACCTTGTCAAAGAATATTTTAGTACTTCCATTTTTCCCGGGCTTCTTAGGCATTGCTAATGTACTTAAACTTTTGGATATCAGTGTAGTTTTTTCATATAACAATATTGTGAAAACATCATAGTAAAAAATAGCCCTACCAATAATTTAGGCATTATCTATAAAATTGGGTGTAAGCAATGTGATTCCTTTTACATAGGTCAGACGGGAAAGGATTTGCAAACGCGTGTAAAACAGCATCAATATTCCGTTAGAACGGGACAGTTGTCCAGTGCCCTTTTTGTCCATTTGTCAGAGTTATCCCATTGTATTGATTGGAATAATGTTTCAGTTTTGTTTCACTCTAGCAACATTGTTAATAGAAATATTCTTGAGTCGGCTATAATTCAACTTACAAATAACCTTAACATGAGTAAAGGTCTGTTTCAACTTGATCCCGTTGCTCTGAATTCCTTCAGAATGGATTTAAACAAAAAGGGCAGGTTGTTAAATCTTTGGTAAAAAATTTGTTTTTGTCGGTTGTTTCCCTTACAATTTTATTTTTCAATTTTTTGCTGTATGAATGTATGTGTATGTATGTATGTGTATGTGCGTATGTGTGTGGTCATTGCAGTTAAAGTGTTTGTATGTATATGTGTGTATATGTATGTATGTATGTGTGTATATGTATGTATGTATGTATGTATGCAGTTAAATATATATATATATATATGTATATGTGTATGTACCTTACCTTACCTTACAACCTCACAAAGGTTCTGCGGGATGATTTCTCATTTCGTGAAGGTCAAGCTTGTATATATATATATATATATATGTGTGTGTGTGTGTGTGTGTTTTTGTATATATGTGTGTATATGTATATATATTTGGGTATGCGGGTATATATGTGTACGTGTATTATTTGTAATTTTTTCAAGTTATATTTATTTTTATTTCTTTATTCTTTTGCGACCTACCGTTTTCTCAGACAATAATTATAAAAACAAATTTGGTAATTTTTTTCCCTTATGCATATATATATATATATATATATATTCTGTATATATTGCGTTTATATTTCGTATATATACCGTAAATAGGTTGTATATATATTTTATTGTTCTTTATATATCATCTAGGGATCATTTTGTTTTCCAATTTATATTTATTTGTACTTTTGTATTCGTTTGTGACTATAATATGCATATGTGGTAATTTTTTCCCTTATAAATTGGTGTGCCTCTCTTAAAATTTATCTTTCAATTTTTATTTTTTAATAATGTGACATATATATCATTTTGGCAGCATCTATTAAATCGATTGTAAAACCTCCCTCTTGAGCTTGAATTGGTAGACTCTACTTACAATATTTATATTTATTTTTATTTCTTTATTCTTTTGACCTGCTCCATAAAAAAGCCATTTGAATTTATATGGAAGGTCGGCCAAAGTGCTAAAAGTGTCTTTATATATATATATATATATATCGTAAAGAACGACGCTTGTATAGGAGATATTCCGCGCAAGACGAGAAAGAGAAAACAACAAATGAAAAAATGAAATACCACCTGGGAATCGAACCCGGGATCTTCCGATTGCCGGTCAGACGCGATAACCACTACACCATGGACTCCACTCTTCCAAATGCCGTAATTCCTCTACATACTCGCAGAAACCAATGCCCAAGGGGGCACCTCCCGCTTGCCGTAACATTATATACATTCAACTGCAAAGAACACGCAGTATAAATAACGTAAAGAACGACGCTTGTATAGGAGATATCCGCGCAAGACGAGAAAGAGAAAACAACAAATGAAAAAATGAAGTACCACCTGGGAATCGAACCCGGGATCTTCCGATTGCCGGTCAGACGCGATAACCACTACACCATGGACTCCACTCTTCCAAATGCCGTAATTCCTCTACATACTCGCAGAAACCAATGCCCAAGGGGGCACCTCCCGCTTGCCGTAACATTATATACATTCAACTGCAAAGAACACGCAGTATAAATAACGTAAAGAACGACGCTTGTATAGGAGATATTCCGCGCAAGACGAGAAAGAGAAAACAACAAATGAAAAAATGAAGTACCACCTGGGAATCGAACCCGGGATCTTCCGATTGCCGGTCAGACGCGATAACCACTACACCATGGACTCCACTCTTCCAAATGCCGTAATTCCTCTACATACTCGCAGAAACCAATGCCCCAAGGGGGCACCTCCCGCTTGCCGTAACATTATATACATTCAACTGCAAAGAACACGCAGTATAAATAACGTAAAGAACGACGCTTGTATAGGAGATATTCCGCGCAAGACGAGAAAGAGAAAACAACAAATGAAAAAATGAAGTACCACCTGGGAATCGAACCCGGGATCTTCCGATTGCCGGTCAGACGCGATAACCACTACACCATGGACTCCACTCTTCCAAATGCCGTAATTCCTCTACATACTCGCAGAAACCAATGCCCCAAGGGGGCACCTCCCGCTTGCCGTAACATTATATACATAGAGGAATATATAGAGGAATTACGGCATTTGGAAGAGTGGAGTCCATGGTGTAGTGGTTATCGCGTCTGACCGGCAATCGGAAGATCCCGGGTTCGATTCCCAGGTGGTACTTCATTTTTTCATTTGTTGTTTTCTCTTTCTCGTCTTGCGCGGAATATCTCCTATACAAGCGTCGTTCTTTACGTTATTTATACTGCGTGTTCTTTGCAGTTGAATGTATATAATGTTACGGCAAGCGGGAGGTGCCCCCTTGGGGCATTGGTTTCTGCGAGTATGTAGAGGAATTACGGCATTTGGAAGAGTGGAGTCCATGGTGTAGTGGTTATCGCGTCTGACCGGCAATCGGAAGATCCCGGGTTCGATTCCCAGGTGGTACTTCATTTTTTCATTTGTTGTTTTCTCTTTCTCGTCTTGCGCGGAATATCTCCTATACAAGCGTCGTTCTTTACGTTATTTATACTGCGTGTTCTTTGCAGTTGAATGTATATAATGTTACGGCAAGCGGGAGGTGCCCCCTTGGGGCATTGGTTTCTGCGAGTATGTAGAGGAATTACGGCATTTGGAAGAGTGGAGTCCATGGTGTAGTGGTTATCGCGTCTGACCGGCAATCGGAAGATCCCGGGTTCGATTCCCAGGTGGTACTTCATTTTTTCATTTGTTGTTTCTCTTTCTCGTCTTGCGCGGAATATCTCCTATACAAGCGTCGTTCTTTACGTTATTTATACTGCGTGTTCTTTGCAGTTGAATGTATATAATGTTACGGCAAGCGGGAGGTGCCCCCTTGGGGCATTGGTTTCTGCGAGTATGTAGAGGAATTACGGCATTTGGAAGAGTGGAGTCCATGGTGTAGTGGTTATCGCGTCTGACCGGCAATCGGAAGATCCCGGGTTCGATTCCCAGGTGGTACTTCATTTTTTCATTTGTTGTTTTCTCTTTCTCGTCTTGCGCGGAATATCTCCTATACAAGCGTCGTTCTTTACGTTATTTATACTGCGTGTTCTTTGCAGTTGAATGTATATAATGTTACGGCAAGCGGGAGGTGCCCCCTTGGGGCATTGGTTTCTGCGAGTATGTAGAGGAATTACGGCATTTGGAAGAGTGGAGTCCATGGTGTAGTGGTTATCGCGTCTGACCGGCAATCGGAAGATCCCGGGTTCGATTCCCAGGTGGTACTTCATTTTTTCATTTGTTGTTTTCTCTTCTCGTCTTGCGCGGAATATCTCCTATACAAGCGTCGTTCTTTACGTTATTTATACTGCGTGTTCTTTGCAGTTGAATGTATATAATGTTACGGCAAGCGGGAGGTGCCCCCTTGGGGCATTGGTTTCTGCGAGTATGTAGAGGAATTACGGCATTTGGAAGAGTGGAGTCCATGGTGTAGTGGTTATCGCGTCTGACCGGCAATCGGAAGATCCCGGGTTCGATTCCCAGGTGGTACTTCATTTTTTCATTTGTTGTTTTCTCTTTCTCGTCTTGCGCGGAATATCTCCTATACAAGCGTCGTTCTTTACGTTATTTATACTGCGTGTTCTTTGCAGTTGAATGTATATAATGTTACGGCAAGCGGGAGTGCCCCCTTGGGGCATTGGTTTCTGCGAGTATGTAGAGGAATTACGGCATTTGGAAGAGTGGAGTCCATGGTGTAGTGGTTATCGCGTCTGACCGGCAATCGGAAGATCCCGGGTTCGATTCCCAGGTGGTACTTCATTTTTTCATTTGTTGTTTTCTCTTTCTCGTCTTGCGCGGAATATCTCCTATACAAGCGTCGTTCTTTACGTTATTTATACTGCGTGTTCTTTGCAGTGAATGTATATAATGTTACGGCAAGCGGGAGGTGCCCTTGGGGCATTGGTTTCTGCGAGTATGTAGAGGAATTACGGCATTTGGAAGAGTGGAGTCCATGGTGTAGTGGTTATCGCGTCTGACCGGCAATCGGAAGATCCCGGGTTCGATTCCCAGGTGGTACTTCATTTTTTCATTTGTTGTTTTCTCTTTCTCGTCTTGCGCGGAATATCTCCTATACAAGCGTCGTTCTTTACGTTATTTATACTGCGTGTTCTTTGCAGTTGAATGTATATAATGTTACGGCAAGCGGGAGGTGCCCCCTTGGGGCATTGGTTTCTGCGAGTATGTAGAGGAATTACGGCATTTGGAAGAGTGGAGTCCATGGTGTAGTGGTTATCGCGTCTGACCGGCAATCGGAAGATCCCGGGTTCGATTCCCAGGTGGTACTTCATTTTTTCATTTGTTGTTTTCTCTTTCTCGTCTTGCGCGGAATATCTCCTATACAAGCGTCGTTCTTTACGTTATTTATACTGCGTGTTCTTTGCAGTTGAATGTATATATATATATATATATATGTGTATATATATGTATATATATATATATATGTATGTATATGTATTTATGGGTTTTTTTTTATTTGCCTGTTTATTTCTTTATGATTATTTAGGCTGTGACATATATATCACTAAGGCACTATTTTGTAATTAATTTTTTCTCAATTTATATTTATATTTATTTTTATTTCTTTATTCTTCTGTGACCATATAAATGTTGGCTCCTCCCACAATTTTTTTCTATGCTTACTATATATATGTATATATTTATATATATATATATATGTATATATATATATATGTATATATATGTGAATGTGTATGTATGTATGTTTATTTTTGTAACCTATATATTGCCTTGATCTGTCCTTTCACTCCAGTGTTCCTGAGGATGTCATTAGACGAAAGCGCTTGAGCACCCCTTTGTGTTTCTTTTTCCTTCGTGGTTTTATTCATCATAAATACTTTTCACGTGTCACTTTCGTGAAATAATTTTTCATATAATGAACACCACGCGTTCCTTCGCCTTGCTGTTCCCTCTATTGTCCCCGTTTGTGTCGGTGTTTGCTTCTACATTAATGAAGGGGCATGCAATTCGGATCCGACGGAAGTTTCTTACTAATTGTCTGGAGGAGCAGGTCCTTCCCAAGTCCCTCCTTCCGATTCGCCTCAGAGAAATGGACGACCATCCGTTCAACAACTTTAGCAGAGTAATTTTAAAGAAACATATTGAAGTCACCAGACAAAATGAGTGGTCCACCTTCAAAAATTTAGGCATTGCCAAACGTAATGTTTTGACTGTTATTCCCCAACCGTGGATCCAACCTTTGTTTGATGAAATTTACAACGAGTTGCGTCGGAGAACTTCTTCACTTCGAAACATTTTGGATCGCAAAATTAAAAGTCTCATTCGAAATAGTCAGTGGAGTAAAAAAGCAAGCTCAAAGTGTGTTTTGAACCTTTCTTCGAAAAACATTAGTGACGATGCAAAAAGTGCCCTTGGATTTGGTATGTCCTTTTATATTGTTAAAAAACCTACTGCTTTACAAATTTGTCATAGTCTTGCTCGTTTTGAAAAACAGTGTAACCTTCCTCAGTTTTTAGTTAACATAGTTAAAGGCCTGGTCTATGGTGCTGCGAATATTTCTTACGAAGATAACTTTCCTAAACGTTTCCGCAATAGCCTTTCACAATTAAAAAAAGATAGTGAGCTCCATATTACTAAAGCAGACAAGGCTAACACCTTAGTCATTATGGACAAAGTGGATTACATTGGAAAGATGAATGAGCTGCTTCAGGACCCCGCCACATACGTGAAACTTAGGAAGAACCCACAGGATGATGTCATCAAATCTTTCAATAGTGGCTTGAAACGCATTCTCAAAGATCATAAGGATTTAATTCCCCTTTTTTTGTCCACTTCACCTGCTTTGCCTTATCTTTATGGTCTTATTAAAACCCACAAACCGGGTAACCCTATGCGCCCTATTATTAGCTCGGTGGGCTCTATTACCTATAAACTCTCCAAATGGCTTGTTAATGTTTTGTCCCCCATTCTTGGAACTGTCTCTGATTCACACGTAAAAAATTCCATGGATCTCACTGAAAAATTGAATAATGTTCGCATTAATACCAACGATAGATTGATCAGTTTCGACGTTTGTTCATTGTTCACAAAAGTTCCGATTGATGATATGCTTGACTTTCTCGCCAGAGAATTACATAATTATGATTTACCATTACCTGCACACACTGTTTTGGAGCTTATTAAGCTTTGTATCAAGGATTGTAAATTCACTTTCAATGGCGAGCATTATCAACAAGTTTTTGGGATGGCCATGGGCAACCCTTTGTCGCCCCTTCTCTCCAATATTTATATGGAGTTTTTTGAAATTACTTACATTCCGAGAATCCTGGGGGTTGGCATCCCTTGGTTGCGGTACGTCGACGATATTTTGTGTATCTGGCCCATGAATCGTGACCTGGATGACTTCCTCCTTCAGTTAAATGACCAAGTCCCCTCCATTAAATTTACTTTAGAAGTGGAACAAGACAACTCAATCCCGTTTTTGGATGTGCGTGTTCATAGGGATAGCCCGGGTTTTAAGTTTAGTATATATCGGAAAAAAACAAACAATTTGTCCTACGTACACTTTTACTCTGGACATGACACCCCTATTAAAAAGGCCATATTTTCCTCAATGTTTCTCCGCGCTCTTAGGATCGCCAGTCCTGAATACATCGATGCCGAATTGGAAAATATCAACGGTATTGGAAGTGAGTTGTGTTACCCATCTGCGTTCATGGAATCTTGTCTTAATAAGGCTAAACGAACCTTCTATCGTGTGAATAATAACACTCGCACCTTGTCAAAGAATATTTTAGTACTTCCATTTTTCCCGGGCTTCTTAGGCATTGCTAATGTACTTAAACTTTTGGATATCAGTGTAGTTTTTTCATATAACAATATTGTGAAAAACATCATAGTAAAAAATAGCCCTACCAATAATTTAGGCATTATCTATAAAATTGGGTGTAAGCAATGTGATTCCTTTTACATAGGTCAGACGGGAAAGGATTTGCAAACGCGTGTAAAACAGCATCAATATTCCGTTAGAACGGGACAGTTGTCCAGTGCCCTTTTTGTCCATTTGTCAGAGTTATCCCATTGTATTGATTGGAATAATGTTTCAGTTTTGTTTCACTCTAGCAACATTGTTAATAGAAATATTCTTGAGTCGGCTATAATTCAACTTACAAATAACCTTAACATGAGTAAAGGTCTGTTTCAACTTGATCCCGTTGCTCTGAATTCCTTCAGAATGGATTTAAACAAAAAGGGCAGGTTGTTAAATCTTTGGTAAAAAATTTGTTTTTGTCTGTTGTTTCCCTTACAATTTTATTTTTCAATTTTTTGCTGTATGAGTGTATGTGTATGTATGTATGTGTATGTGCGTATGTGTGTGGTCATTGCAGTTAAATGTGTTTGTATGTATATGTGTGTATATGTATGTATGTATGTGTGTATATGTATGTATGTATGTATGTATGCAGTTAAATATATATATTATATATGTATATGTGTATGTACCTTACCTTACCTTACAACCTCACAAAGGTTCTGCGGGATGATTTCTCATTTCGTGAAGGTCAAGCTTGTATATATATAATATATATATATGTGTGTGTGTGTGTGTGTGTTTGTATATATGTGTGTATATGTATATATATATTTGGGTATGCGGGTATATATGTGTACGTGTATTATTTGTAATTTTTTCAAGTTATATTTATTTTTATTTCTTTATTCTTTTGCGACCTACCGTTTTCTCAGACAATAATTATAAAAACAAATTTGGTAATTTTTTTTCCCTTATGCATATATATATATATATATATATTCTGTATATATTGCGTTTATATTTCGTATATATACCGTAAATGTTGTATATATATTTTATTGTTCTTTATATATCATCTAGGGATCATTTTGTTTTCCAATTTATATTTATTGTACTTTTGTATTCGTTTGTGACTATAATATGCATATGTGGTAATTTTTCCCTTATAAATTGGTGTGCCTCTCTTAAAATTTATCTTTCAATTTTTATTTTTTAATAATGTGACATATATATCAATTTGGCAGCATCTATTAAATCGATTGTAAAACCTCCCTCTTGAGCTTGAATTGGTAGACTCCACTTACAATATTTATATTTATTTTTATTTCTTTATTCTTTTGTGACCTGTTCCATAAAAAAGCCATTTGAATTTATATGGAAGGTCGGCCAAAGTGCTAAAAGTGTCTTTATATATATATATATATATATATATATATATGTGTATATATATGTATATATATATATATATATGTATGTATATGTATTTATGGGTTTTTTTTATTTGCCTGTTTATTTCTTTATGATTATTTAGGCTGTGACATATATATCACTAAGGCACTATTTTGTAATTAATTTTTTCTCAATTTATATTTATATTTATTTTTATTTCTTTATTCTTCTGTGACCATATAAATGTTGGCTCCTCCCACAATTTTTTTCTATGCTTACTATATATATGTATATATTTATATATATATATATATATGTATATATATATATGTATATATATGTGAATGTATGTATGTATGTTTATTTTTGTAACCTATATATTGCCTTGATCTGTCCTTTCACTCCAGTGTTCCTGAGGATGTCATTAGACGAAAGCGCTTGAGCACCCCTTTGTGTTTCTTTTTCCTTCGTGGTTTTATTCATCATAAATACTTTTCACGTGTCACTTTCGTGAAATAATTTTTCATATATATATATATAGTCATTCAAAATGTCACTTTAAAAGTAGAAAAAGAAATTTATTTACTTTTGGAGTTTTAAGATATGATATCTTGGTAAAAGGAAGAGGGTGTCGCTAACTTTCACAGATTTATCTCATTTTTCAAAATTTTCTTCCTCCTAAATCATGAACAAAATAAGTTCTTAAAATTAATGAAATACCTTAGGTAGAAACTAAAGAAACCGTACAATGTGTGTGTGTGTGTGTGTGTGTGTGTGTGTGTCTTTTCCTCTCTATCTCCTTTCATGGGACGTTTCACCTGCGGTCACTATCTTCATATTTCTACGCATGAATGGTTTAAAAGAGGTTTCCTTTATCAGTTTTATCTGTGATTTGTTAATTACATTTTAAAATGAATTTATGTTTATTTTTAATAATAATTACAATTCAGTTCTTTAGTAAATGGGTTCATACTTTTCGTTATCTGTATTTTTATTTTTTTTTAACTTATTCATTATTATTTTTATTTATTATTTTTATTTATTATTATTAATAGTAGTAGTAGTAGTAGTAGTAGCAGTAGTAGCAGTAGTACTAGTAGTAGCAGTAGTAGTAGTTCTATAACCGTTTGTTGTTTCACTGTTTTTATTATTCATAACTTTTGTTTTAAATGTGAATGGATTCATTATTATAATAATAATAATAATAATAATAATAATAATAATAATACTAATAATAAGAGCTCCAATTTCAAATTATAATATTAATAATTAGTTAATGAAAAATATTTAATGATTTATTGGTGGTTCCTAAAATGACTGAATTGAAAGGATCTTTCTATTCAAATTGAAGGATTTTATGCAGTTTTTTTTTTTAAGATTAAGTGGATGGACACTCTTAAGTTTGCAGAAGAGGAAAAAACAACCTTTTATTAATTTATTAAATTTTTAATTAATTTACAAAGAAATTTTAGTTTAATATTTTTTCTTTTTCAGTTTTATTTAAATTAATTAACTAAAAACAAGGAACTAGTACAGCTTGTTATCCCGTCTGTTTTCAACAACCTACTTCGTCTCACGACCTCTCGTTCGTTGTCCCACTCTCCTTCAGCGCTCACTGCTCCTGCTTCACTAATGCTATTTTCCTTTTCTCCCTTTTGAATTTTGAAGATCCTTCTGGAGGCTTCCATTGTCGAATATTCTAAAAGTTAAAAAAGTCTCTTGTAAACTTTCAATTTCGTAAGATCAAATTATAATAATGTGATAAGAATTTCACGGACTTATTTGAACTTATTAATATGTTAAATTTATGATTTATATTGAATATAATGATTTATAGAATTTTATGAACTTGTTAAGTTCCTCATTTGACTTATGTTCAACATGATAGACAAAAATTACGTTAGTTTAATTAAGTTAGGTCTTACAGTGTTGATTTTTGGTCTTCTCGAACAAATGGGTATAGGCCCTTAAGTTATTTGTACCTATTAGTTATGGAACTGCACCAAATACTGACATTATAATATTTTATTTGAAAAAAATATTTATTATTTGAAGGAATCTTTAGTACTTAAGTGTTTTAAACTATGGTTAAACAAAGAAACGTAAAGTTCCCCTTTAGAAGGGGAACTTTACGTTCCCAACAAGAGACAAGGAAAAATGAGAGGAATGGCTTTCAGTTGATATCTCAGGTAAAAAACAAAAAACCCTAATGAATGAATCAGTAACACGAGGTATATTCCCTGACAGTCTAAAATCTAAATGAAGCCATAGTATACCCAGCATTTAAATCAGGAAATCCAAACACTCCATCCAAACACTTCACTCCATCACTTCCGTATTGCTAACTTTAAGTCGTAAAAATCGTACACAATAAACTTACTAAATTCTTAATGAAATAAGATATTTTAACTAAAACACAATTTTGGTTTAGAGGTGGGCATACAATGGAAGATGCCATAAAAATGCTATTACAAAATGTGTATCAGAACCAGAGCTGGGCATTTGCGGCATATTTTGCGGTACTGCGGTACTTGCGGTACCACCGCACTACCACCCCGGGCCCCCATAACGCAGTACCGCAAAGGATCGCTGAAAGTACCGCAGTACCGCTACCGCATTCAAATTTCCGCGTACCGGTTTGGTACCGGTTTGGTAGTGCAGCAGTACCGCAGTACCGCAATATGCCGCAAGTGCCCAGCTCTGATCAGAACTTAAACAACAAAACACACACTGCCTTCATCTTCCTCGACTTGTCAAAAGCACTTGACACGCTTTCGCATGAAATCTTATTGAATAAACTTCACATATACGGAATAGGAGGCAATATCCTCGATTGGTTAAAGTCGTGTCTCTTAAATCGTCAACAGTACGTCAGACTAAGAGATAATTTATCCGACAAGGCGAAGCTAACTAGGGGATTCCCACAAGGATCTTTTCTTGGATCATTACTATTTCAAAATACATCATCATTATAACACTAGACTGCCCAGTGATTTTAAGCACAAACCAAGTGCTTTCAAAGGAGCAGATGTATGGAACGCAATTCCTATAAATATCAGACAGGTTTCATTACTAAATGTATTCCGCAAATCACTAAAGAAGTACTTTATTAGTTCCTACAGATGTTAAGTTCATTACTGCAATTTTTACCACTGTAATTAATTTCCCATTTTATAATTAACTATCTAAAATATACTAATTTCATTAAACGCTTTTAATTTCATAACTTATCCTTTTTTTTTTTAAGCATCATTTATTTTCTACTAAATATACAATTGCTCATTTAAAATTATGTAAAATTTTGTAAATTTTCGTCTTGTGTTTATTATTATTATTATTATTTTATTATTATTATTACTGATGTTATTCTTATTATTACTATTCGTTAATACTATTACTTTTACTTGCCATTTACTTCTCTTATCCAATAAATAAATTGAATCCCATTAATTTTGCCTTAAAAGCTTCCATGCTTTCAACGGCATATTCAGATTTAAAATACTGTGAATATATTATTGTCATATCAGCAGAGCTGGGCATTTGCGGCATATTTTGCGGTACTGCGGTACTGCGGTACTACCGCAAACCGCAAACCGGAACCGCATAACGCAGTACCGCAAAGGATCGCTGAAGAGTACAGCGAACCGCTACGCATTCAAATTTCCGCGTACCGGTTTGGTGCCGGTTTGGTAGTTTGTAGTACCGCAGTACCGCAGTACCGCAAAATATGCCGCAAATGCCCAGCTCTGCATATCAGATATCTAAATTGTACAGAAAAATATTGAAACATATTGTAAAACTGTCCCTTGTATTCTTTTCTTAATAAAATTTTTGTTTTGCTTTGTTATCTCATGCAGGCCTACCACACTAAAAAAAAATTTATTACTAACTAAATAAATAATTTTTTTCAGTAGGTACAGTTTTAGCTTATACATTCAGTTAATATGAAAAGGACGAATTTTATGCAAGTTAAAAAGAGGGCAACGCAACAGGAAGGCCAACTGTAACATCAATTTAGTTGCATCTTTCGTTTCCCTCTTTGTTTAGCGATTGCAAACTGAAGACAGGGTTCAGTTATTTATAAATAAACCCTCTCTCTCTCTCTCTCTCTCTCTCTCTCTCTCTCTCTCTCTCTCTCTCTCTCTCTCTCTCTCTCTCTCTCTCTCTCTCTCTGACCTTTGTGCTTTCAGCTAGACTCATAGTTAAGATAGAATAGAAGTATCATTTTCCCCTTTTGCTAGTAAATATACCACGAAGCGCTGGCCGGGTCTAGCTTTGGAGCACTGGGAGTTCTTAAATGATCCCTTATTTAATGGGAATTCCCGGTTGTTAAACATTCTGAAAAACATGTGCATGTTTGTATATCTGTATGTACTAATATATATATATGTTAAACACAGACCGTGCATGGAACAAGGAACTCTTCTGGGAAAATTAAATCCACTATAGTCCGAATAAGTAATGGTAATGACAAATACCATAGTTTTTTTTCCTTTTTCATGATTTTAGCCCGACGTGGGCAACGGGTCTCTCGCAAAGAGATCCCATAAATATAGCTTCCTCACCAGCTATCTGCAAAGCAGACAGGATCCAGCTTTGGGACGTGGATCTAGGGTTTAAAGCAAACCTAGATCCCTACACTCAGAACCTCTATATAAGTAAAAGACTCGTTGCATTCACGTCGTGTTGAATAAATCAAAGAAAAAGGGGGTAACTATTGTATTTTTAGCCAAAAAAAACCAAAACTTAAACCTCAACCGGGACATTGAGCGTCCACTTTTCAAGGCACGAAACACGTCGTTTTAGTATACACAAACTCAGAATGGTATTTGTCATTTTACCATTACTTATTCGGACTATAGTGGATTTAATTTTCCCAGAAGAGTTCCTTGTTCCATGCACGGTCTGTGTTTAAACAATATAATGTTCTCAGGGAACCATTCTGAGTTTGTGTATATATATATATATATATATATATATATATATATATATATATATATATATGTGTGTGTGTGTGTGTGTGTGTGTGCTTATTAAGTTAAGTGTAGGATGAATATTGTTCTAACTATATAAACCCCACCCCAACAAAACAAATACTCCTTCGAGACCAAATAAATAACATTCCAGTTTGAGTTGCTACTCATTCCAATGCACACACATTAATTAAAATATGTAATATTTCTTATATCTGTCTAAGAAAAAATATACTCTTCTCTACTTGTAATTATTTTAGAATCCTACATTGTATTTACAAAAAGATTCACTTAACATGCACAAGTTCGTGGCGTACACCAACAATTGTGCTCGGGTGAGGATCATACGCTGATACAATAATGTTGATCCTTCGTCTGCCCACGGCTCATGCGAAGGATTATTTGTATTTAATCCAAATTGATAATTTGCCTGTGAGGACGAATGAATGTTGATGGAAATGATGAAATGATACAACAATGAAATGATGCTCGGATGATGTTTTTCAATAAAATGTGTAGATGAAAGTAATCCTTCAAAATGTAAACAAAACATAAACAAAAGTAAACAAAATTTATGGTATACTCGTATTAATGACGTTTTGAAAATCATCGTTTCACGCTATCTTTTATGTTATGTTTTTCCTTAATGAGTGACTGGGGACGCAAAGTAAGTATTCGCATGGCGTAAATGTATCCTATACAACATTTTCTATTCAGTATTCTTTTTCTAACTTTCTTATCCCTCTTCCTCCGACACGTTTTCTTTCCGATAGCGCCTGGTGAGAGAGAGAGAGAGAGAGAGAGAGAGAGAGAGAGAGAGAGAGAGAGAGAGAAACCCTAAGATCCACTCTTGGTTAGCCCACGAAAGAAGAAGAGATAAAAAAAAGAAAAGAAGCGGATGAAAATAAAGAATACTAAAAACTGTCGTACCATAAACACGTGTAAGGCTTTTACAGGAAAAGTTGTAATAGTAGTAAATTACAGAACAAACAAGGTTCCTCCTCCTGCGCCAGCCGCTGCTGACAGAAAATAGTTGTGAAAGAGGTGTTACAGGAAAATAGGACATATAATGAAAACAGTAGCTTTAAAAGTTCATTCACACCATGCCTACACTTACGTCGTGTATTCAGTTGGGCATTATAGGACAGAAGAAACTAAAGGACAGCATGAAACATTAAATTACTTAATGCAATCTACACTATGCATTTTTGTAGACATAGGTTTGTTTATTTATTATATACAGGAAGTCATCGTTTCACCGCTGCATCATTTCTTTCACGAATGCCAAAGGGCACACTGCTTAAAGTCTGATTTTTTAAAAATTAATTACTTTTATTGCTATCCTCCGAACTGAAATTACTTCGATAAGGAAGCACTGTGTGTGTGTGTGTGTGTGTGTGTGTGTGTGTGTGTGTGTGTGTATTTACAAAATTTTACTAACCATTTTAAAACTGTGAAAATATGCTCTTAGTTAAATATACCCCTTTTTTCCTCAAAAGCACTAACAATCTTATACCTCTTACACCCTGTATCCCAAACAAACATCCCTGAAACTGAAGACGTTTATTTAGAGTTTTTGACTCACGAGAGTTCCCATCAAGCTTCTTACTCTACGAATGGGGTATCGTATGAGAACTTCCAGTACTCTAGAAGCAGACCCAACCAGCGCCTCCTATTACATTTATATCTAGAGGGAAACCACTGCTTCTATGTTTACACAAGGGCACTATATACCTAATAGAGTGAATAGCCTTCCTTCCTACTCTCTTAGGAAGAAAGAGACACACACACACACACACACACACACACACATCTTTCCTATGCTTCAATCTATTTTTCTGAATGAACAATTAACATGTAGACAAAAATAAGAACGGTATGTGAGCTTTTCTCTGAACCGTTCATGGGTTAACCTATAAAGTGGATCTTTGTAATACTTGAACTAAACACAAAAATTTTATTCAAATCACGCAAGCTAAAATTTGGTTTTTCTTAAAGATGAAAAACTTACTGGTTTCAAAGCCAAATATGCTGATGAAGCTTCAAGTATTAATGAAAAAGAAAAAAAAGAATATATATATGTATGTGTGTGTATGCAAATTTTACTAATACATTTATGGTATATATTAACTCCGAACATTAGAACCATATTAAGTATATGTATAGCAACCTTTGAAGAGCTACAAAATATATTCTCAATAAAATTGGAATAGAATTTTCTATGGAAATTTCCATAAAAGAATAACTTATGATTTATATTCCGTAAAACAATGGTTCTCAAACTTTTTCCTTCCTCGAACCACTAGGATCAAATGTAGAATTCGGACCCCAGCCTTCTTTAGTTAGCTTTATAAGGTTAACTAACGAAATATCACGACCTAACCAATCGTTAGGTTAACTGTACGCCCTTGACGATTGGTTAGTTAGGTCATGATATTTTCGTTAGTTAGCCTTATAAAGCTAACTAAAGAAGGCTGGGGTCCGAATTCTACATTTGATCCAAGCACTATTTGCATTTCGTTACATTAAATAGGAACCACATACAGTACTTAAAAAAAATGCGAAAAAAAGAGTACCACGTATTTTAGTATAGTTCTACTCCATTTCCATAACTATAAATTTAAAATATATATATAATATATATATATATATATATACGAAGAAGTAAAAATATTTTGGATTATTTTGTTAGGTTTTCTGTTACCTTGTATTTTCCTCGTTTGCTTTGCAAATGAATGTTGGTTTGAAGCCCATTTTTATTTCACTTTTTTTATTATTTTAACATCTGTTTGCTTCAATTCATCTTTTATTTAAACATATTTTTACAATTTCGTTTCCATTGTCTCAATATAGTATTATTTTTCTGCCGAGTTTGCTACGCTTGTTTTTCTCTCGAGAATGTTTTTATACTATTGGTTATATTTCGCTTGCTGCAATTAGTAGGATTTTTTTCTGAAGTATTTTTCTGAAAGTGGCAACTCCCACTATTTTTCCATCAATTTTGCTTTTATATCACCTCAGGTTACTTACTCTGAATTCATATTTAACCCTTTGAGGCACATAAGCAAAATATTTTATTTTTATTTTATTATTTTATTTTATTGTTATTTTGTTATTTTTTATTTTTTATGTTTTCTTCCCTGCGCTAATCTTATTTACAATTTGACAACAGAGGGAAAAGCAGAGGTGGGGAGTCAGAGTCGGGAGTCGGGAGTCGGGGCTTTTTTGAAGAGTCGGGAGTCGGTAAAAACGACCGATCCCCGACTCTTTGATTCAATTTCTATATGCCAACAATTTACCAGAATACTACTCTGCCCTAAATAAATATCTTCCTGAACTAATTCTAGATTCACATTTCCACATTTGATTTATTGTTCTGGAAAATCCTAGCAAATGAATTTCATATTTCTATTTTAGGATACTAGGTACCATATAAAAATTAGCAATATATTAATTATTAATTTAATTAGCCCCTATTAGTAATGAGTCGTGGGCCTAGTAGAAAATCAGCAGTCTTTCAATATTTTAAGCTAAATGAGGATGAAAGTATTTTTATTTGTCAAGTAGAAAAGGATGGTAAAGAGTGTAATGCAAAAATTAGTGCTTACACTGGGAAACATGCTAATGCTCCAACTAGAGCCTCAAACTTGAAACGCCATCTACGAAACAAACATCCCAATATTTATAAGGTTGTACATCAGCATGATAAGGAAAGAGTCGGAAGTCGGGAGTCGGAGTCGGTTTTTAAAAATACCGACTCGGGAGTCAGGAGTCGGTTGTTTTTGGCCGACTCCCCATCCCTGGCCGGAAAAGGAGTATATGTGGTGTTTTTAGGATGAAGTTAGGACTGAAAGGTGGTTTCATTCCCACTCCTGGATATTGCCCCTATATCCCTTTTACAAAACCTCACAACCCGCTCACAACAACGTCAGGGTCGTTCTGCATACATTCTGCAGCATCCATAATTCGACGAAGCAGTTCATTAACGACCCTGACGTTGTTGGTAGGGTTACTCATTCAATGTTACGACGAGTTAGAATGTGTATTCAAGCTGAAGGCGGCCATTTTGAACATTTACTGTTCAATAAAACAGATTATGTGCGAACCACTCTTTAACTTCAAATTCCCATAGCTCCGTAACCGTTGAGAATCGGACCCACGTTCATAGAACACTTTTGATTGGGAATGACCTCAAAAATAATCTCTTAAAATATTGACATAAAGTCAAAATATTCAAAATAAATATTTATACTATTCAGATTCTTCATAACATAAATAATTATTTTACATATTTCATGACATAAAAACATATTTTCATTTTCTTATTTTAAATTTCAATTCAGGGCAGTTTTTTTTTATAATTATGTAAGATAAAATAATTTTATATAATAATTTTATATAATTTTATATAATAATTTTATATAATTTTATATAATTAATAATAATTATAAAAAAATTTATACATAAATTATTATTATTATTATTATTATTATTATTATTATTATTATTATTTATTAGTATTAGTATTAGTATTAGAGATGTAGCGACTGCGAATTATGGCCGACTGCGGAATGCCGACTAGTCGGCTTTCAAATGTCGACCGACTACAAGAACTCATTCTTGCTTAAGTTTGCAAACGAAAGTATTTTAATTTCATGGTTGCTACACAGTTATTAATTTCCATTTAAATATATCTTTAATGCACATGCAATAATTTTAATACATGCCTGAATGGCAACATCAGTAATTTCAACATAATAGAATATTATTTATGCTAGTGTTGATAATAAAATGCATTGTGTTCACCCTTTGTTGAAAGACTGATCCGACGATACGAACCAAGGAATCAAAGTCAGAGTCGGATACGAAGGAAAAGGAAACTTAAATAAAATGGTTATGTTTTGTACTTATGCTGATAATAATAATGGTAAATTAGTTAACAAACATTTAGCAATTAAGTTTTTATTACTATTATTATGAAATATAGCTCATGACTTGGATAACCTAGATAGGCCCCAGTGGCTTCATGTTTTCCAAATGAAATTAAATGTAAAAACCGACGACTGTGCCGACTACGGCTATTTACCGACTAGTCGGTACATCTCTAATTAGTATTAATATTATTATGCAAATCTTCGAAAACAAGATATTAGCTTCCCAAACCAAACACCGCTTCAACTCAAAACAATGAAACGCAAACATCAGAAAACCAAATGAACACTTTAGACTGCGCAAAAAGATCTTTATGCCCCAATGGACACACCCTCCGGAACGGCGTCGATCAAGAAACAAGAGACATCTAACACGCTAAAATCTTTCCAAAGAAAACTTAAAATAACGATATTCCCTTTTCTATATCCATTCCAACCTGCTTCTACCATTCTCTTCCCCTTATACACACACACCAATTACATTAATGATAACCTTATTCCTTTATAGCAAAATAAATAAATAAATAAATATAATTAATTAATTGATAAATAAATAAATAAATAAATAAAAAAGTATACAGTCAAAGTATCAAAGAATTGTTCTTTACAAATATTTCATATTATACAAATCTTCTCTATAGCCGCCCAAAAAAGAATGTGTAATTGTACCTCATATCTACTGTGTGTATATATATATATATATATATATATATATATATATATATATATATATATATGTAATCTCCAATTATATGTCTTTAAACCAACTACAGATAATCTCTGTGTCTCTATGTCTCTATGCCTTTAAAATTACTGTAAATAATCTCAATGTTCCCCATGATCTAAAACCATCTATCAGATACCATCATTCTACCAACAAAGCATGAAATTTGCTTGCAAATAGCAATGAATGAATGCTATGAGTAAATAGGAAAGCATCAACTAGACGAAAGCGCTTGAACACCATTCTGTGTTTCCTTTTTCTTTCGTGGTCATTTTCATCATAAATATTATTCACGTGTTACTTTCGTGAAATAATTTTCCCCCACACACACACACACACACACACACACATATATATATATATATATATATATATATATATATATATATATATATATATAGTATATGAATGATGCAAACCCTCAACGAAAAAGAAAAAAATTATTCCAAGACCTTTCGTGTACTGAGAAGTACACCTCGTCAGGTAATTCCTGACTTCCTGACGAGGTGTACTTCTGAATACACGAAAGGCCTTGGAATCATTTTTCTTTTTCCTTGTGGATTTGCATCATTCATTCATTTCACGTGTTTAATTGTGAAATTCATCCCATATATATATATATATATATATATATATATATATATATATATATATATATATATATATATATATATATATATATATATATATATATATATATATATATATATATACGAGGGTCAGTACGGAAGTAATACTTCTTATTTTTCAGTTTATATATATATATATATATATATATATATATATATATATATATATATATATATATATATATATATATATATATCTTGTTACATCCAATGTATGTCCTCCGTATTTATAAATAGAACAATAAACCGTACTGTATTATTAAGACATAGTTATTATAACTTATGAAGTTTGAAAAAGTCTTAATGGATCGAAAGAAAACAACCTTCGTTTGGAATTGTCTTCGACCGGTACGTAAGCGAGTTTCAAGCCCTTCCTAATCACAACTTTAACTGTGAACAAAACTTAAGAAAAACTTTTATTTTAATTATTATAATTCTTCTGCAATTTAAATTTATTTGCAGTTGCTACTCTCTCTCTCTCTCTCTCTCTCTCTCTCTCTCTCTCTCCTCTCTCTCTCTCTCTCTCTCTCAAACCCTGTTTTTGCTTTGCAATTACGAAAGATTTTCCTCAATTGTAACTCCTGAAAACAATAATCATAATTTCAGTTCTTTGTTTCTCGTGAAGTGAGATATATATATATATATATATATATATATATATATATATATATATATTCGAGTGCACAACGATCGTGGAATGTTAATAATAAGGATTACCCCACTCAAAACCCCTGGTTCTCCCTTAACCCCTTAACCCCTGGTTCTCCCTTAATATGCATACTGAACTTGGTGCAGATTACCCTAGTCGTGTAGGTCTGTATAAACGAACATATATATATATATATATATATATATATATATATATATAGGGTATTCCCAAATGAATACATCAAAAAACAAATATTATATGTCGTATTATTTTTACAAGTATGGAAAAAATTTTGCTATTTTCTGAACTAATAAATATATAATTAATATTTGTTTTAAGTATATTCATTTTGGAACACCCTGTAATGTAAATTTAAACAACCCTTTAGAAAATTCAAAACCTCTTTAATCACAGTTTTTTATTTTTTTTCGATACTTGTAAATATAAAACATCAAATAATATTCATTTTGGGGCACCCTGTATATTTAATTTGATTGGAGGGTTGTTAACTGGGCAACCGTAATTTAGTGAGGAATAAGAGACCGAAGAAACGTTACATACTTTCCAGCAACATTACTGAAACGTTTTTGAAAAAACAAGAAAAGGAGGGACAGATGTAACGTATGGAAAGTAATTAAATGTAATGAACAAAAGATATATTCACAGATAAAGTGAGATAACAAAAATACATAATTATAATATATGATATGATTAATTGCAGTATAATGAAACAAAGAATGTAGAAAAATATATAAAACAGGGGTTCTTAACCTCTGGGTCGCGACTCAAACTTGGGTCATTAATAAATTGTCATTTATCATTTATTTATGTTATCCCTAAATCATTTTTACCATTATTATTTATTTTATTATCTATTACGAGTGAACTGTTTGAAGACAGTGGTCGCCGAGCTAGCCCCGAGACCAGAATTTGGATCGCGGCCTAAAAAGGTTAAGAACCTCTGAATTATAAAGGATAAGGTGGCAGTTATTCAAAAGATGAAACAAATCAAACAAAAAGTCTATAAGAATTTTATTCATAGAAATATTTTTTGTTAAATCGTAATTTAATCTTCAACGAGTTCTTCATCCGTTATGATGCATTTGTGAAACTCTGTGAAACTCTTCATTGTTCTTCTGAACATGTCGAGTGGGATCCTTTTCAGTTCTTTTTCTATTCTTCGGCCAAGGGCATTCACATTTGGATAGACAAAACCAGGAGTGTAGAGTTTGTCGTGTAAATAAGCCCAAAGCGAGAAACCACATGGAGTTAAATTAGGTGATCTGGCTGGCCACTCGATGGGACCTCGCCGCCCAAGCAATCTTCCTTCAAGGTTCGTATCCAGAATCTCACGGGCAGCTGCGGAGTACTGTAATGTAGCGGCGCTCCATCATGTTCATAAAGCCAATTCCTGTCAACGCCATTAGTAAACTGTGGCAAAACTTTGTCTCTCAATACCTGGCAATAGCGTTTTCCAGTTTTCCATCCATCGTATCTCTCGATATGTTAAAGGAAACGAGTCCTGAATAACCAATGCACGCCCAAACTGATAGTGTAGCCATTTTAACGGGTTTACCCAATCGTAATTTGGGATTTTTTTCGCCCAGTAGTGAACGTTGTGTTTGTTCCCTTTACTCGTTAAACTGAAGACACATTCATCCAGATTTCGAAGGAAATCTGGATCACTGTTGAACTTTTGTGTCATTGTTTCAGCAAACTGCAGCCGTCTATCAGAATCATCGTCGTATATGAGCTGAGTAAATGGGTTTGTAATCTTGGTACCGCTGTGATTTCAATATTTTTGCTCCTGAATATTTGGAAATACCCAATTTCTCTGCGACTGGCATTCCCGCCTTTTATTCGCATTGAATTCCTCGATCCGTTGATGGAGGGAGATCTCTCCAGGAGAAGCAGAGCTTGATGTGGAGGGAGAAGGCATACCTCTCTCCTGTTCCCTCATGGAGACTCCTGGAGATGAGCGAATGGGGGATGCCTGTTGTTGTTTTTATTGCTGTTGTTGTTGATTTTTGTTTCTTGTTTTTGCTATTTTTGTAAAGTTTATTTACTTAAAATTTAGATATTTGTTGATAGTTTCTGGAAGTCTTAATGAGAGAATTTAGCTCGATTTTTAGATAACGTTCTTGCTTTACATTAAGTTTTTAAGCAGACATGTAGTTAACATTCAGTCGTTCGTTTGTATGTCTAGAGGATCAGCCGTTTGTTCGTTCGTATGTCTTTTACTTCAAGGTCACGAGTACAGGTTGTGGCACTGTAGGACTATAAAGGTAGTGCCAGATGTCGCTAGAAAAATTTAAACATATTTTTTATGTAATATTATTAGTTAAGCAATGTAGATTATCTGACGAGATTATAAGTGTGTAATCTCGGCACGTTTACAATTTTGTTGGAGCAGTAACACTATGGTTAACAGACTTTAAACACTGTTAATTAATTTTGATAAGAAGAAGGAGCACGAAACTTACAAGCGTCACCGGCACTGGCACAAAAACGAATAGGACTGAACAATATGAGAGTTAAAATAAGGTTTGTTGCTCGACCTGGGCTACGTCCTGCAACATCGTTACACCGCTTCCCGTTAGATCAGTGAGTTAAGCGATGTTGGGTCTTTTCATTAGTTGGATGGGTGACCATTTAGATGATGTAGCTTCCCGTAGGCGGCTCAGACTTCTCATAAAGCTGTGGGTCCCCTCAGTCGCATGTTCAGTATTATACTTCACATTCTTTCATAGCTTAATAAAGGGAATTTAGTTTCATTAGTGTATCCAAATGTCGTGAACCGTTTTTTGTATATATATATATATATATATATATATAATATATATATATATATATATATATCACACACACACACACATCAAAGGTTGTTAAATGTGTACCACACACTCACCAGATAACATTATTAGTGTTCCATAAACTTAAAATACTATCTCTTTTGTTTAACTCGCTACTGGCGAGCAGGTGAGGGGTTTATACAAACATTTTTCACACACACAACACACACATCACACACACACACATGTAAATATATGTATATATATATATATATATATATATATATATGTATAGAAACGACGTAAGTATAGAGGAGCGTTCTGCACACGAGGAGAGAAATAACGAACAAATGAAAAATGAGGTGAACGCCCGGGAATCGAACCCAGGATCTTCCGATTGCCGGTCAGATGCGCTATTCCATTACACCACGGGCCTCGATCAGTCATAAGTCGAAATTCTCCTACATAGGGCAAAACCAATGCCCTGAGAGGGCACCCTCAAAATCGTGAATATGTACAGGGCATTGGTTTCTGCCCTATGTAGGAGAATTTCGACTTATGACTGATCGAGGCCCGTGGTGTAATGGATAGCGCATCTGACCGGCAATCGGAAGATCCTGGGTTCGATTCCCGGGCGGTTCACCTCATTTTTCATTTGTTCGTTATTTCTCTTCCTCGTGTGCAGAACGCTCCTCTATACTTCCGTCGTTTCTATACATTAATATACTGCGTGGTCATTGCAGTTAAATGTATATATATATATAAAACTCGTCCTAAGTTTAATTGCAGTATTCAGCACACTAAATTATAACACGCATCCATTCGGCTATCTTAAAAGTTAATTTAAAAGTTTGGAAATTAAAGTCTTAAGACTTTCCTTTCTAAACATCGCTAACTTCAACTTTAAAATATTTTTACTTCATTATTTTGATTTTTTAATGTAGTTTCAAAACAGGATTATCATAAAAATAAATGAGATAAATTTATCACCTTATTTGCCAACAAAAAAAAAAAAAAGTTGTAAAAAAGTATCCCTGGCCCCCTCCTTTTCCCTCCGTCCCCCCCCCCCCCACAAAGAAAGGAGCAAAAGGAAGAAGGGGTCTCTTATATACTCGATAAGGAAGACGAGTGTGTAACTTTCTAAAGATATGCATTAACAAAACTTAAATAATTAGAGTTATGTTCAAAGTGTAAACAACTTACTGCTGTTTATAAATTAGTGCCGAAGAATTACGAGGCTAATTTGGAGTCATAATTAAATTGCGTCTTTGGTGGTTTTTATGGACTTTGGGGGTTTATAATAAAAGTTTGGAAGTTGGTTGGAAAATCCGTAAGAAGGAAATGTATATATATATAATATTTATACTATATAAGTTAGTATATATACAGTATATGTGTGTGTGAGAGAGAGAGAGAGAGAGAAGAGAGGAGACAGACAAACAGACAGACAGAGACGTGAAGAGAAAGTGACGGCCAATTAATTTTTATGGGGTTACATGATTTTGCGCCAAATCTATTTTTTATAGATTTCAAAATAATTTTGAAAATTTTTGCTTTTCAAATTTCTTCGTACTTTTTTTTTTCCTTCTTAAATTTCTTTACTTTCAGATTTTGTTGAGAAGCTTTTAGTATTTTTAAGTAGCTTTATTGGGCGGACATGTGTTTTACGAGTTTTTACACCTTACTACGAAGTGTATATAGCTCAAACACACACACACACCACACACACACACACAACACACACACACACACACACATATATTTATTTATTTATTGAGAATTACAAATGTGATTTTATTAATTCGCTTCATAAAAGCTTCGATAATATGGAGTAGACTGGAAGTTCTTACACTGTGGTACGTAAGGTTCACACAGGTAGTACACGCAAAAACAGGCAACGTCCGTAACTCATTTTCCCACTTGTAGGGGTGATTGTACCCCCAGGTTCGCCTGAATCGAGCATTAACATGATAATGGGCGGGCTTAACACTAGTTGGTGTCAGCAGCTGGGAGCGAACCCAGAGCTTCACATCGAGTCCGACATCATAACCACTGAGGAACCGGGAGCGGGGGATGGTACACGCATTGTTGAAAAATCTATGCTAACAATAACTGTATTTACTAGAGGTATAACTTCCGGAAGATTGGCTTTAAGAAGTTGTGGCTCTATATAAATAGGTGCATGGCACAAAATAATTACTTATCAGGAAATTAATGCCATTATTCCATTAATAATTAAGGTTCCAAACCTTTTCTGGTTCAATTGGCACCTCAATACCATCTATCTTCTTTCGCGGCACCCCTCAGGATTTTCGTCTTCCATCGTTCAACACCCAGTTTCTCCGCCCCATCATACTGAGCACCACGTAACTTCAAACTGAGCCTATCTAGTTTCCTTAAGGACGTACTAAAATTTAAGTGTTTTTGTATGATTTGAATTTTGCGTACGTTCAGTAAATTTTGAATAAGTTACTTTTTTCGAGGGGGTTCTGTTGAAATTTCTTGGCACTCCTTGCAGCCACCTGCGGCACTCAGGTTCTGAACCACTATCGTTTAATAGTTCAGCTACGTAGTAATAACACATTTTCAGGTCATTTTCAGGTCATGTTCATATCAAATTTTAATCTATAACCTGCCGAAGAGGTAAAGGAGAGCGGTTGACTGTTTCACCTTCTGTATGCCTTTCTTTCTTTCGTCTTTTCTTCGTATGGCTCGTCGTAAATTCAGGGGTTCTCCCTTGTGTCCTGCGAAGGGGATGTCGCCGTTTCGTTGTTAGTATCCGTTGCCACTTTTTTAGTGCAACTCGTTGGCTTCCATCTGGGAGAGTCACACAACCACAAACAAGCGGTTACTTTCCCCTTCTATATGCGCTCGTCTACCTGTGTCTGGGTATTCGTCCTCTTTTACCAACGCTCCCTTTTGCTTCCCTTCGTTTTTATACCCTCATTTTCCCTCCCCAATCTCATTTTCTCTTATCTCTCTCTCTCTCTCTCTCTCTCTCTCTCTCTCCTCTCTCTCTCTCTCTCTATCTATCTATCTGTCTATCTGCATATGCAAAATCACAAATGCGAGTTCATTAAATTGTTTTATAAAAGCAAAACTGCTCAACGTAAAGGTCACTCCATACTAGAATCCTGTAAAAGATATGAAGAGTCCAAAAATTAAAACTCTTTGAATTCTCTGAACAAAAGTAAAAGGAAAAAAAACATAGAAAAAATAAATAAATGTAAAATTCATGAAATGAATTATGCAAACGATTTTAATGAAAGGGAGAAAAGAGCAAAAATATTGCAAATTTATTTTGAAATAATCTTCAGTTAGCTTTTGCTGACTCCGAGTATCAAAATTATTAGGAATTGTTTAAAGCTAAATTTGCAATAAAATTTGGGATTTAATAAGCCCTACACAGTTCAGATTCAGAGAGGATGATAATTATTAGGCACGTGCAGAAGGGGGGAAGGCTACAGGGGCTTGAACCCTCCCATTTGCCCCTTCATGCCTCAGAAGTGCCCTTTTTTTCCCCATAAATGTATAAATGCTGTGAAGAGACTTATGTTTTTTGAGGGGGGAGGAGATGGTGCCCTTTTTGTTAACTCTCAGCCCCCCCCCCCATCTGAAGTGTCTCGTGCACGGGCCTGGGATGATTCCACCTCAATGTTTAGATTAACAGTTAGAGGGATAATTTTGTATGGTTTAAATAGAAAGTCTTCGGTATCTTTGGACTTAAGCAAAGCATTTTATACAATACGAATCACTATCAATCGGAATAGATTTAAAGATAAGGTTTCTTATGAGTAGGAAATCACAAAAGATATTAAACAGGGTGATAAATTCTGAAATATTTATGGATCTAAGTCATTGCATGTTATGATGCGTTTCACAAATCTACAGGGTGTCCCATAAGTCCGGTATCATAGGAAAAATAAAAAAAAGGCAAAACAAAAGCTTTTATTGACAGAACGTGCTCAATATGTCCACCATTGTTTTCAATACACAAATTCAGACGTGATACCCAGTCAGCAAGCACACGGTGAATGATGTCAGGAGTAATGGTGTTACATGCCCCAATAATGCGCTGCCGCAAATGTTCAACACTCCTAATTTTCTTTGCGTATACCAGCGCTTTCAAGTGGCCCCAGAGATAAAAATCTAGCGGCGTGAGATCCGGGCTTCTAGCTGGCCATTCCACAGGCCCTCGACGTCCTATCCAATGACCAGGGAATTGTGGTACAGGTATTCCTTACTTGGGTGCTGTAATGTGCAGGAGCGCCGTCTTGCTGGAAACCATGTTGGAAATTCCTTCTTCGTTCAAGACATGGGAAATGCTTCTTCCTTGAGCATACGTAGGTAGGTGCCTCCAGGACATGTTCATCGAAAAAGAGGGGGCCTATGTGCGATCCTTCCAAATGCCACACCATACCATCACCCGAGATGCACCTTGTTCCTTTGAAGAGGTATACCAGTGAGGGTTGTTTTGAGACCAGTAGCGGGTGTTCTGTCGATTTACCTCACCATTTCCATAAAAAACAGCCTCGTCACTGAACAGAATGGTGGACGGGAAATTGGCATCCCGAGCATAAACTATGGTTTGTAGAAATAGCAAAACATGAATTTCTCCTATGATGCCGGACTTATGGGACACCCTGTATATTTAGGTTTCTCTCAAATTATGAAAAGTAATGTAATGTTTCGGGGTTGTTTAACCTTCTTTTGAAGGCAGAAGACGATCACCCGTCGTCTAACAATTGCACAGGGATCTTGTCCACTCCCGTATGGAATACGTTTTTCATGTGTGGGGTGGTTCGACCCACACAACAGAACTTGACTGGATGGAATCAAAGGCTTTTCGTCTTAACAAACTCCCCGCCTCTTACTGACTCTCTTCAATCCCTCTCTCTTCGCAGCATTGTTGCCCCACTCTCTCTTTATTATAACAGACACTGCTCTTCTAAAGTCTCTAACTGCATGCCTCCTCCTTTAAGGAGAGCAAACAGTACCAGACTTTCGGCACATTTTCATTCCTTTTCTGGCCAACTCTCTAACGCAACGGTTAATCAATATTTTCATTCTTTTATATCTATTCAACCGGTCAGCTCTTAAACAATCTTTCTCAATCCATCTTTTCCCCTATTTATGACTTCAAACGCAGTGTCCAGGTATCTCGAAAACCTTCCACCTTGATTTTGGCTCTCTTCTCCTTCTATTTGCGGGGGGGGGGGGGTGGGGTGCTGGCGTTGGCGTTCATCCTTGGCTCCGCTTTCCTGTATAAAAAAAATACATAGAAATTGTCTTTAGGATCTCCATAAATCTAACTACAAATATATATGTATATATATATGTTGTGTGTGTGTGTGTGTGTGTGTATATATATATATAATGTGTATATATACACTCGTGTGTGTGTGTGTGTATATATATATATAAAACCACGTACATATATGCACTTTAAATGTGCGTAGGAGATTTATGATGCCCCCAAAGACATTTTAATATTCAAGGAATAATTCATTCTTCATGTTTCTCTCTCTCTCTCTCTCTCTCTCTCTCTCTCTCTCTCTCTCTCTCTCTCTCTCTCTCTCTCTCTCTCCCTTCCCTTCTTCTCCCATTGTGGAATAAACTGTAGTCATAAATAAAGGATAAGGACACGTGTATTTTGCATGAATCAAATAACGAATTTTATTACACTTTTCCACACACACACACATACACACATATATAAATACACTTTTAACATCCGTAACGAGAGTTAGGTACTCTATAGTTATGGAAAAAAGTTCGGCAAAAAATCTATTGGTAAAATGTTGAAAACAACAAATTAACGAAACTTTATACCTGGTTGGAATAATAAATAATTTAGGGACCTTCTTTAATAAAAGAAAAAACACAAATAGGATTGAAATTATTATTAATACCTTCCCATGTCCCTTTCTGGTTGATGCCGCAAATGACTTGAGGAAGAAGGAAATCTATGATAAATTACAGTTTTTATCCGTGAAAACATTTTATTTATTGTATCGGCGATAGATATCTAATTTTCTGACCAAAATACAAAGAGTGGTATTAATGGAGTCAAATTTAAAGTCTACAGAAGTTGTCAGCTTTCTCCCACAAGGTAACGTATTAGTTTCCTTGCTGTTTATGATAATGATTGGTGCAGATATTAATGACAGTCGTATTGTATGACACAAAGATACGCGAGGAAATCTCATAAGAAAGAGTATCGTAGAAAAATTACAAAGTGACAATGAAACATTATTCAATTGGGCAGAAGACAACAGAATGAAGTTCAGCGAAGAAACATCCCAACTTCTTTGATATGGTAACAATGGTGTCCGGACAACTGCCCCCTGGACAACCGCCCCCCGGACAATTGCCCCCCGACAACCGCCCCCAGGACAATTGCCCCCGTAGGACAATTGTCCGGGGGGCGGTTGCCCGGGGGGCAGTTGTCCTAGCACCAAGGAAAATACTCGAGGGTTGTGTCCCTAATCTTAGAAATGAAATGGAAACACATTGGAATGAGAGAATAGGCAGATTCTGTACTGTCTCAACTTCGGTGGGACGGGAATCCATGAAAACGAGAATGGAAAATGCTCTCAGAATACGAGGCCCAAAACTTTTTAATGTACTGCCAAAAGAGCTGAGGAACCTCTAGCACACCAACCCCATTAATTTAAGGAACTAGCTGGACAGGTTCTTGTGCAAAGTCCCTGACCAGCCATGAATGTCTGGCTACGAGGGCACGGGGAGAGCGGAAACCAATTCTCTCCTCCAGCAAACCCGCAAATGAGGCGGGATGCTGCAGAGGGGATGACCACAGGTCGATCCTGAACCGTCGTTTGAAACCATCATAAGGTATCATAAGGTTAGATAATAAAGCCGCAAATATGCTTTAACGTGGTACAAGTTTGATTTTATAAATAAACAAGAATAATTTATTTTTTGAACCTCCCAAACCCAAATTATTCACCTACCCAGAATTGAGCATTCTCCAACGAAATCAGTGTGTCTAATATACAGACTATGTATATGGCGTGTTATACAAATATTCATTACAGTAGAGCATTGGTCATACTATACTATAATGGACTACTGATCATACTATACAAAGGTTATTATACTTTTCAGCATAACAAAATGAACGTAACAAAATACAGTTTCATTAAAACGAGGGAACAATGTTTTTGTTCCAAAAGAAAAACTCATTTTTTCTCTATAATACTTTTAAATATATTTAAAACAGCGAAGTTTATGTAAAGGTTTGAGTTACATTAGAACTACAGGGTGATTCACTCGCTGGTAGCCCCAGAGTATCGCTAATACGATACTCTGGGGTTACCAGCGAATGAATCACCCTTATATTATAGCACCAAAACATTATTTAAAATAATGGATGCTAAAACAATAATATATAAGGGGATAACCGATGCAATAGAGAAACCCAAATATTATCCAACGTAACAACTACAGTGATCAAGTTGAAGAATAACTCATCTTCTCTCAGGCGGTTTTTTTTCAATATTATTAATGGTAATGGCCTCGTTTTTTCTTGGGTAACTACTTTTATTTGTAGTATCAACCAGGCAGGAATAAGGAATACGAGATGGGGGCCGGGGAAAAAGGACGTCTTATTATAATTTTCATCTTAATGACTTTTTTTGTGTGTGAAAAAGGGTTTACCCATTTTTTACAAATAACTTACAGCAGTTGGAATGATCGTGTATCGGTCACACATTCAAAAGAATCACGGGCTCCTTTACCAATGATATAAAATCATTTTTTTAACTCTCAATGTATGTATATGTTTTCTCATTTCTGAAATTGTCAGTATTTTTCCACACGGTTGTTTTTTTGGCGAATTTATTTCCTACAGCTGTACCTTAAATAAACTAAGAGTATATATATATATATATATATATATATATAATATATATATAAAGAGCGCTTCAGAATAATAATAATAATAATAATAAATAGCAGATATATGTTTAACATAATCTTATGATAATCTTATGCCTTAGTAAAAGATTTTTCACTGCCTTACTCCAGTAATTGCTTTGCATAGCATAAAATTTAAAAGGAAACTCAGTTTTTATACATAATACACATTATAATCGTGAGATTCTACACAAGATATAATCTGTAGGGTGCATGACTAGTAGATTTTACGCTGGCACGAACCATACCCTATGAACTCTGTTATAATATATATATATATATATATATATATATAATATATATATATATATATATATATATATATATATATCAAGTTACTATATCAACCTCCTGTCTTTATTGAGCTGTTAAGTGGCCCTTTACCGAGTTAACTCGTGAATGTAAGGAGGCTAAAGTAGAAAGCATACGCTACGTTATTATGAAATTTTGCTTGTTGGTGCTTTCGCTCAGCGTTTATGCCTTGTTATATTGGCACCGTCAAAAAGAGGCTGAAGTCACTCAGTGCCAAAGTTATTTCCTAAATAGGTTTTAGGAACGAAATATTTTGATATAATCATTTTTAAATTACTAATAAAATAATTTTTCTAGTAGTTTATGCCTATTTTTCTTTCTTATTTCGGGGTGAAAGTGTCAAAATATTTTGGAATTTTATTATTTCTTTATATGAAATAAAATAGTTTTATGTTAGAGTATTTTGGAGCTTTTACCCACTCATGAAAAAAGTGTGGATTTTTGTTTTTGTTTTTTTTATATTTCGCCTGTGAGGAATGGTTAGTGAAGGTTACGTCTACTGCGCTCAGATATTTATGAATGAAAATTTGTTGTCCTCCCATTTATTATTTAGTTTTAAGAGTTTATTTTTATTACTCATTTTGAGGTACATAATGTCAATTTCATTGTGTAGCGATTTTTTAATTTTTTTAAGTAAATTAAGGACGGGAATCAGGCGTACCTATATGGGCTGTGCGTCCTATAAAAAAGTATCCCCCGTCAAGAAAGATAGTAAAGAACTTGATAAATAGTGTTTAGAAAGGAAGATATATTGTAAGTTGGTGGAAATGCACTGAGAGGAAGTGAATTCCACAGAGTGTATGTACGTGGTATGAAAGAGTTTTTGTAAAGGGATATGCTGCAGTGTGGTTTTTGTGTTGAGAAGGCATGCGCGCTCCCAGAGGATGTGGTGAGTCTCGGATAGGCGAGGGGAGTAGAATGATTTTGCTAAGCTTCTCGGAGCATTGGTTATTAAAATATTTAGAAAAAAGAGAGAGGCGGAAACATTTCTACGTAGGTAAAGTGAAGGTAATTTATTAGTAGTTGAACTATTATTAATTGTTATGACTATTTTGAATGGGGTCTAGATGGTTTAGGGCCACCGCACCACATCCGGTCTAAAGATGAGAGCAATAGCGAATCTGGGAGCGTACATGACTTTTGTAAATGATGGCTATTTGCTCATCGGTGAAATAATGCCTGGTCTTATAGAGAAGACCAAGCTTTTTGGATGGGGTTTTAGCTATTGATTTAATGTATGTGGACAAAGAGAGATTAAAATTCGGGTGAAGACCTAGTATCTCAATACATAGAGAAATGGATATTAATGAATTATTGGAAAGTACGAGCACATTAAATGGCGGATAATATATTTAGTTTTGAATACATTGAAAGAAGCCATATTATTAGTTCCCACTCAACGAGAGCTGAAAAATCTGAATTTAATGAAAAGGAAGTAAGCTGCTTGCAGATTGAGAGTTTGGTGTGAAGAAAAGGAGGTTTAAATTCGCATGAGGTATAGAGAGTTAAGTAATCAGCATAAGAATGAATAAGGTTGGCGGTGACAGAAAGGAGATCATTTATATGAATCAAGAATAGTGCTGGAGCCAACAGAAATCCCTGAGGTACACCAGAATTAATAGAGTAAAAACGGGAATGAGGAACATCCAACACGACCCTGATTATATGGTCAGATAGAAAAGAGAATAAAAATTGCATAAAAGGGGGACAGGTCAAAGGAAGAGAGTTTGGGAAGTGTTTGGTGCCAAACTCTATCGAAAACTTTGGAAATTTCTAGAGCGAGAATGTGAGATTCACCCTGTTTGAGGGACCATGACGAAAGCTATACTGCCTGGCTAAAATCAGTTTATTTTTAAGGTGTTTTGTAATGTGATTGTTGACTATTGTTTCGAATGTTTCTCCTATAATAGAGGTGAGTGAGATTGGTCTGTAGTTAGAAGGATCTCAGTGATTTCTCTTAGGGACTGGGTAGATGTTGGCAGTTTTCCAAGAGGAAGGAAATATAGAAGAATGAAGGGATAGGCGAAAGAGTTTGTATAGTACGGCAGTAAGTTCGGAGGAACATTTTGTGAGGACAACAGGCGGAACTCCGTCCGGACCAGGGAGCTTTATCGAGCCTAAGTTTATGAAGGACGCGCTTGACGTCCCTGTTTTTTAACACAAGATGTAAAATTTGTGGAGCCCCCGTATCCAGACGGTGGAGGGGAAGGGAGTGGGGGAGGGGAGTGCAGCAATTAATTTCTATTTCCAGTCTTTGTGGCTAAAGTTCATAATTTTTAACGTTAACTGTACTTTCCTATTCATTCCACAAATTTTACCAATATTCATTAAGCCTTTAAGGCCGCGTGGTCGCAAATACGACCACTAACCCTTTCCATCCCAATTTATTCACTAATTATAATAAAACTACACTATTATGGCGTTCATATAGACCCGCTTGGTCGGAAAGGGTTAACTTTTCAAATTATTTTTAGCTCTTATTAAACAATGATGGTCGCAAATAAAACCACTATCTCTTTCCCTCTCTCTCTTCAATAAGAAAAACAAAACAACACGTTTATATTATTTCGCATCTTTGTAGTTAGTTTTAGCAAATGGGAAATGTTCAAATTTTAATTCGCGATTCAAGCATAAAATAGTTTAATGGATATTTTTATTCCCTGATGTTATTTTTGTTCATTGTTCATTCATTGGTCATTGTTCATTCACTAATACCATTGTTTGGTGCTATTTTAGCGGCATCATTTTTCATTAAAGAAATGATGTATAGCTTTTTAATCCTCATGCGCTCATTTCGAATTCTGTAAGTGGTTTCATTATAAGTTTGTTAGAAATACTTTTACAGTTTATTAAAGGTCTTAGTTTGATAGTTTATATTATATATATATATATATATATATATATATATATATATATATATATATATATATATATATATATATATAGACGAATTCTCAAATTCTACTTCAGAACACGAATCTTGAAACAAGTGTAGATTTTTTACCACCAAAGCTCTTAGAATCTTTTTAAGTTATAGGATAATTTGGATTTTATTGGATAATAATATAATAATAATAATAATAATAATAATAATTCTGGAGGGCCATCAGGCCAGACGAACACGGCCCATTGCGCTACTCCTTGAATTATTATTACCAGCACCATCGGGAATCGAATTCCCGCCTTCACTGGCTTCATTTCGTTTATAGGGAAACGTTGTTACACACTGAGCAACGCTCGCTGGCGAATGGTGGACACACGTGAAAATGAAACCCATTCTCTGTAAGCAGAGGAATGGTAACCTTCAAGCAATATGATTCCGATACCATGGCTAACACCGTTACATGGGTAACATCATTTCCATAAAAGCGAAGTTACAGAGGCTATGGGCTAACAGAGACCAAAAAATCTACTTTAGGTTAGCGCAAGAAAGAAGTTTTTTTAAAAAAAGAGATAAAAAAAGGCAAGGAACTAAAAATAAAAAGATTTAACCCTTCCGCTGAGGCGAATTTCGAAACGGTACGAATTTTGGAACTGTATACGGACCACCGGCAGCGAAAGGGTTAGAAACTCCCACACGACACACTTATAAACGTGTAAAGCTTTCTCACGGAAATAGTGTATATATATATATATATATATATATATATATATATATATATATATATATTAATAAAGTCGCTGCTGACAGAAAAGAGTAGTGAAAGAAGACTTATAGGATAGAAAGAAAAAGTATTATGAAAATAACAATGCTTTAGTAGACGAACGTGAAAATTTATTTATTATATACAGAGGGTTGACATAAGTAAATAGACACAACGATGATTATCCTCAAGAACAAATGGCTTCAAAAAGCTTATCAGTGGAATGCCAGAACGTGTGTCAGCTTCACATAATGGAAAGGGGGAAAGCAACACGATTCTAAATATATTCATTCAATAAATTTGTTATTAATTACTGATTTTTATTATCAAATTAAAAAACTATGGAAAAAACAAAACAAAGGTGTCTATTTACTTTTGTCAACCTTCTGTACAAGACGTCATTATTTCATCGCCGCGCCATTTCTTCGTTGAAAGCCAAATTTCACCACGCTGTGAGACTGAGTATATAATATATATATAATATATATATATATAATATATATATATATATTCCAATCCTAAGCATTAGAACTAATTAGATGAAAAAGAGTGTTATCAGTGCTTGCGTAATTTATTTTTTATTTTTTAAAGAAACTTTATAACTTACTTTTAAATTATCTCTTTTTATTAGTATTAATTTTTATTATTATTATTATTATTATTATTATTATTTAAAAGTTTTAAATTTGGCCTCTCAGACAGTTACGTACATGTAAGTTCTGTTTGTATGTATTGTACATACAAATTAATTCTTGCATTTGTCTTCTTATTTTAATATTTTTTATATTTTTTATATTTTTTATATTTTTTATATTTTTTATTTTTTTTTACATTTTTTATATTTTTTATATTTTTTATATTTTTATATTTTTATTTTTTTATATTTCTTATTTTTAATATTTGTAATTTTTTAATATTTTAATATGTTTTACATAGACACATTTATTAAAAATGCTATAATGAAATTAATATCCAGACAGGAATTATCTATTGTGATATTTAAGCTTATAAGGCCATCAATTATTTAAATGTTTAATATAATTCACTCCACTGAAAAGTGTTTCAAAGTTTGTGTATTAAACTGTAGTTTTAGTTAATATACGTATAAATTCGGTTTAGTCTTTAATTCTTTATATGAAATGTTTATAATTATTCTTTATATAAATATTTTTATAATTATAACTAAATAACTAAGTAACTAAATAGTGGATTTTAGCCCATAAAGCGCGTCCGCTTGCTAAAGGCAGATTACAGATGTACAGAGGGTTGGCAAATGTAAATAGACACCTTCAGTTTTTTCCCTATTTTTTTATTTGATAATAAAAGTTATTAAATATAATAATACATTTATTCAATCGATATATTTAGAGTCTCGGTGCTTTCCCCACTGTACTATGTAAAGCTGTAAGCTGTGTTAGTGTTGGGTTGCATGAATGCAAATGGTATGGGGGTCTCTTGCAGCATTTGTAGATAGAACTGTCAATGGTTACGTTTATCAAGAAATCTTGGAGTCTGCAGAACAGCCGTATGGAGACGAACCATTTATTTTTCAACATGATCTGGCTTCAGTTCAAGTGCTTCCTGCAACATCTGCGTGGTTTGATGTTCATGAAATTGAAGTACTACCATGGCCAGTTGATTCTCCCGATCTTAATCCGATAGAAAATCTTTGGAATATTGCTAAGCAGAAGGTCCAAAAGAGTAAACCAGGAATACTTAGTGAACTGAAGAGGTTTTTGATGACAACCTGGCAATCGACAACTACAGAAGAATGCAAGAGGCTTGGCGACTCTATGCCACGTCGACTGGAGGCTATAATCAGGGCTAAGGGTGGACCAACTAAATACTAAGACGCAGAGCTAAAAAGTCTTCGATAAAGTTTTAATATATTGGCAGTACTCAATAAACATGATGAATTTGTTCTATTTTTTGTAACACCTGACAAGACATTCTGATATTTTGGGATGTCTTTATGAATTAATTTTTCACTATGTAATAAGATTTTTGCTATATTTTAATGTTTGTTTTTAACTGCATTCTAAATGGTACTAGACGCTTGGCTATATATATATGAAACGTCTACTCGACATCTCATAATGAAATTGTCTTTCTGAAATGATAAATATGATAGCTATTTTGAAATGTTGGCAGATATTTCAACTAGTCGAAAATGGTGCTTGAATATTTCAAATTACAGGTACGGGAAACTGATAAATTTCTAAGTCCAGTTTTCGATTTCAGTTTAAGTTTGAAAAATTTCGATTTCAGTTACGATTTAAGATTTTAATTTTTTTTTCGATTTGAGTTTATTTTTCGATTCAAGTTTTATGTTTTTCGATTCGATTCAATTTAAATTTCGATTCCAGTTTTTTTTTCAGATTTCTTTAAGAATTTCATTGTACTATTTTTCACTCACTTATGTAGATATAGATAGTATAGCTATTATCGAACTGACAAACTTAATGATCAGAAAAAACTGAAGGCGTCCTTACCAAGTGATTAAATTTAGGTCAACGAAAGGAGCACAGTCATTATTGAAAAGTATTTTGATATGGGATAAAAAAATTTCCCCCCTAATTCTCTTTCTTTCATTTTTAAGACCATTGTCTCTAGTACTTTCAGCTGCGTTATTTTCTACATCGAATTAAAGGATAAATAGATATTTTAAACCCATACAAATGTTAAGTCGCAAAAAGAGGAAAATAATTCACGTTATTTATATTTTTTTGCAATTCAAATGCTTCTCAAAACTGAAACGCAAAACTGTTATTTTTAAATCTATTCGAATTCAGATTTCAGTTTTTGATTGTTTTTCAATTTCAGTTCGAATTTCGATTTTAGTCGTCAGAATTTTTTTTTTAGTTCGATTTTTTTTCGATTTCAGTTCATAAAATAATATCGATTTTATCAGTTTATCGATTCCAGTTCGATTCAGTTTCCCATCCCTGGTTTGAAATATATAAAAGTGTAGAAATTAAACATTTCATTTGAATAATAAGTTAGTTTCCTATTCTTTACGCCTTGACGCGACGCATGCGCAGTGGGGTTAAATTATTTTGAAATTGTGACGCAGTTTATTTAGTGTTCCTATTTACATCTATCTCGAAGACAGGAGAAAACAACTATTATATTTGTGCATTTATTCATTTATTCCATGTAGGCTTCGGTCTTCTAAGTGACTTTCATGCAATTATTAATTTTACTTATTTGGCCAGGCCTTGACTAGTAAAGTTTTTCAAAATTAAGAACCAGCCTGTGACCTTGAGCCTAGCCTTAGAACTACATCTCTTGATATACATTAGGCCTATCCTAAGTGCAGTACCCCAAGTTCAGTAGTTGCGTAAACAGACTATACTTGAGAAAAGAAACTGATAAGTTAGAAAGGGTTTGGGATACACCAACCAAAATTAACCCAGAACTGAGAAGTAAAATATTTGGAGAAAAAATTAACTGAACTACATGTAGATTCGTATTCACTTGAAAAGCGTCAATTTATAAGAAAAACTAATTCATGTATTTAAAAATGATAAATCGCTTTGATAATGCAAATTACAGGAAGTTATCTGACAGGGATACAGACTCAATTACAAGACCCAATGGATACAAATTGAAAGTCAAAAGTTTTTAAAAGTAATGTTGTGAAAAAATTCTTTTCATTAACTTTAAAATTAAACTCCTTTTAAACTTCATTTCATTGTTAGACAATTCATTAAACATTTCACTAGACATTTCAGAGTAGTATTTTCAACTGTTTAAAAAATGTATACAATTTAGACATTTAAAATGACTTACTGAAATGTCTGACGAAACGTTTAGCTAATGGGAAATGTCTAATGCATTAGACAGTCCAAAATTTACAAAATTGGGACACTGAAATATTTAACGAAACGTCTGCTTCTATTTAAAAAGTGGCACATAGAGGTGCCTTTAATCACAGTGACGTCATAGATACTCGATATTCCTTATAAATGTGCATAACTTAAAGGTATTATCAAGGTCATGAGTGCATTTGAGGCAGTATTCTATTTTTTTGGTCCGGAGATGTAAATCTACTCTGAGGTTTTGACTCCCGAGAGTTCCCATCAAACTCCCGTCTCTGCCAGTGGGGAGGTCGGGGGTTCGACTACAGATGGCGCTAGTTAATCCAGGCGTTAGCCTCAGAGATATGTCATTTTTTGGCCTGTCTATTGGTTATTACGCACCGTTTTAAAAAACAAAGTTACACAAATGTTTTAGGAAAGTGTTAAAAAAAAAATTTTTATTGTTATTTACGCAGAAACAACTGTCAACGAGTCACTATTCCCACTGCAATGAAAACCGATAGATGGCGTGCTTTGTGTTCGAGAGTAGGAGAATACCACAAATCCAATAAAGTGAATGATCATACTTTATCACACAGGATGCTTTTATGCGTTTCTAACCGGTAACAAACATTACCATGTTCCTTTACATGAATTACATGTATTTTATTGACGTGTCTAAAACAGGCAACACTGTGGACAAATTTCCCATATATATATATACAGGGTGGGCCGAAAGTCTGGATCCATAGGAAAATATTTATTTTAATACATAAATTACAACAAATGGTAAATACTTAAAATGAATATCAACTTTAACTCGTAAATGCGTATCCGTGATACTGTACAGTAGTTCGTACTCCAGTATAAATACTCAAATACTTTTTTTATTTCAGCCCAGAAATGGCTTCGAATCTAACAACAGAAGACCGGTAGAACTTGTGCTCATGTACGCAAGACAGGGCGCTGCACACAGAGAAGTTGCTACCGAATTCAATAGAAATCATCCTGATAAGCATCCAGTAACACATGCGACTGTTGGCAAGTTGTTTAAAACGTTTCAAAGAAACAGGAAGTGTACATGATCGACGGCGTTCTGGTCGTCCAAAAACTGCAACTGATGAAAATACCTCTGCAATGGTATGTGAAACTTTAACGAATAGTCCAGTAAAGTCAACAAGAAGATTATCAAATGAAACACGCATCTCGAGAACGTCAATTCGAAGAATTATTAAACATCATAAATTCCATCCCTAAGTGTCTCGATGTCAGAGGCCGCCAATTTGAGCATTTTATAATTTGTTGTTTATACTGGAGTACGAACCACTGTACAATATCACGGATACGCATTTACGAGTTAAAGTTGATATTCATTTTAAGTATTTACCATTTGTTGTAATTTATGTATTAAAATAAATATTTTCCTATGGATCCAGACTTTCGGCCCACCCTGTGTGTATATATATATATATATATATATATATATATATATATATATACAGGGTGTCCGAGAATTATCTGTACAAGTTTTGGCTGTTATTAAAAGTCAACCATGAAGTGTAGAAATTCCAGTTTGTCCCATTTTACAGAGAATCTCATTAAGTTTTTCTGATATCAAGTTTTGACAAGTTTTTTTAGAAATTCCAGTGTGTCCGAAAATTATCTGTACAATTTCATCTTTTAATAAAATTCTTGATAAGACATAAAATTCTTAAACAAGATTATTTAGAATCTGTATTTTCAAAAGTTTCTTTTATTAAAGTAACGTTGTTACAAACATTCGATATGTGCACCATCAGTGATTCGCAAAACATCCAATCGATAATCCAAATGTTGCCATGTACGCTGCAGCATATCCACATCAATTCGCTCAATAGCAGCTGTGATTCTTGCTTTTAAACCATCAATGTCTGTCACCCGCGTACAAAAAGAAAAACTTGTCAAAACTTGTTATCAGAAAAAACTTACTGAGTTTCTCTGTAAAATGGGACAACACTGGAATTTCTACACTTCATGGTTGACTTTTAATAACAGCCAAAAATTGTACAGATAATTCTCGGACACCCGGTATATATAAAGCGTTCAAAAGTTTGATTCAGTTTGATTCAATTGTTAGACATGAATTTTACCCTGTTTACTAGGAGCAACAATGAAGTAAAAATCCAGTCAAATATGATGTAAAAATTTCAACGAAATTGGACTTGTTGAAGACAGAGGTCGGTCGGCGAGACCGAAAATCTCTGGGTGGGGGTGGGGGTGGTGGGGAGTGTTGAAAGTATCTGGGAATCTTTTCCTCATAGCCCCAAAAAATTTATCCGACGTTGTAGCGTAGCTGCCAATTAGGGATGCCCAGATCAACGTCTTCATCTCCTTCAGAGAGCAGGTTTGCTGTCAGCACTTTAAGCAACCTTCAAACAGATAAAAGTATCATCACGAATATTATGGTTTCTGTTGTTTTTTGTTTTTTTATTGAGGTTGTTTAACATCCTTCGCAACATCTAAGGTCATATGACGGAGGGGACCTACAGCTTTACGTGGGATCCGAACCACGAGTCGCTACATAATCTGGGCGCGGAGGACGGTCTCCCATCCAACTACTACCCAGACCCAATGTCGCTTAACTTCGCTGATCTCCGGGAAGCGGTGTTATGACATTGGCCACCCACGACGTAGCCCTTATGGTTTCTGACAAGGTGACTTTTTACACCTCTTGGGAAGTTAATCGACGCAACTGTCGAGTGTAGGGCTCCGAAAATCCACATACCAACAATGAACATGTAAGAGACAGACCAAAAAGGAATGTCTGGTGTGGTATCATGTTCGACCATTTCATTCGCCTTTTTTTAGTTACAGCTATGACATTTCCGCAAGACGGTGCACCGCCTAATTTTAGCAACATTGTGTGTGTGTGTGTGTGTTTGCTTGCATAATACCGAAAATTTTCAATACCGGTATTTGGAGGCAATTATGCTAATCCCGGTATTGATACCGGTATTATGAAAAAAATAATTTATTTTGATTTATTATGGTGCCACCCTACCAACCCTCCCACAAGTCTGAGGGACTTGCAGTACTCACCATATTTACTATAAATTAATGACCCAATTCCAAATAGATGGCATTCTATTCGAAAAGTTTATACAGTAAATTACTAAATTGTAATAAAAATATTATTTGAATTTTTGTTTAGCATATTATTATACAACTACTGGGGTAGATAGAAATTATTAGTATCTAAATATTTATTTCTTAGTTTGATTTTGAAAGTATGCTTTGAGGAAACAAAGATCATCTAGGGATTGTTCAGATAGACTTGATCTCAGTTTCGTCAGAAATAGGCCTGCAGCAGAAAAGGCTCTTTCTGATTCTGCACTTGTAGGTTTAATTGAAAGCAGTGCCTTGTACAGCTTCTCTAAATTCTCACTTCTCTGTAAAGTAACTTCCAAGCTTTTAAATTCATTAGTAACATCAAAATCAATGGAATTTTTTTTAGATGGCACTTTTCCTAGTTTGTCCATTTCTTGCATGTATTCACTCAGTAATGAATCTGCTTCCACTTCAGTCTTATTTGCAGCTACATTTTCAGGGTTACATGGAAATTCCTGTTCTTCCATTTCTATCTCCAAATCAACCACATTCTTAGGGAAAAGTCTTTTATGGAGCCTTTCTGCAGTTCTTTTGAGAACTAATTTTGATGGAACAGAAAAACTTTCCTCTTCTTGAACTTTTAAAACTTCGGGATTATGAAGATATTTGATTAAACCTACAATGTCTTGCTGTCTTCTTGAGATGTAACGATTTCTAAGACAATCTTTTAACTCTTTTGCTATTGGATTATTTTTCTCTCCTAGTTTCTTTGAAATAAATTTCATTGATGATTCAGCTGTCAGGAGTGATGCATCTTTCGAGCATAACCCTTTAAGAATTATTTCAACAGGACGTAAGGTGTCATAAAGGTTTTCAATAATTTCCCACTCTGTTGAAGAAATGGCTACAGTTGAATGAATCACTCTTAAAGCTAGTGCAATAAATAGTTTTCTTTGATAGAAAGGAATAGAAAACGAAAAAAAGAGGTTAACTGCAAAATACCCCGAAACTTTTTTTTTCTCCGAATCCTCCAAAAACAGTTTATTTGCCCATCGGAGGACTAAATTGCCTAAATTTTACAATAGCAATTTTTGTCAATACCGAAAACCTATAATATCGGTATTATTTGTACTTCTTCAATACCGGTATTAATACCGGTATTTCAATACCGGTTTTACCCCTAGTGTGTGTGCCCCTTTTAACCAAGTCACTGGATTAGTGAGGTAGCACTTTTTGGCCATCGCGGCCACTAGATCTGACACTTCTAGATTTTACTGTGTAGTTATTTAGAAAACATATTCCCCACATCAGAAAAGAGCAAAATATGCGTGAAGTGAGATACTGAATCCGCACTGCAACTGAAACAGACACTCCAGAAATGGTGACCCGAGTGTGGGCAGAGGTAGAGTATCGCCTTAACATTTGTCCTGCTAACTTAAACTAACCTACCTTAATACCAACTGAGATCACGTTGAGTTACATTGAAATTTACAAAAATACTTCTGTAAATTGCACCTGTTTTGATGTTATTTTAACATAATTTGAAGGAATTATTAAAAAGCTTTGAAATTTAAAAAAACATTCAGAACTTTGTGGATATCCTGTGTGACTGTAGATTGATGTTAATATGGAGTCTGAGGTAAATTTACTTCAATTTCCGTATTAACACCAATACTAATTTAACACCTCTCTCTCTCTCTCTCTCTCTCTCTCTCTCTCTCTCTCTCTCTCTCTCTCTCTCTCTCTCTCTCTCTCTCTGTATATATATATATATATATATATATGTACCTTTGTTAACCTTGGTTTTGCTTCCTTCCGAATTGTTCACTCTGACGAAGATAAAGCTTGTTGCTCCACCTCGGACCTACAGCTTAACGTAGAAAACGACCCACGACCCACCATGAGTGGTCAGAAATTACAAAGTCCTTTCCCGGACTCGATCTCACGACCTCTCGATCAGCAGCCCAGCGTCTTAACAACTGGGCCAACCAGGGTATCCACTTGTCTACCAACATATTTTTTTCTGGACGGATGAACAGCTGGGTAATCTGCGCGCAGCCTGCTTTCGCCGGGAATCGAACCCAGGACCAGTGGATCTGTAATCAGCGATGCTAACCACTGCACCATATATATATATATATATATATATATATATATATATAAAGAGAGACAGACAGACAGAGAGACAGGCAAGACAGAGACAGAGATATCAAAGCATCCATTTCATGAACGTCATAAAAATGTTTACTTGTATTACCAACAGCATTTATGCAAATTAAGAAAATCTTCACAAATTATACATCAAAAGTAATTGGATCTTACTGTGCCAATAAACCACAAGTCTTCCAAAATCTTTATATTATACATAAAAATTGGTTTGATCTTAAAATATGCCAATACCTCTCAAACCTTTCCAAATGAAACTACTGTTACACACTTTATTTAAAATACCTCGTTAGTATGAAATGTAACTATCATTCGTACCAACAGCATTTTCAAAAAACATAAAATAGAAAACACATTTATTAAATAAAAGTAATGCCAACCATGAACGTAAAAAGTGTAAACTGTAAAAAAAATGTAAATGGCTTTTGCTAGCAACTTCAAACACTACTTTATCATGAAATTCTAAAGAAGCGAAAATTTTTATAAGGCCTCTTTTAACACCGTTTTCAAAAGGAAATTATTTATTTCTGATTTAAAGATCTTGTTTGTGTTTCTCTCCAAATGACGTCCTTCCCATGAAGGTAATGTTGAGGGAACTCCCTTTTCACTTTGAAGTTATAACTGTTAAAGTGAAACCCGCCAGTTTGTTTTTCTTTAAACAGGAATGAGAAAGTGCATTAAAAACACGCTTGTTTGTGTGTGTGTGTGTGTATATATATATATATATATATATATAGATATATATATATATACATACAGTATATATCAAAGGTGTTCTTAAATTATCTTTCCTATTTCCGATGTAAATTAAAGGAAATAGGACAGATAATTTAGGAACACCCTGTACATACTGTATATTATTTATTTATTATTTATTTGAGAGGTTTCTCAAACATTTATTTTTATACATGACTTCTAAAAGATGTTTTATATACAATAACTCTTCGAGCTACTCCATGTTGTAACGCAATATAATAAATGTGGATGGATGAAGGAATAATACAGGGTGAGGAGTGCGTTTTGAGGGAGAGTCGTTTTTAATTCAAATAATATGAAGAGAAATCTTGATATTTTGGATTTGATATTTTGGATTTGAAATTTTGGATTTAATATTTTGTACATGATTTTCAACATTTACTTTTTTATCTAAATTAATGTCAAGTACTTTAACTTCATTTATTACAAAAGTAGAGTATTCCAAAATTTTATTTGATAGTTTGTATTTCGTGTCTTTTGGTGTTAATCATATAAAATGACTTTGTCAGGTTCAATAAAAGTTTATTAGCACACATTCATTTATACACATTTTATCATTGCCTGTTTGTTTCATTTATACCAAACTGCTTTAGTAAGTGTTAACTTGCAAGAGAGAGTTACAAGGAGGAGTTACAAGGAAAAGAAGTACCTCAAAAGGCCTTGCGGCCCATACCGAGGAGGTACCAATGGCAACGGGTGCCAGGGAAAATTTTCTACACACTCAAATAGTGTGCAAGATTTGGTCTAACCTTTTCTTGAACTGATCCACCGAGGAACTGTTCCTGTTATTAAAAGTTTATTTTTCTTTCAACTATCCTATCAGTAGTAGAAAACTGGATAGAAAAGTAGAAGGCTCTCTCCACACCCTCCGCTCCCTCCCTGCCAGAGGCAGGTACGGAAAAAGGTTGAAGAAAATACCTTGACCCTGGAAAAGTAGCCAAGGAAATTTTACAGGAAAGTGGAGAATATATAAATAGCTCTATATTTACCTTGCTCACAGAGACACCGTGCAAGCGAACTCCTGCAGAGTTTTCTTATGTTTTAATCTTAAGCTATCAACGTGTTAAAGTAATTCCCACATATACTAGTCCTAAATCGTTTCAAATCCAACTTCTAACCACTGTTGCGAGTTGGGTTATCATTTGAACTAAACATGTTTCTAAAATCGACATCTTTGAACCCGCGTCACGTAAGCGTCGATTGTAGCCCATATGCCTAACGAAAGGGATTAACTTTGTGGCATTTTTCGCCAGTTTCCAATCCACCTACCTACTTCCCCACCAATACCCAGCGCGCGCACTTCGGCCATTAGCCGGCGGTGAGGTACCTTATCAAAGGCCTTCTAATCAATCGCCCTACTCTTATCATACTCACTCAACATGACGTAGAAAAACTCGAGCATGATGGTGAGACACGACCTATGCCGTCTAAACCCATGTTGGAGTCCCCAAGTAGCTTGTAGGAATCCAAATGGTCAACAATCCTACTCGCTATTATCCCCTCTAAATATTTACCTACAACTGAAGTTAAATGGTGTTATTTATAGAGGTTCCAAGCCTCTCTTCCCACGCATGAGATAGCAGTAGCGTCCTAATCGTAACAGTAGAGAAAAAGACAATACTAAAAGTTTTTCTTTTTTTTTGCAGTCAGAGGAGAACATCCCTAACCTAAGCTAAAAGGACCTAAAGGAATTGGCAGCCAATTTCTCTAGAATCCCACGACTCGGGACCGGAGGGCTGTCACACCCCAAGTATAAAGTTTACAACACCCAGAAGGAACGTGCATAACCTTTATACCCCCTGCGGAGAGAGAGAGAGAGAGAGAGAGAGAGAGAGAGAGAGAGAGAGAGAGAGAGAGAGAGAGTAGAGTAGAAAAATATTTTCAAATGCAACTGAATATGCAGTATATTACGATAAAAAAAGACATATTTTTAGCATATAAGAGAATTTCCATTCGTAATGAAAGCCTGTTTTTAACAATATATCAGGATCAAAATACCTGTATTTTTAGTCAGAAAGAAATGCGTATTATAAAAATTAATCGGATATTGTATTTGATAAAAAAAAATAAAGGCTTTTATTTTTATAAATCCACTTTCATTCTTAATTTAATACGTTTATTATATATTTAGGTAAAAATTTAAATTATTTTTTTTTTTGATAAGGGAGGGAGTTGGAGAAATACTCGTATGGCAATTTCAAAAATATTTTCACTCGTCGCAAATATGAATTTTGGAATATTTTTAGATCAAAAAGATTTATTCATTTTGAATATTCTTTATTTTTATTTTTTTATTTTTTTTGGCTTAATTATTATTTAAATTAATTCATTAAAAACGTTATTTCAAAAGGAGTGAATTAGAAGCGTCGAAGCCGTGATGGTATGACAGGATATATATATATATATATATATATATATAAAGAGAGAGAGAGATAGATACAGAAGGTTGACAAAAGTAAATAGACACCTTTGGGTTTGTTTTTGTTTTTTTCGTAGTTTTTTATTTGATAATAAAAGTTACTAAATGATAATAGACTTATTAAATCAATATATTTAGAATCTTGTTGCTTTCTCCTTTGCATCATGTTAATCTGGCACTCGTTTTGGCATTGCAATGATGAGATTTGCCATTTATTCTTGAGGAAAATCATCATGGTGTCTATTTGCTTTTGTAAATATATATATATATATATATATATATATATATATATATATATATATATATATATATATATATATATATATATATATATATATATATATATATATCTATGTGTGTGTGTGTGTGTGTGTGTGTGTGTGTGTGTGTGTGTGTGTGTGTTATTCATATAGACAAATGAGCAGTTTGAGGGTGTCTTCATATATATATATATATTATATATATATAATATATACTCTGTATATATGATACACACAGACCGTGCATGGAACAAGGAACTCTTCTAGGAAAATTAAATCCACTATAGTCTGAATAAGTAATGGTAAATGACAAATACTATAGTTTTTTCTTTTTCATGATGCTAGCACGACGTGGGCAACGGGTCACTCGCAAAGATGTCCCAAAAATATAGCTTCCCTCACCAGCTATCTGCAGAGCAGATAGGGTCCAGCTCTGGGACAGGATCTAGGGTTTAAAGCAGCCTAGCCCAGCTACATTTAGAACCTCAATATAAGCAAAAGACTCGCTGCCTTCACGTCAGATTGAATACATCAAAGAAAAAGGGGTAACGGACATGTTATGTGCCTTGAAAAGTGGACGCTCAATTCTGTCAGTTGAGATTTAAGTTTTGGTTTTTGGCTAAAAATATAATAGTTACCCCTTTTTCTTTGATGTATTCAATCTGACGTGAAGGCAGCAAGTCTTTTGCTTATATTGAGGTTCTAAATGTAGCTCGGCTAGGCTGCTTTAAACCCTAGATCGTGTCCCGAAGCTGGATCCTATCTGCTCTGCAGATAGCTGGTGAGGGAAGCTATATTTTTTGGACCTCTTTGCGAGTGACCCGTTGCCCACGTCAGGCTAGCATCATGAAAAAGAAAAAACTATAGTATTTGTCATTTACCATTACTTATTCGGACTATAGTGGATTTAATTTTCCTAGAAGAGTTCCTTGTTCCATGCACGGTCTGTGTGTATCATAAAAAACCTCAGGGAACCATTCTGAGTTCATTCTCATATATATATATATATTATATATATATATATATATATATATATATATACTTAAAAATTACATACAAAGTTACAATCTGATGTTAACCGATATTTTAAATGACTTGAAGAAAACAATATTTTAAATTCAAGGATGACAAGTTTCGTCTTCTAAGAAATGATAAGAATGTATCTTGAACGAAACAGTTACGAAACAAAGCAAAACCAAATGGCTTATATCAGAAAATTAAGTCAGAATTTTAGAAGTTTTAATGCCAATAAACGAAGAGCTGAGAAAACTATACAATATTGAAACCACCATCGGATAAAAATCCATAGAAAAAATCAGTATAAAGAAGTTTTCATAAAATTCCATAGGAAAAAAATCAATATAAAGAAGTTTTCATAAAATTCCATATAGGAAAAAATCAATATAAAGAAGGTTTCATAAAATTCCATACAGGAAAAAATCAGTATAAAGAAGTTTTCATAAAATTCCATAGGAAAAATCAATATAAAGAAGTTTTCATAAATTTCCATAGGAAAAAATCAATATAAAGAAATTTTCATAAAATTCCATATAGGAAAAAATCAATATAAAGAAGTTTTCATAAAATTTTATAGAAGAAAATCAATACAAAGAAGTTTTCATAAAACTCCATACAGGAAAAAATCAATATAAAGAAGTTTTCATAAAATTCCATAGGAAAAAAATCAATATAAAGACGTTTTCATAAAATTCCATATAGAAAAAATCAATATAAATAAGTTTTCATAAAATTCCATAGGAAAAAATCAATATAGAAGAGAAAAATCAATATAAACAAGTTTTCATGAAACATAGAAGCGAATATCACGCTGAAATTATGGAGAAATTTGGTCTTACGAGTAATAGAATACTTCTCTGTTCTCAAAGTCCATGCAGAAAACGAGACATCGCAGATGTTGAAACCCAACAAGGAATCTTCACAAATCAAGGTTAATCTTAACTAGCAGAGACAAACGATGAAGATTACCGGTTATGTCTGAAAATGAAGTTGTATCCACTGGAAAGACGCCGTGTACGATACTAATATAATTTATGCATGAAAATTATTTATATAATTTGTTTATTATTGTAACCATAAGACAAAATATTAAAATGATCGGATAGCAAGATTTTGCATCGTACTTAAGGCACTGGGACAAGGCGATAAGGGACATGATGCTTTTAGAACAAAGATGAAAAATTCACTCGGTGTTCCAAATTCAAACCTATTCAATATTCTACCAAAGTAACCCGAAATTTAGAAAATATTTAACATTGAAAAATCGAAGGCGAGATCAAATCCTATAAATAAAGTGTCAGTCTTATGCCGATCTTTAATGTATCTTTTTGGAAACAACGAAAAAAATAATATATATATATATATAATATATATATATAATATATATACACACAGACCGTGCATGGAACAAGGAACTCTTCTAGGAAAATTAAATCCACTATGCTTTAAACTGTAGCTCCTGTCTCAAAGCTGGATCCTATCTGCTTTGCAGATAGCAGGTGAGGGAAGCTATATTTTTGGGGCCTCTTTGCGAGTGACCCGTTGTCCACGTCGGGCTAACATCATAAGAAAGAAAGACTATAGTATTTGTCATTTACCATTACTTTTTCGGACTACAGTGGGTTTAATTTTCCCAGAAGAGTTCCTTGTTCCAGCACAGTTTGTGTGTATCATTAAAAAACCTCAGGGGACCATTCTGAGTTCTATCCCAAGTACGATGATGTCTCGTGTGTGTGTATATATATATATATATATGATGATAATGTCTATCTGTTCGTTTATAAACGCTTAAACGTCTAGGGTAATCTGCACCAAATTTAGTATACACATTACGAAAGAACAAGGGAAGGTTTTAGTAACACATTCGCCCCTCCAAGTCTTCCCTTAGGTTGTGTTGCGGGGCGGTTTTGCCGTGCAAGGCGCAGCGGTTGTTCTAGTATATATATATATATATATATATATATTATAATATACTGTCCTACTAAAATAATATGCTTCGCTATCTGATGAAAAGTACAGTACAGTAGGGTCGCGATTTAGTGCGACTTAAATCAACGATTTCCGTACTTCGCCAACCCCTAAATTACTACCTTTTTTAAAAAAATACTTCGCAAGCTTCACTGTATATCGAGAGGTTTGTCACGACATTTTGCGAAATTATACTTCGCGAAATATCGCGACCATACTGTAATATTAAAAAACAAAGAACTTATAATAACGGACGAGAAACAGATGCAGAGAAAGGAAACTTTCTCTCATTTTCAGTGATACTAAATCTAAAAGATTCTGAAATGACGTTTCGTCCAGATCGCGTCACACCTCCGTGAGAACTTCCTTTAGCTGTTTCACATTGGAGGGAATAATATGGCGTGTGTTCTCCGCTTCCGATGTACTGTAGATGTTCCGTTAGCTGTTCAAAAGGATGTTTGTCAGGGCTTTAGGGTGCCCAGGGAAAAGTTAACGTCTGACTTTCTCTCCCACTGTATGATCATAATAGGGGTGTGACAGAGAACTCCATCTTCTGAGAAAATATACTGATCATAGTTGAGGAAGTTCTTGCTGGAACTGTGAACAGTGATGGTTCTTCAAAAATCCGACATACACAGAGAGATGAAACGTTCATTTCCGAAAGCCAAGTTTACTTTACAATCTTACCAAATTACTATTTAAACTGTAACCCCTTTCTATTGTATTTTACAGTGGGTTTGCGACATTAAGGATGGGGCTTCCGAAGCTTTACACCCATATTTGATCTCCTGATGTGAAATGATAAAATCTGGATTCGTCGGTCAATACCACACGCCTCCAGATGTCAAAGTTGAGATGTTGGCGAACTGTACTCTGATTCATTTCAGTCGCGCAGAAAGAAATCAGCAACAGAAACCTTATGTTCAGTTAGGTGATAAAGCGCAAGGGATGCTCCTCTCGCGGTTTCACTTTATTGTTTTTTCTGAGCAGTTATTACTCTTCCTTCCTTTACCTTTGAAAGTAGAAAGATAAAAGATGCACTTGAATTGCCCAGGACTTTAGCAATATGTTGGTTATCTCGGTTACATTCTCTGTGGCCCGCGACAGGGCCCGTGTAAACAAAGACATACTTCGATAACCGCTTGTTTTCGGCATATCTGCGAGACAAACACACCGTATACAACATACTTATTTGCAAACACGTAAGGGAGGCTTCTGTAATATTCCATCATGAGGAAGAATTGTCTGGAAGATAGAGTGCCCAAATTATTTTGGTAGAGTAGTGTGTGTGTATATATATATGTATATGTGTGTGTGTGTGTGTGTGTTGTGTGTGTGTGTATGTGTGTGTGTGTGTGTGTGTATGTTGTGTGTGTGTGCGTGCGTGTCCGTGTGTGTGTTATTCACTTAAACAAGTAAAAACATTGTGTGTTTTCCATACACAACAAAACAAACATTGCACATTGCACTCTTTACCCGCGGACGTTAGTTTGCGAGGCCACTCAATGTTCAAGCCCTATATACATCGATCTAGAAGAAAATAAATTCCATTCAAGAGTTGAAAAAAGGTGAGTTCAGATGATGTGAAACGCTTTAGGAATAGCGATCCTCATTATTGTAAAATTATAGTACGTTATTTAATCTTAAATTAAAGAACGTTACTTTCTCTCGAAGAACGAGTGACCAAGTGGCTCAAGCGTTAGTCTCGCATACCAAGGAATAATAATAATGTTTGTGGGGTTCTTTAATCTCCTTTGGAAGGGCAAAGGTCATATGATCGAAGGAATCTACAGCTTTGCGTGGGATCCGAACTACGGGTGTTTACATAATCATCTGAAAGTATTTAGGGCGGTCACCCATCAAGTTACTGAAGAGACCTAACGTCGCTTAACTTCGCTTATTTGACGGGAAGCGATGTTACGATGTTGGCACGATGTAGTTCCGCTTACGAACGAATTCAAATTGAAAACATTTTATGAAATGCATTAATATGCGCAGGCCTTAAATGTCTTAACACTCTCTCCTCTCTCTCTCTCTTCTCTCTCTCTCTCTCTCTCTCTCTCCTCTCTCTCTCTCTCTCTCTCTGTATTAAAATTCCAGTTAACATAATGAAAAAATGGAAACTTGTTTTGTATCATTAAAAAGAACTTCAACTTCTTGGAACAAATAAACGACAAAAACAAGGAGACGCATTTTGGGAAAACAAATTTACCCGAAATTCCAGAAGCTGAAATTAAAAAAAAAAAAAAGAGATAAAAAATCTGAAAATTTTAGTTTCAAAACGATATGAAATGCCAAATGTACGAAAACAAGAGAAAAACGAACTATTGCTAGTATGAGAAGCTGTACGAATAAAAAAATATGCTTTGTTTGATATAGTTAATATTGGTTATCACGCTAAAGTCGATGGTTCATACTGAGAAGCGAAAATGTTTATATAATAGCGATACTTCTCAAGATCGTCAGCAAAATCTTATAATAGTGGTTTGTAGTTAAACCTATTGTATGTGGATATACAGTCTTAGGCAGACACCCTATGTCTGGGGTGACAAAATCTCCTAATTCATAGTTTTGCAAATAACTCCTGTTATAATACTTAATGGATTGTTCTATACACACCGTCTTTTCTTATGGTGGTCCCTGTTCTGCGCAAACGATAAAGTTTCTTTCGACATGAAAATTTAAGCCCGTTTGGCTACTTATTACGTGCCAAAATAGGTTAAGGAAAGGTTCCTCTCAGAATTAGATTCCAAATTAAGGACCTCACAGACACTAACCGGAAACTTACTGCATGGCCTTACTAGCTCTCATTTTCATTCTATATACCAAAATGCTATACCAAATAGGGAACCTTCAAGGTCAATGTTAAGAACCCCCTTATCACTTAAAAAGTTAAAGTTACCAAAAGCCCATTTAGGTACTTTTACTTCAAAGTTTTACACAAACTTTCCTGCTTACAATGTACTCAGACCCTAATAGTGAAGTGAGAGAAAGCATTAAATGGTATACTTCTTTAGTCTGAGTGTTCTTATACTTTTCCGAAAAGAAAAGTTTAAAATAATATGTAAATAAAGGAAAGAATAAGCGAATAAAAACTCGGTTAAAATCCTAATTTGAAGATATTTCAAATATCTACTTCTTCACCGACATAATCGATGAGACGTAATAATTTTAAATAATTGTTACTGATTCGTATCATAATTCAAATGAGATATTCTATGACGCAAGATACTGTGACTACAGGAATCTTGAATGCGTGTGCTCTACATATAGACCAGTGGTCGGCGAACTTTTTTGGGTATTACCCCAAAATATATTTGAGGACGTACTCAGGACGTAAATTCGTAATATTCTACAATTTAGAATAACGCCACATTTATGTAACAAAATAAAATAAAAATATACGAAAAAAATATCAGCACAAAGTGTCTCTCATACCGCCCGCATTACCCCCAAAAGTTTTAAATTTACCCCATTTGGGTAATTTACCCCTGTTCCCCGACCACTGATATAGACTTTCAACTGTGCTTTCCTCAAAGAAGATCGAATTAAGCGAGGGCAAGCGAGAATGTTATATCGTTAACAGCTTCAATAACAAATCGAACATTATATATATATATATTATTATATATTATATATATACAATTTTTTATTTTTTTTTTCATACAGATCCTCTCCAATCATATTTTGAGTGGGAATTAAAATTTTGAAGCAGTAAAAGTTATTTTAAATTAATTTTTGATAGTTGAACTCGGAAATGAAATTAAAAGCCAAAAACGTTTTTCATAAAAACATTGTTTAAAAACGAATCTGAAACAAATAAAATTCATTGTATTTAAAACTATCATAAATCATTCGCGGAAATTGATATAACTATTAATTGAAATTACACACCTTGAATAGGTAGATTTTTTTCATTAACCGCGATCGAACGGAATGGAATATCAAATTATAAATATTCATATCCGGTTAAACGCGTACAGCCGAGGGCACAGTTTGTGTGCAGATTTATTTCCATTTATTATTGTGGTAATTGGTAATTCTATATATATATATATATATATATATATATATATATATATATATATATATATATATATACTATATATATATATATACACAGGGTGTTCATAAGGAACGCAATCCAAATAGATAAGAAAAGGGTTAGGTTACAATGATATATGGATTCTCCAATGGGTTGCGCTTCTTTTTGAACACCTATATATACACAGTAATATATACACCTTGGTTTGCTTCCACTCGAATTATTGTTCATTGTGACTAAGGTTAAGCTTGTTGCTACACCTTAGACCTACAGCTTAAAGTTGAATACGAAACTCGACCCACGAAGAAAGTCAGAAATTACAAAGTCCGCTCTTGGATTCGATCTCATGAACTCACGATCAGCAGCCCAACGTCTTAACCACTAGGCTACGTAGGGTACCTCTCTCTCTCTCTCTCTCTCTCTCTCTCTCTCTCTCTCTCTCTCTCTTCTCTCTCTCTCTCTCTCTCTCTCTCTCTCTCTCTCTTCCGTACCTGCCTCTGGCAGGGAGGGAGCGGAGGGTGGGGAGAGAGCCTTCTACTTTTCTATCCAGTTTTCTACTACTGCTAGGATAGTTGAAAGACAAAATTTTCCCTGGCACCCGTTGCCATTGGTACCTCCTCGGTATGGGCCGCAAGGCCTTTTGAGGTACTTCTTTTCCTTGTAACTCCTTGTAACTCTCTCTCTCTCTCTCTCTCTCTCTCTCTCTCTCTCTCCTCTCTCTCTCTCTCAGCAAATTAAGAAAACCCGGTAATCTACAGAACCTTTGGTTATATTTTTTATACTTTCTCCACCAGATTTAATTAATTATTGCTTATAAAATAATAGAAATTTGCTTCTCTAATAAAATTTGGTCAATGTCAACAGTAAAAATACCCACTTAATAAAATGTTAAGATTGTATATATTATTTTCCAGTTGATCCAAACGCAAAATGAGGTCTTATTTTAAATTACAATTTTGAGCATCTAAACGTACGAATCGAACCTGGTAAATACTAGAAAGATATTCAGCATACAGTCAACCCTCGTTATTTCGCGAGATTGCGACCGAGCATTATTGCGAAATATTGTTTTCGCGATATATCGTTCTATATACAGGGTGTACATAAAGTGAGGATCTATTTTTGTGAAGCACTTGGAAATTATATGGAATTCAATCACAAAATGATAAAGTGGTAATATTTATTAAATAATTAAGAGTAGGATTCGACGTGACGCCCATCAGTATCCCTGCACAGCTCAAACCGTTCCGCAGCATTTCTAAACACACTCTGGAGCATTTGCGGGGTTATGTTATCTGCAGCAGTTCGTATACGTGTACGTAAGTTTTCAAGACTCGTAATCTTCGTCTGATAGACGTGCGATTTGATAAAGCCCCATGCAAAGAAATCTAAAGGGGTTAAATCTGGTCATCTCGCGACACAAGGTCTGTTGCTTCCGCGTCCGATCCAGCGATTTGGAAAACGTCCATTTAGATAATCCTGAACAATTTTGGCATAGTGACAAGGAGCACCATCATGTTGATTCTAAGGGGATAGGATTCGTGTCATAACATGACGTAATGAGAATCTATAAATAGATCCATAAATTGTTTAAACTTCATTCTCTTCATTGGAATTGCATCGGAGTGACGTGTATTATTTACTTGTCAAGATGTATAGAAGAAGGAAGTTTGTTCCTCGAAAAAGGAATTATGTTCCTCGAAGGAAAGTTAGATGGCGGTCAAAGGAGAAGATATTTACAGCTTCAATGAAATTTGTTTATTTGTCTAAAAATACTTTTGATGTTAATGCAGATGGATATTATACATTGAGTTTGGATCTTTTAACTAAGGATGCTAAATCAACTATTTTAAAATTTAATTATTATCAAGTAACGGGTGTATCTTTTCATAGTATTCCCGGAATGAATATGTCTGGATATGTTATTAATTATGAAGATTCATTAAGTCGTAAGAAAGATGTTAGGGAAAGGTTAGAGGGACCTAATGTAGGGATATCTCCATCTCCATATGTAATTGTTCCCCATTGTGTTTTTGTTTGAACCTAATATTGATTCCTCACATAGTGCAGAGCAAGTAATGAATCATCCCAGAACAAAGTGGTTCTCACCTTTTAAGAGTTTAGAATGTATCGTAGACTGAAGCAGGTGTGTGATTTAGGTAAACAAGTAACTGCCCAATTCCCTAATACTTTAATTAAGATATCAACCAATGATTTAGCTAAACCATTAGGTCATATTTATGTTGGTAAATATACACCTGACGGATCTCAAAAAAATGAGTATGCATTTACATATGTTAATCGACTTGTATTTTATGTTAAGCTGTATGGTATGAAACAATAAAAAAAAAAAAAAAAAATTTTTGGTTTACCCTGTTTTCACCACTTGACTCCTTAGTATTACCTAGGAGTCAAGTGGAGGTACAAATTTACAGGAATAGAAACTGACGTCATAAAGCGTGGATGACGTCATACATTTCTAATCTATCTGTACATCCGGTTTACGTTTTATAATACCAATGATTTTGAAAATAATAATGATGGTAATAATTAATTTGATTAGCTTAGTAAGAGAACGAACGTTGCGAGACGTGAAGTTGACCGCCCTTAACATTAATCTTTTGGCATTGTCCAAAGACTATCTCAGAGAGTTAGAGCCTCGCAGAGTTAGCGTTAGGTGTTTGGCCAAACAATATTAGTTATTTAAAATTTGAAAGCAGAGTCAAGTATTCATGTGTGTAGAGTACGTAAGTTTTCAAGACTCGTAATCTTCGTCTGATAGACGTGCGACTCGATAAAGCCCCATGCAAAGAAATCTAAAGGGGTTAAATCTGGTCATCTCGCGACACAAGGTCTGTTGCTCGCGTCCGATCCAGCGATTTGGAAAACGTCCATTTAGATAATCCTGAACAATTTTGGCATAGTGACAAGGAGCACCATCATGTTGATAGAGGACAGGGATAGGATTGTTAGTACCGTCGTCTATCAACATGATGGTGCTCCTTGTCACTATGCCAAAATTGTTCAGGATTATCTAAATGGACGTTTTCCAAATCGCTGGATCGGACGCGGAAGCAACAGACCTTGGCCAGCGAGATCACCAGATTTAACCCCTTTAGATTTCTTTGCATGGGGCTTTATCAAATCGCACGTCTATCAGACGAAGATTACGAGTCTTGAAAACTTACGTACAGGTATACGAACTGCTGCAGATAACATAACCCCGCAAATGCTCCAGAATGTGTTTAGAAATGCTGCGGAACGATTTGAGCTGTGCAGGGATACTGATGGGCGTCACGTCGAATCCTACTCTTAATTATTTAATAAATGTTACCACTTTATCATTTTATGATTGAATTCCATATAATTTCCAAGTGCTTCACAAAAATAGATCCTGACTTTATGTACACCCTGTATATTACACTATATAGAATTTCTGTATATTACCGCGAAATAGTGTTTAGACTGTACTATATAAAAAATGGGAGTAATTTAGGGTACGTGAAATAAAGAAAGCGAAATATCGGACCGTGAAATAAAGAGGGCCTACTGTACGCATATTGTGTTAATAGAAGTGTCTGCCAACTTTTCTCCAAAAAATGTTTTCAGAAACTTCTGGAAATACAATTCTCAAATTTCCGCTCAGGTTAATAGAAGCAAGCCTTCAAATGTTGATAATAGCCAATATTTTACTCTATGAAAGATTAGGTCCAATTTTCTAGTTAATGAATTTAGCAACACATTTTTCTACCTCCAAATATGAAATATGGCTTCAACAGGCATTATTTCGCGTGAGGTAAATCATAATTTAATAGTGTTATATACGAAGAAGGATACAGTCAATGGGAAATTAGCGAAAACCTGGCAAACAGGCGTTCAAGACCTGTATTCAAGACATACAATAAAACTGGCACAATAGATGATATGAATGGACGTGGTAAACCATCATAGCTATCAAAATCCCATATTGATCGCAACACCTGATAATTAGGTCATTTAGGGGCGAAAGTAAATCCACCATCAGCCACAAACTGGGTCAGGAAGGATTAAAATGGCGCGTTAAAAACGAAGAGAAGAGATTAACATTTAAGAAAATCTACTCTTAGCTCGGCCTGACATAATTTATGCCGTATTGTGGAAGGGCCAACATTAACCTCGCCTGTTTCCCGCAGTTCTGCCTCAAGGTATATACTCTAATTACTGTCACGGGTAACTTCTGCATAGCATATCCCTAATTTTTTGTCAGTAACTTTGACGTAGCTTACGTGTTATCTGACTTAACGTAGTATTTCTCCATAACATTCCCGTAATTTTGTTGTCAGTAATTTTCACGTAACTTTTGCATGTGTAACTTCCTCGTAACGAATATATACTTCAAATAAGGAATATCTACGAAGGAAATCCGAAACACACAAAAGGGTAAATAAAATATGTATTTTATAATTATACAGGGAATAAAAAATATTAAAAATAAATTAAAATAAGAATTAAAACAAAAAATTAATACGAACGACAAGAAATTATAGATGTGAAAATATAATGCTCCAAATTAAAGCATTTCTGGACCTTTATTTCGTTCTCACTCTTTTAAACACGTTCAAAGAAGGTACGTCATAGCACGTTGTGAAACTGCTTCCTGTTAGATCAGCGAGGTCAAACGTTGTATGGGTGACCCTCCTCCGCTTTCAGATGATGTAGCGACCCGTGGTTCGGAACCCACGTAAGATAATAGGTGTTCTCCGTCACATGATTTTTACCACTACGAAGAAAGTGAAACAACCGAAAACATTATTATTATTATATTATTATTATTATTATTATTATTTATTATTATTAACATGTTCTACGACTTATTTCTGAACATTTTTAGAGGTTGAACACGTTTCCATATAATGTTGCAATATGACCCGCGTATAAATAAATGTTGAATTAAACATACGCTTCCAAATTTAATTTTTGAAACGGGAAATATTTTATGCAAAGAAAAACATAAAAAACTAAAGCGAATAAAGCTTATAATCTACGTTTCAGGGTTAAAAAGCGCCAAGTCAAGACGTGCCGCTTTTTAACTCTGACACGCAGATATTGCGAACTTTAACAATAGTATATCATCAAACATTTATCGATTTTTACTTATTTGATCTCAGACTTACAAATAATCGAAGTCCAGCATGCATTTGATACCATTTTATACATAATCCGCTTAAATGCATCAAACTACGTATTTTATATATGAAATTAACAACACTTTGTAATACTAGATAATTAATTATGATATAAACCATAATCAAACTGCTTTACATTAATTTATAAAGAGCAGTTAGCCATACGTTCACGTCTTCTCGTAAATTAAATACGTAATGAATAGCCAGAAATACGCGTCATATATTCTTTTAAAAGGCTTCATTATTTTATCTTACGCGGAACAGTTCAAACTTTCATTGTTAAAATTCAGAGGTAACGCAAAAGTAACGCGTGTTTATAATTGCATTCAGTCGCAAAGTAGGAACATCGTAACATCTTTAGAATTCATTTATTTTAATTAAAATCTTAGTTTTATAATATGTTACACTCTACATATTACGCATTACGCGAGTTACGAAACTCTATATGTAATATTTATCCGGAAGAATTCATATTGTTTCCAGTATGTTAAATAAGGTTACACCTAATTTACGCTGTTCAGAGAATACAAATCAAACAACAAAAACTTACGGACTTTTTACGGAACGAAATAGTGGATACTTTTTTAATAACAAAAGTTACCGAATGAAATAGTGGATAAGCATCTAATTTTTCGTTAAAGCTGAAAAAGTTACGTTAATGTTACATACTGATTTTAGTGTTACATAAAGGATATGTTAAAATGCGTAAGTGATGTGCAATTTATGTCAGTTTATGCAAACCACTACACCACCGAGGTGTGTGTGTGTGTGTGTGTGTGTGTGTGTGTGTGTGTGTCATTCCGCTAAATTTTACAAATGACTGAGCTCCACCTCTAAGAAGTGCCACAAGTGCCACAAGATTAACTTGCATATGGAAATATTGTCACGTCCAAAAGAAAAGCAAAACCGGAATTTATATTTACTTTTTATATTATTATTATTACCATTATTATTATTATATTATTATTATCATTATTATTATTACCATATTATCATTATCATTATTATATTCATTATCATTATCATTATCATTATTATTATTATTATTATTATCATTATATTCTGTATCTACTGTATTTGGTTGCTTTAAATTTAATTTTATTTAACGAAGTGAATGCCAATTTAAAGATAGTAAATACATAGGATATACAGGGTAATCCAAAATGTTCAACCAAAGTTATGTGTGGAATGGTTCACCTCTCGTAAACTCTTTCTAAATACCAATAAAACAAATTTCACGATATTTAGTAACGAAAAGAATGTAATAGAATGTACTGTAACGAAATTCCTGGTTAATGTCTATGCGGTCTCGGATTTGGAACATAATTCCTTCCAAAAGAAACCTTTTCTATACCCTATTATGACATATAATGGGGAACAAAATGGTTTAGAATTTTCATTCATTCATTCGGAACTTCACTGTCCCATAGTGTATATAGGTGAATAAGCACAGACGCTACACGCCCCAATTTATACTGTAAATCTAAGAAAATTTCCTATATTCAATTTCTATTTAAAAAATTTTAATCTCCGAAGACGGTTATCAGGATTCGACTGAGGTTGTCAGTAAAAGATTACCACCTCTTCGCAAGGATTATCCTTTCATGAAGAGATTTTCCTTTCGTTGTATTTTTCTTTGAATTTATTTGTTCATTTTTTTTTAATGAATTTATCAATTTATTACGTTTAATTTTTGTTCTTTTTATTAATTTATAATGTAAAAAAGAGGGTTGACAAAAGTAAATAGACACCAAGATGATTGTCCTTAAGAACAAATGGCAACGTTCATCAGTGGAATGCCAGAACGTGTGTCAGCTTTACATAATGCCAAGGAGAAAACAACACCATTCTAAATATACTTATTCAAAAAAGTTTGGCATTAATTATTAACTTTTATTATGAAATAAAAACTGTGGGGGGGGCGAAGGTGTCTATTTACTTTTGTCAATCCTCTGTGTATCTGTGTATATACCTTGATAACGTAATACCTCAAGAATGAGAATCTCTCAAGATTTAGAATCGCTCGGTAATGAGAATTTTGCCTCTCCTCTATTTTCCTGCCACTTTTATTCCAGTATGAGCATTTTGCAAATAAATAAGTGTTAAGTACTTGAAAGTATGAAAATTCTGTTTTGTCTTTTCAAGCCACTTCTGTCTGGCCTCTTTTTTTTTAACACATTTCCGTTTCAGTGAGCTAACCTACAGTGGATCTCAACGTCTTTGTTAATCTGTAGTTCTGTATTTCTTACTGTAAAATAATAAACTATCATTTATATATATATCAAGGCACCCAGGACCGATTATTCTAGTTTATATATATATGTATATATACAGAGAGAGAGAGAGAGAGAGAGAGAGAGAGAGAGAGAGAGAGAGAGAGTCTAAAATAAATTATACATGTAAAGGAGTTATTAACATATCTGAGAATTATCATTTGGGCGAAAATTTCCTCAATGAAAACCTTTAAAAGGAAAGTCTAAAGGAATTTCTTAATGAATCTCCTGAATGTTTTTAGAGATCTGATTGGGTGGAATGGACGAAAGGAAGGTGGAAGAGGAAGTGAATGAGGAGGATAAAGATAGAAAGAAAGAAGGAAGGAACGAAGAAGAATGATTGGATGAAAGAAATGTAAGAAGAAGAGATGGTACGAAGAGTTCCACAATTTGGCAAATGTCTTCCATCCTTCTAACTGTGATGAATATTAATGAGTCACTTTTATCACATTTTGTGATCATTCACGGAAAGCAATCATTGATCACACACACACACACACACACACACACACAGACGTTTGTTTTACTATATTAGAAAAGTACTTGTCATACACCGTTGTAATAGGGGTACCTAATCTAATGTAATTTTACCTTACTTTACTTAATTTAGCCAAGCCAACCAACTCTAATTTAACCTAACCTAACTTTACTTAAACTGACCTAATCTAACAAAACCAAAATTACCCAACTAGTAAGAGTACCCCACTAGCGAGTTTAAACTAGTCGGGTGGAGATATAATTAATTTAATTAATTAATTCGTAAATTAATTCGTTACTTAATTACGTTCGTTAATTAATTCGTTACTTAATTACGTTCGTTAATTAATTCGTTACTTAATTACGTTCGTTCTAATCTAGTAACTCATAAGTATAGTAAAACTGAACTATATAACATGTAGCATAAAGACAATAGGCATAAACACAGTACGTCCATAATAGTCATAAACACAATGCGTCCATAAAGGCAGATTTACTCACAGTTAAGAAATGTTCACTACAACCTCTCATGAGAGAAGACAAATTATAAATGTAGAAATATTTATGACCCAATAAATATTAGACATTCGTAGTATATGTGCATATTTTTAAAACGTTATGATATAACCATTTATAGATGACTTCATAAATTTTAAAGAGGCAAACCAATATTGATTTAATGGCTATATTACGTTCTCACATTTTCAAAAATTTTAAACTTCTTTGATTTGTTTATAATAAATAATGGAAAGGTATAAAAAGTAGATACTATACATCCGTAGACAGAATACTACTACTACTACTACTACTACTACTACTACTACTTCTACTACTACTAATAATAATAATAATGATAATAATAATAATGATGATGTCTTAGGCTTGATCGATCTCCTTCGTGACGATTATAATCATGTGACGGAAGGTACCTACAGCTTTACGGGGATCCAACCCACGGATCGCTACATTAACGTATGAATGCAGCGTGCGTGAACAGATCGAACGTGTCTCAAACTCGCGGATCTAACGATCTAACTTGGCTCCGACGTAGCTCTCTGTAGAGAGAAATGAAGACTTTTTTAAAGTTATTTAGAAAAATAAAATTCTTTATATAATGTATTGCCGAAGTTAAATGCTTGCTACGTAATATGTATCAATTACCGAGGTTAAATGTTTGCTACGTAATATGTATCACATTACCGAAGTTAAATGCTTGCTACGTAATATGTATCACATTACCGAGGTTAAATGTTTGCTACGTAATATGTATCACATTACCGAAGTTAAATGTTTGCTACGTAATATGTATCACATTACCGAAGTTAAATGCTTGCTACGTAATATGTATCACATTACCGAGGTTAAATGTTTGCTACGTAATATGTACCACATTACTGATTTTATTCTGTGTTAACGTCAGACAATTTTCTCGAGTCTTAGAGAAGGCCACTTTGCGGCAAAGGGTTAAAGCAACATACAGTATAAACAGAGCTGTTTCTACATATAAAGCTTTCAATTGAAAGTACTTAAATATGCGATTACGATTACGATGTGATTACTATGCGATTACGATGGCATTACATCTCAAATTACGATGGCATTACATCTCAAGTAATAAAGGGTTCCTAATATTGAACGTATAATTCTCCTTTTGGGTATATACAGCAAAAGGGGAACCCTACCCCATATATACCTCATCCTATACACGTTTTTCTTCAGAAAGAGAATCGCTAAGTTCCCTCCCGGTTAGTGTCTATGCGGTCCCCAATTTGGGAAACTAATTTTGAGAAAAACCTATCATTAAACACTTTTGACACGTAATTGTGAACCAAACAGTTTAAACCTTTCATGTCATACGAAACTTTACTTCTTTAGAAACGCTCAGGCTACTCTTATATTACTTCATTCACTACACACTACACACTACACACCTAATAAAAACGTTTTCTTAGTTATCTAACACTAATGTTACGTACCCTTTTGTTTCATTTTCCCTCATTCAATTTCATTTTCCAGACGTTCATTTCCCACTAGATCATTTCTCCCAACCAACGTCAGACTTCATAAAACAACGGGAAAATTTGAAGAATTTCCGCTAGATGAGTAACGAAAACATAATCCAAAATTCAAACCAATTATTTATTTGTCGAGTCGGAAAGTATAATAATAATAATAATAATAATAATAATAATAATAATAATAATAAAAGCATTTGGAAAAAGAAGTTACGATCGTAAAAAGATTTTATATAATTTGATAATAAGGTTTAAGAAAATAATTATTATTATTAAAAATAAGGCGGTGTTAAATTGATTTTTTTTTAATTTGGTGCTGGTTAAGTGTGCGGTCTACCTACGATTCGGCGGTCTACCTCTTAATTATAGCTTCTTATCTTGTTTACTAATTGTTTGTTTACATCCCATTGTCAATCGCCCTTGACGATTGGTTAGGTTTAGTCATGATATTTTCGTTAGTTTTAACGAAAATATCATGATTAAACCTAACCAATCGTAGGTAGACCGCACACTTAACCAGCACCTTTAATTTTTATAGTGTTTATTTAAAGCTGAAAAAGGAAATTATTCAGAATAACAGGAGGGTAGATTCCAAACCTATAAATATCGTTCGTGAAAATAGCTTCACTTGTTATAACTTCAGTAATAGCCTCATTTACACAAAAACAACGTATGAAATGTGGTTTTATTGAATATCTATCTCTCTCTCTCTCTCTCTCTCTCTCTCTCTCTCTCTCTCTCTCTCTCTCTCTCTCTATTTTATTTTTTACTTATTTTACAAAAATGGGTTATATATATATATATATATATATATATATATATATATATATATATATATATATATAATTATATAAATAAAACCTTTTCTTAAAATAAGTAAAATATAAAACCGCTGAAAAATCGACAGGAAATAAAGTTGGACGACGTAGCCACATCAACGAAGTGAAGCCTTTTTAAGCCCAGAATAAAGGAACTAAGATAAAACCACTGCGATGCCAGTAAAGGAGAATCTCCCCTTTAGTAGTTATATATGTGTATCATATATATATATATATATATATGTGTGTGTGTGTGTGTGTGTGTGTGTGAACGAGGAGAAAAATTACTGAAACCTCTACGTTTCGGGAAACGCAAATGACGTTTCCAGAAGTGAACATAAGAAGGGCATTTGTGTTTCCATCAAAAAGTCAGATTTTCTGTAAATTTTCTAAAATATATATATATATATATATATAATATATATATATATATATATATATATATATAAATTAAAACTCAGAAGAACTTTCTCCTTCTCCTGCGAGAATATAAATATGATACGTTACAATTACCTGAATGTTCATTCAGGTAATTAAGAGCATCACAAAGTGTACCATCCCCACTCCAAAAGGAAAATAGTAATATTCCACTTCAATAGATGGCGCTGATGTTTAGTATGGCAAAGTTTTGGCGCTTTCTCGTCTTTTCCCATTTACGTTGCGAGGATTGTGTAATGAGAAATTTTGCTTCTTGTATAACTCAGTAACTCGACATGAATAATAATGTTTGTACTCGTGTGTGTGTGTGTATATATATAGGCAGTGGGAAAAAAGCAAATAGACAGGACAATTATTGTTCTCGAGAACAAATGGCAAAGTTCATCAATGTAATGCCATAACGTGTGTCAGCTTTACATTATGCCATAATGCAAAGGGGAAAGCAACACGGTTCTAAATGTATTGATTAACTAAATAAATGTTTATTATTTATTGTGTGCTTGTCTACCTACTTTTGTGTACTCTCCTTATATATATATATATATATATACACTTTTCAACCAGCTTCCAAAGGACTTCAGAAGCGTTACAGAGGTCAAAGTTGAAGTTTTTAAGAGAAGACTAGATGCCTGGCTCAGGACGGTACCAGATGAGTCGGGTGTACCTGGCTGTGTACGGTGGAGAGCGCAATAGAGCAACTCGCTCCTCCACCAAGCCAGACCTAGAGGCCACCAGCAACAAGGTTAATAAGGTATATACGAGTGTGCATATATTATATATATATATATATATATATATATATATATATATATATATATATATATATATATATAAAAGCCGTCTCTGAAACTAAAACAATTCAATTTTTGAAGGTGTTCTTGAACCCATTCCCTGAAGAATAATGTAATGATATGTAAATACGAGTTGCTTTGTCCGTAGAGTTGTATAGTATTATTGTCGTAATGTTTTTATCAAAATATTTTACATTAAACGAGACACGGAAAAGTATGCGAAGGGTTATAACGGAAACGAAAGAGGTTGAATAGGGAAGGACGAAAACAGTGTTGATACACGTTTATAAAAAAAAAGACGTTTCAAAAGAACTTTAAGAATGTCAAAGAATATCCAAGAACATGATAGGCGTCGACAAGTTTGCAGTTATTCTAAATTTCTCATGACTAAATTTAAAATACTTTTAGAATGTTAGGGGCCATTTAATAAATTAGAACACCATTTTAACCCCTGAATAATATTTACGTACGTTATATATTCTGTGATTTATTTAATTCTTTAATTGTCTCTGAGCTGTAATATTTCATTCCTACTTAGAGTATACTCAGGCTACACGATGTGTCCGAGAATCATATGAAATAAAGAGACAGTAATTTCAGTATAACCTCTTTAAAACAATTATTATCCAGATTAACTACGTTTATGACACCCTATTCCCACGATCGTCAACAACAACAACAACAACACAAACTTTTATTGTTACTACCATCAAAAACCAAATGCGTCGTAAACCCGTTAAAGGCCTAAATTGGATGAGCTAAATTCACTTGTCGTATTTCCATTAAATTTCGCTCTATTTGGATTTTTGAAAGATTGTTTCCGTAAGCTTCACAATGTAAAAGATTTACTTAACCGAAGTGTTGTTTCAGTAAACCACCGCCACCCCATGACATTGGCAAATACTTAGCGAGATGAACAGTACCGATTGGATATGTGTGGAATCACAAATGCTGCACATATCGAGACTATCTAACTCCCCCAAAAACCTTAGTGAACGTAACTTCCATATTATACCTTTTTCATAAATATATAAAGTAGTTCTGTAGATACGATTTTTTATTTCATTTCAGACCTTTATATCGGACATCTCGTACAATGTAAACAAGAGCAAGTCATTGTCATTACATAATATCAATGAAGAAAAGAACATAAAATTTTTAATTCTACAAAATCCCAAAATGTAATTGATGAGGAAGAAATCATATATTTTACAAAACTGAATATTCCTCAAGAATTTATTAATTCTCAAATGTTTTAAAATCTCTCTTGTACTGATTACCTCTTCCGAATGAGTTTGCTAAAATTATCCAGATAAAGTATATGAAATAAATAATAATTTTAATTTAAACGTATAATAAACTCTCTTTCTCCTTCTAGAATGTAAACTATGATACCCTGGAATTACCTTAATGTCTATTCTGGCAGTTAACAGCATCACAAAGTATACCATCCCCATTCCAATATAGAAATAGCAATATCGCGATGTAACAGATGACACTGATGTTCCGTATGGCAATGAGGAGTTTTTCCTCTTGTATAAATCAGATAGATCGTCGTGAATGATAATTGTTATAAAATATAGATACTTTAAAAATAAATATAAATATTTCTAAAATTACACACA